>OY720449.1:8774700-8964700 GCA_963082715.1 Harpalus rubripes | reverse complement strand
GGACTCGACCCGATGATCAACTCAAAATCGGACCGGATTTGAAGCTCAAGATTAAGTGCATCCCTATTTAATTTCATACACTTGTAAACTGAAAAACCAATAAATTACACCGTTTAATCAGTTCAAAGGATCCGCATTTTAAACATCATACATCACATCACCCTTGTAACTTGTGAACCTAGAAGCCACATGTTTGATCTCCGTTTTGTCGAGCAAGGGAAGATGTATCAACAAGCTAATTGGCGTGCGACTTTCACACGTGAAGGTGTATGTCAAAAAGACCGACAAAACGTAGAGCAAGTTGTTGAGTTTTGGCACCAAGTTCAGAATATTAATTATGCATGATAAACGGTAATTGCCGAGTAATTTGGATGAAGTGGCAATGTGTAATGATTTATGAAATGGAAAATTTAAATTCAGAGGAATTTCAGTTACGCTACGATTTAATATGAAATTTAAGGCTCTACCAAATCAACGCGAAAGATTCGCAACTTTGGCGGTGACAATTTCGTGCTTCATTACAAAAACCAAAAAGTTTATTTAATTTACATATCACGCTTATACAAAGGGCTAATTAAATAATACTTGATGTGCTAGACGCAGAATTTAATTCTCTAAAACTCTTATTTGAAGCATTTATTTCTAAAATCAAAATGAAATCATTTTATTCAAGAAAAACTGTTAACAACTTCATGTAATATATCACTTCCGGTTAGCCTGTTTTAACCAAAATCTACTGTTATTCTAATTGACATAAAAGTCTTATATACCAGATTTGAAAAGTTTTGGATTATATTTTAAAATAGTTTTTCATTAAAATATGTTATAGGTTTCAAATAAAGTACCATTTCTGGAAATTATGTAATGACCAAAAAGGAAGGTGCAGAACTAGATGTTATAGCTGTCCTAAATAAAAAAATTCAACTTTCTACTGCTTGCCGTTTTTGAGTTATGCGATACGTACGTACGTACAGACGTCACGACGAAATTAGTCAAAATGGATTCAGGGATGGTCAAAATAGATATTTCCGTTGAAATGAAAACCGAAATTTTTCGCAATTACAATACTTCCTTTACTATGTACAAAGAAGTAAAAATGTCAATCAATATTACAAGACTACTATTACAACTCTATTGGATAAGATAAATTGTTAGCACTATATATACTTACTTTACATTGATAGTGATTTAGTGCAATAATTAGAATATAGATCGCCATATTTATATAAATATATACCTATGTCTTTCGTTATCTGTTTGAAATTAAAACTTTTATCTAATTATAATAAATATGATATATTTACACTTGCATTATCTTTGTTATTTGTTGTATATTTGTATTAGTTTTTTAGGTAAACATTTTTATGATACCAATACCAATGTGTCAGGTCGCGAATCTGGGGAACCGGGTTCGATCCCGACCGACGCCAAATATTTCCAATTATAAATGGCACAAAATTGACCCCTGTGGTGCACTCTCCACGCCAACAACGAGTGCCCGTGAGGTGACGCCTGGTAAGCGCCCGCACGGTGCAAATATTTCATCATTACCGATATCTGTGTACAAAGCAGATTGGCACACCCAGCAATGAGTAATAAGCCGTGATAATATATTTATTTATTTATTTAATACCAATATTGATTTTCGTAATATTTTTTTGTATAATAAAATTATTTTATTAAAATTGTTGGATGGTAAAATCGTTAACTTATTGGGGAGAGATGAAACGGTACTTTCATTAATTTATTTAGACTTTAGACGATGGTCATAAATGTCAGTTTTCTATTTGTATACCGCTTTAAATAATATACCTAATATTAATGAATTGATTAGGAGTAGGAAAAAGAAAAGAAAGTGGAGTCATTCATAAAATCGAAGTATAAGGATTACGGAGAATTTCTTACACTGATGAAAAAATTTCGACAAGATAACCAATGGTTCTATATTTACATTACAAAAAATAGACACAAATTGAATATTTTATTACCATTTCCATTTATTTTTTCTGAAAATGTCATTACTGAAATCGCTAGTGAAAGTAAAAAAAATCGCTGCAGTTTTGCGGACGTTGCGCGATAATTTCGCGCCAGTCAAAAGGTAGGTACCCAAATGCTTATAAGGTTGCCAATCTTTATTTTTCATCAATGGAATTATACAATAAATAAAATAAATAAATATATAAATATATCATCACGGCATATTACCCATTGTTGAGTGTACCAATCTGCTTTGTACGCAGATTTCGGTAATGATGATGACATATGTGTACCGTGCGGGCGTTTACCAGGCATTACCTCACGGGCACTTATTGCTGGCGTGGAAAGTGCACCACAGGGGTAAATTTTGTGCCATTTAAAATTATAAATTCGGGATCGAACCCGGTTCCCCAGATTCGCGTCCTGACACTCAAGCACGCGGCCACGAGACCCCATTCAATTATACAATTTTGTAACTAATAATAATTAAATGCCTCAATTTGACAATGTAACAAATGATTTAGCGATTTTTACCAGCTGTCCAGTCCGAGGGTGTTGTGAGATTAGTGAGCGGTCTGCTCTGACACCAACGAAGCGAAACACCCAGCCGGTGGTCTTCGGAACTGAAATTGGACACCCAGAGGACTACACGGGAATAAGCACCAGGGATGAGAAGTGATCTATTGCTACCGTAACGCTGCATTTGCAACGAATTTGTGTCGGGATTAGGTTATTTACAAAATGACATCGTATAAGTGAGGCTGATATATTTGATTGAAAGGAAGACATATTTTAAAAATGCACCATTTCATCTTAAATAAATTTTTCTGTCTATATCTAAAATAATAAAAAATCTGATGTGGCCAGCACATTACCTTCCGTCAGTTCTATGTATTTTATATAAATGTCATACAGAAAGTTCCTTGAAAAAGATTATATTTCTTGTACATTACCTTAAGGCAGTTGTATGTATTTTAAACAAATTCCAAACAGAAAGTTTCTAAGAAAAGATCCTATATTTCCAGTAAAATTATAACATAAACATACTGTCAACTGCACTTGACACTGACACCTTTCAATCAGAATTTTCTATTTTCTTAATGTAGCAGTTGTTTCCAGAGTTATAGCAAAGCTGACTAATATACATGATATTTAATGTCTTTATAATTTTTTAACTCTATGTCCATTTAATATGAAGTATAAAATGCATTCAAATCGTATAGAAAATAAATAATTCTTTAATATTTATAATAACATTAAATGTGAAAAAATGATATTTAACATCGTTTTTTCAAGAAAAACTGTTAAAATCTTCAAATGAGGGTACTTCCGGTTGACCAATTATAACCAAAATCTAATCAGCTCTTCACATGGCTGTAACGAAGAGGAATACGAAAGAATTATAATTTTTGGAATTGTAGTATTAGAGTTATCGCATTAGAAAATTTTGTCACACACAGACACACACACACACACACACACACACACACACACACACACACATACATACACACACACACACATACAGACATCATCGTAAAAATAGTAAAATCGTATTCTAGGGACCCTAAAACGTGCTTATTCATCAAAAACTCACCACCGAATTTTTTAACCAAAGACAATACCTTCCTTACCTAAAGGTGACGGAAGGTAAAAATATATATTTTGTACCAAAATTAAGAATTTATGCAAATGTATTATCAATTAAGGCCAGATATTTGCATGCAAACTGTTTGTTAACTTAAATGTCAGTTAAAACGAAAAATAAAATGTTACATGTGTAAAATATTTACAACTTTTGCTCATGCTGTAATATCGAATGCTATATTTTTCGTATTAACAGAGATGAAAATACCGGACCTAAATGTATATTGATAAGTAAATTTAAAATGTATAATTAATATTTCATTACAATAAAAGTTGTAAATGTTATAGAAATATTAAAACGATATTGTACATTGCACTTATATTCAGCGTAATTTTGTATCATTTATTATATTTGGCTTAAATGTTTTTGCGATGAGATCTTATTGCTTAAATTCACAAAATTTAACCATAAACATATCTCATTTTAGGGGAGACCGGTGTCAATTGTAACAGGTGTCAAATGTAACAAGGGTAGGTAACAGGGCCATCTTTTCGAAGTAGATTAAAACGCGCTTGCAGAGTGAAGCAGAAAGAGTCATAGCTCTTTGGTATTTAGTGTAAGTACATACACGCAAATACGGCGTCTGTTTCTGACGAATGTCTATAAATCGACAAAAAAAGTAAGTACAGGTAGTGACACACATTGTTTCTAAAACACTATAAGTGCTTTGCTCGGAAATATTTCAAGTTAAGGATGAGATTGTGAGTTATATCTGCTTTTATTTTCATTAAAAAACATTTCGAATCTTTATAAGTGAAACGGTGTCAGTTGTAATACATGCCACGGGCCACGGTGTCGATTGTAACGTGTTTAATAATTAAGTACAGTATTGATCATGATAAAAATTACAAGAAAAAACCACTGCTATCGAAAACATAAAAGAAGAATAGCAAAAAAATGAAAAACACTTCCGAAAGTAACAGTCGCAGATTACTCTTCAGATGGCTCCGATGAGGAAATTCTCTGATATGTATTGGCCCATATTTTTTGAGCACAGGAGATTGGTTACAATGGCGAAAATGTAAAATCTGGACACCGGGCAAGTTTAATTGGACGAAGAAAGACCTATTTTATGTTTACCTAAACTGCAATTTCATTAGCGACTAAAGGCATTGGTCAAAATGGTCCATATCACCAACAGAATATATATTTTTTCTACAGTCTATATACAAAGTAGCCATTTGCGCTCTCTTTTGTCAACGCAAAATGTCACTTTGCCGCTCTAGAGCGACAAAGTAGAAAAAACGCTCGCTCCTCAAATTTCTAACTATACAATGTTGAGAAATATTACTTGGCTACATTCTTAATGGAAACGTTTAGTCAGGAATTAATGACACTGTAGTTACACATTACCCACTTACATAACTAAACAAAATGCCGCACTGCTGTGAAAATAAAATAGGGCATTCATTTACAAAAACGAAAGTATAAAATGCTTAGATTAGATTGACTCAATAGCTCAAGAAGAATGGAAAATACCGATAAGCAAAAATAAATAAAAAATAAATTTTTGTTATGGTGGAGGACCCCATTGTGGCGACTGTAGAAAAAATCTTGTGTGTGTTTCGAGCGCAAATGGACATTGTCGATTTCGAGAGAATGCCTTGCTCCTGCGTCGCGCGGCAACAACCTCTCAATCGACAATGTCCCATTTTGCGCTCTTAATACACAAATAGCTATTGTTTGCTTTTAGTTGAGTCATCTGAATTTTGTATTTTCTGAGGTAATAAATAAATATTTATTTTTTCAATATATTCATCTTTTATCTGTTATTTTTTTGTAACATTTGTAATGCCTGACTAAAAATCCGTATACTTGTATATTTGTCACATTTTCAAAAGTTTAAAATTCAAAATATTATTCACTAAGGTGGGTAGGTTCTTATATAGGTAATTTCAAAATTTCGAAATGTAACGTTAACTCGTGAAAAATAAAAATTTAAATTTTGTAAAAATTGACACCGGTCTCCCCATCAAATAGCAAATCTAAATATTTAATAAATATATCATATATCTTCTTCATTTCTTTCAGTGGTCTACATACAAGTTTTATTTTCTCAGTGTGGCCGCCGCAATAATTCAACTAGAACGCTGATCTTTTCCTAATAAATCTTTCACTTAACCACTGTTTATTCAGTATAAAAATATTCAATAAAACTTTCAGAAGCATAAGAATGAATTTAATAATACATATTCATATAAGGAACTTAACAAGTTTTCATATATAAACTATAAAACATGTATATCAGAATAATTTTAAATAATAAATAGGCCTATTTTCACTTTATTTTTAACTTGAATAAATGAAATAATATGGATCATTACAAATTACAATAAAAATTTTGTAATTTTTAGCATCTAACAACTTTTAAATGATCGCGTACCAAATTTAACAAATACTCGAATAGTTTTATACTTAGTGTGATAGTTAGTGTTTAGTTTGTTATTTAAAGAGATTTTGAAATATAGTGATAAATTCTTACTCCGATTGTTGACTAAACCACCAACATTACTTTTTGGAAGGCAAAACGACACCAAAGCTAATACACGATTAAAAATATTATTTATTTCAGAGGATATAATTTGGTGCAGCTCAGGCTAATTTCTGCAGTTCTAAATTTGAAAATTGCAGCTCCAAATTCAAATATTGCAGTTGCTTTCTCTATATTATTTATTATTCAAATGTGCATAAACCATTAATTTTAAAATTCAAGTTGAACCCTTTTAAGGTCCACTCTAAAGTATTTGTTAAAATAGTAAAAAAATGTTATTTATTATTATTAGGTTGTCGAATTTTAGAGCAAACTGATAAGTCCATATGTAAGATGTTGAAAAACTAAATGTAAAAACGAATGTAATTTTGTGTACATTAGAGTATGTAATTTTTTATAAAATCTTATTGTCCCTCTCCTAATATCGTTTATTTGTAGGGATGTATGTTTATTTTAGTGTCAAGAAATCGGCTTCTATTAGCGACGGGAAGTATTTTCCTTACTTCCCTATAGCCGAACTTACCTCCCTCTTTGTGAAATACCAACTAACAGTTAGATATTTTAAACTTGTGTTAAATATTTATTCATTCTTATAATTTTGAATTTAATTTCTATCAAATTGTCCTTATTTCATAAATATTTCCATTTAAAAGTTACCGTTTACGTGACAAATGTGACAGATGACGTTTTTCTTCTTAAATTTTCCATGGAATTTCTTTTTTTTAATGTATGTTCAATATTCAACTATATTTCTTGACTGCTTTGACATATCTGGCAGTGAAAATGAAAGGTAAAAAATAAATCATCAGGATTGGAAAAAATCTTATATGTAACACGAGATGTAGGTACATTTGACCACTCTCGAACTTATTTCCTAGCCCTCGCTATCGCTTGGGTGCAAAATCGTCCCCGATTAGTAAATGGTATCTACGTCTCTTGTAGCATAAATAACTATTACCAGGATGAAGGTACAAAGGGGTACCGAAACGTCGGTTGTGTAAAAAAAATCCGGTGTGCGTGTGGCCACCACTATACCTCCCGCCATGTACCGCCCGAGTCACAAAAAAGATTAAGCTAATTCTTATTTTTGGATTAGCCAATTTTACTCTAATTTTGGCAGTTTATTTCTTAAAATATAGTCTAACCTAATCCAAGTAACTACCTTTTTTGATATAAAATGAAAAAAAATACCGGGATAAAATAGAATTCACTAATTCAAAAATGAGAATTAATTTTTATTAATCTAAATACATATCTACATATTTCCATATGCTGGAAACTGTATTGATTTCCTTCCCTATTTTTCTATTTACTTTTTCATTTTACAACGTTACTATTATTAATTTGAAATGATTAGTTCTTTGACAGTGACATTTATCTGTTACATACATTTGAAAAACTGCGCAACCAAAGAGTTTTGTTTGTTTAAAGCGTAGGCTCCGGGATTTAAATTATAGATATTTTATAAATTTATCTATAAAAAATATAGAAAAAATATTAATGCAAATCTGTAGAAAATTTAATAATCTCTAATTTTTATAATAACGGAAATCTCGAAAAATAACATTTAAAGGTATTTTTCGAGGAAAAACTATTTTGAGTGGAGGATCCACACATACATAAACACAGACATCATCGTGAAAATGTTAAAAATGGATTCTAGGGACCTTAAAACGTGCTAATTTACCAAAATCTCGATATGCGATTTTTAGCACGATCCTATATCTCCCTTACCAAGGGTAGCGGGAGGTAAAGACAAATGCTGTATGACTGAGAATTCGAATAAGTCAACACCTAATCGTTAGGTACTTACTTTAAAACAAAATACACAATTCTACTACAATATTATTTTATTCGATGGATATATGAATTTGTTAAAAATATACTTATCATATTATTAAATATGAGCATGTATGTACGTACAATATACGTTTAAATTTTAATAAAATAAAGCAAAATTATACTACCGATTTTTAAATTCTTGTACCACTAAATTTTATTAATTCTTAACACGTGTTCACCCATTTTACCACGCAATAAAACAAATATTATCCTCCTTTAAACTATAACAACAATAAAATAATTCATTGAAAACCTATTCAACGAATCAGGATCATCCACCATTAGGTCCCTCCTACACACAGAAAATGTAGGAATCTCATTGGTTAAAATGTGACATATGTCACATAACTTCAGTCCCGATGTGTTCCAGAACTTTAGCATCTTGGATACATCTTTTCAAAACGCAGTCTATCTCAACAGTGCAAAGTGAAGTGCATCAATGTTTGCAAACGTTAAGATGGAACCAGATTTCTTTGATTCGACTAATTCTAACATTTTACATTGTCACCACATTTTTTATGACAACTATAATTTTATTCCTCTGCCACCTACTCCTCCAAATCAATCACCCAATTTGAATTTCCACCAAGAATGCCAAATTCCAAACCAAAGAATTTATTTCGAACCATACCAAATTCCATTTGGCAAACCATCTATTCGGACCAGTGAAGAACTAAATTATTTATTTCATAATAGTGATAACTCTTGTGGTGTACCTTCTCCTGTGTCTATGTACGAACAAACGAAGCACGATAAAGAATATGAAGAAATAACAAATGAGAAGATCTTCCCGCCAAAATTTGGACAATCGACGAGCAAATGTTCGTATTTCGAACACATTTCCGGCGGAACAGAAACACAAGAAGATTATTTTATGCAAAATAGGATAAAGTATTCACATAATGAAATGGTGGAATGGAATACTGCTAAAATGGATGAAGAAAGTTGTGGACAAAGCATGGATAAACACCGTAAAGCAACAGAATATAATGAGGATTGTATGCTGTCTGTTTCGTCACCTATCCAATCAGACGATACAGGTAAGATAAGTAATTAGTAATTAGCTCCGACACTATTTTCCACCTAAGTGATATATTAGAGCACAATACAGTAATGCCAACATAAACATCAAAATATTTGAGTAAAAAATATTTTTTTTCTATTTTGGTTCTTTAATATGTACTTTATGAAACCCATTTGAATGTCATAAAGTACTTCTTTATGACATCCAAATGAGTTTCATAATAGTATATTAAAGAACGTGTTTTATTAGACATGTTTCTTTCGCACGCGTTAAAACTTAGAAAACGAGCGTTAGCGAGTTTTCTAATTGACAAGTGCGAAAGAAAGTCTTATAAAATGAGTTCTTTATACTATTTTTTATATTTTGCGCCTTCAAAATAACATTTACTTATTCAATTTGTGATTATATTTGTAACCATTTGTACATTTTCATGTAAATAATCTTTCCTAAATAAAAAATAATAATAATAATTTCGACATTATATTATTAATATGAATTGTCAATTAACTAAAAATAAATTAGATAAAAATGGGTTAAAGAAACGTCATCTAGTACCAACCGTCTAAAACAAAATTGCGTATCGAAATGAAGGTCATTACGATACGCAATTGCGTGCAATGACGCAAAATATAAAAAGTGCATATTAAACAACCGAAATTGAAATTCCTGGACATGAAATAACGAAATTTTGAAAAAATGACCAAAATAGAAAAAATAGTATAAAATACACGTTTTATAAGACATTTCAGCGCACTTGTCCCCTTAGAAAACTCGCGGCAAGCCGCTCGTTTCTAAGAATGGCATTATATTCATGTCTTATGGAACTTGTATCTTAATGTACTATTTTGCACGATCAGGTTATTTTTCATGTTTACCGGTTGTGTTTGCAAGACAGTGGGTCTTAGTTACAAATTACGGAACGGTAAATCATGTGAATCACGTCGGTAAGTGATGTGCTTCACTTATACCGTTCAGGAGGCGAGACGGTAAATAAATAAAAACAAAAATCAAAGCTTACTTCAAAAATGACAAATATTTTTTTTTAATATGTCAGAATAATTTTGTGCGTCGATCGTGCAAAAAATAGTATAAGCATCACGAACGTTAAGGAATTACCGATCTCAGACAAAATTGGGACCTTCGCTTCGCTCAGTCCCCAAACATTGTCTTCGATCGGTAAACGTCCTTACCGTTCTTAATACTTAATATACCATTTTACTAGTATGAAGTGATTAAGTGCGCGGTTAGCGAGCATTTGACTAGCGTTCTTTATCTCTGTCAATCGTTCATAGATTACTTTAGAGAAAAATACTTCAAATAAAAGCCACGTGCAATTAATTTCTCTATAACTCTTACTTGAAGTATTTTTCTCTAAAATAAACCATAAACAATTGAGTTAAAACCATTCATGCTACCAACCATTGTGTTTGAGTTTATCGCAAGAAAATTGAGTGTGGAAAATTGATCCCGGAAAAATGATCGCAAGGAAATTTGATCGCAGGTACATAACCGAAGAGAAAATCAATTCCTTGAAGATTACTCACTAAGAAAATTTATCGCCGGGAAATTAATCGCGGAAATATGGTCGTCAATAAATTTATCTCAGGGAAAATTAATCGCTAGGTATTAAATCGTTCAACAAAGCAGACAAAACTTGACTTAATACTAATTTCAAATTCTAACTATAAAACTAAGGATGGTATTCTTTAAATAAAATAAATCACGGCTTATTACCCATTGCTGGGTGTGCCAATCAGTTTTGTACACAGATATCGGTAATGATGATGACATATTTATACTGTGCGGGCGCTTACCAGGCGTCACCTCACGGGCACTCATTGCTGGCGTTAGTTTATAGTTTCCGTTTTTATTAATATTATTATTTACAATTTTATATGTTTATTGATAAAAAATCACAAAAGTTAAAAATTTACTGTCACATTTGTCATGCTTTATGTATTGAACAATTTCCCAAGAATCATTATATATTATGGAATAAATAAAGTTTCGGACTGGCAGTCAATATTACAATTTATTCACGCCGACGTTTCGACTATACAATAGTCTTCTTCAGGGCTAGAATGGTCTAGTTGAAGGAAAAAGCACACGTGTGGATAAGCGTAGATACATACAAGTCGGACATTTAAAAAATATAAATAAATAAATAGTCAAAAAACACAGATCACAGAGTGAAAATCGTCAAATAATAAAAAATTGTCCAAGATGACTACAATAAACTAAGCTGAATATAAAAAAAATATTTTAAAATGGTAACTGTACATGTGTGTTTTACACCAATCTAAGCACTTAGATTGGTAATATTACAATGCTTTAATATTGTAGTACCATTTTTATTAATCGCTTTATGAAAAATATTTCCAAGCAATATTTATATTTAAATAGTTTTCCCTGACTTTGATTAAGTGTTAGTTTTAAATGACTTTCTGGAGAACAATAGTCCAAATATTCATCTAGTTTATTAAAAAACAAATATTACCAATTTGGATTCAAATCGAATCTGATCTATAAGATCAATGTAAATCGTCGGCAGAATGTTAATCGCGGTCGAACGGTTGACCGCGCAGCCATTTTTAAAATAGAGAAATTAATATTATTAGTTCATCTTAAATTCAGTACACGCACCCGGTCTCAGGGAACAACGATGGTTAAATTTCTATTATTTTTGTAAACACAAGTGTGAAGAACTTATTAATAAATTATAAAAATTAAAACATAATTTACAGTTTATTTATGGCCCTTTAACAATTGCTGGGGCTTATTTTGTTTATAAGGCTATATATTTTAGCCGAATGGGCCCTTAGACCGGTGCGTGCGTTTGTGTATCGAAATTTAATGTCTGATCTGGGAAACCGGGTTCGATCAAGACAGATGCCAAAACGAAATAGGTACTTTTAAAATTTAAAATGACACAAAAGTGACCCCTGTGGTGCACTGTCCACGTCAGAAATGAGTGCCCCTGAGGTGACGCCTGGTAAACACCCGCACGGTATAAATATGTCATCATTATTACCGAAATCTGTGTACAAAGCAGATTGGCACACCCAGCAATTGGTAATATGCCGTGATAATATATTTATTTATTCGTAACTAATAAATAGTAGTTTAAAGTCTGACATCCACAATTCAAATCCAATCATACTTTTTATACCTACTTTATCACAAAAATATTTTTGAAGCAAATTTTATATAAAAATATCTGAAAGGTCCAAGTTTATTGTATTGTAAGAATAATAAGTTTGGGACATTGAAATGTTCATGGAGGGATTACAGAAATATGATATGTTAGTGGCGGATTTACGCATAGGCACAGTAGACACGTGCCTACGGTGGCAAAATTTCGGGGGCGGCAAATTTTTTAGAAATGTAAATTTTAATAAATATTCGCCGATAAAAAAGCGCGACGGAAACATTTTCTGATGGTAAATTCATATAAAGTAAAGTATTATGCTAGTCACAAAAAGCTGTCAATCTGATGGTGCAAGTCTTAGATGTTCGGAGAAACTACCTATACAGAAAAATAATTTGAATATGAATTAGAAATATTTTGACTGATTTTTTGAAAGAAAAGCCGGTTTGATTGACTCTAGTGTATTTCTGTTATTTTCAAAGGCGTCACGGTAAAAATCTTGCACATTGCCCAGCAAAAGATCAAGTCGGCCTTGTCGGTAATGGGCCCGTCCAACTTTTTTTGAATTTTTTATATGTTACGAAGAATTTAAAAATAGAAACTCCGTATTTTTTGTTTTCTTGAAATTATGCTTAATAACGCCTAAAATAATTATTAAAGTTTTGGCGCGAAAGCTGTGACGTTAGCGTCACTCCGTCATAAGTAGAGCGAACCGACATACGTTACCATTAATAATGGTATAATATAATATACAATAAATGTCGCAAGAATAAATACATATCCAAACTGTGATCAAAAATCTTTAGAGCTAATGGTAATAAATAAACAAGATAGTTATTATATCATTTCAAAATATATATTTGTTTCCTTTACTTACATGAATTAGTTTAGGAGAAGTGTTAAATGATAATTTATGAAAAACTTCCAAAGTACATATTATACACAAATAAAAATCAGGAAAGTAAAATTAATAATTTTTGCTCGTTTACATAATCAGGTTAATCATTCGCTTTAATTAATGTGACTTTAAGACTTTCTTTAATATAATATTGAAGGTTATTATATTCACCAAGTGCCATTATTATAATTAAAATAGTATTTAAACTATTTTCTATTTATTATTAAATACAACAATGACAGTATTGATTACAATAATCAGAGCATGTTTCATAATAATAAGTAATCCAGCATTTACATTCCTATTTACTAAATGATTACAACAATGACAAATATTGAGATTATAATAATTAAAACATAAATTATAATATAAATTTATTTAATAAGTAAATTTTCTTTTGATCTTAATAAAAAATGACTCGGATATATTAAATATGTGTGTGTTACAGTATGTGTAAAGCCAATCGCGAATATTGTGACATTTTCACAGGGAAACTGGACGACTGTAATGACGCTGACGTCACAACATGGCGATCATTTTACGCTAAAAACTTTAATTACATTATCATAGGTATAAAAATACAAAATATATAGCAATTTTTATTTCGTTTTCATTTATTTATGTTCAAAATTCATATGCGACATGTAATTTCTAAAAAGTCGAAGACTTGGACGAGCCCATTGTAACGTATCTTTAATATAAATATGGCAATTTTTTATTCACGCTTATATTGTAAACGAAAAAAAAATTGTATGCAACTAGAGTAAAACCTACTTCTACAATTTTCTGGGTGCCTACGGGCGGCAAAATTCTTAATCCACCCCTGAATAATGTAAAAAATACAAAATCATGGATTACTTCCAAAAAAACAGAAGAATTATGGTGATTTTGAATGAATATATAAAAAATACTTTTGTTTGCGAAAAATTATTATTTTATAGCAATTAAAAAATAGGATATCCATTTCTATTTTTATATATTGTACAAAGAAATATATAGGACACGAGTATTAAAGCAAAATGAATCATAAGTGAGTGTAACCCGATCTAGGGTATTCCAAGGAATCTCCCGACTAGTTCTCGCAAAAACTAAAAGGTTATGTCACATTATTACACATACTTATATCTTACATATGCTCACGCTCTTTATTTATATGTTAACAACTAATTTAATGTTAAATTTTATGCCCTGTTTCCTCTTTTCTTTTCTTCCGCACTTAGTTTTTGCCCATTCAAACACTCTATATTTAGTTAGAGTTTATTTACAATTATTCTAAAATGTTTTGTTGTGGTTCTTCTGATAGTCCGTGTTCGAATTCTCCCTGATGTGGTCAAAAGAAATGCCTAACTTCGGGAGTTTCTATACCTTTACTATATGACTAAAAAACCCAAAACTATTAATTCACTTACTTCCGAAAAATCACTACCACTACTTCAACTGTCAACTTTAAAATTAAAAATTAGAAAAATAAAAATAAATTAAATTGTAAATAGCACTAATTTCAAATATTATACGTTTCATTTAAAAATATATGAAACCTATTCTTGATTCATAAAATAAAATTTAAAAAATCGGAATAGCGCTACTTCAAGGTGTGGAAGTATGGGCCATTGTATTTTGAATGTTGTGGCTTGCATAAAGAAACAAGAGCAACACGCGCTTTTGGTAAAAGAGACAGAAAAATATCTGGAGATCCATCGTTACATCTTTGAAAATTTATTATTATTATTATTATACTAGTTCATTTATTATAGATATTTAAGACACTGAAACTCGAAAACAAGTAAAAATTGTAATACAACTTTTGGGTTTTTACTTCCTTGTACGAAGTAAAGGAAGTATTGTAATCGCGAAAAATTTCGGTTTTCAGATTTCAACGGAAATATCCATTTTGACCATCTAGTTGTGCACCTCCCTTTTTGGTCATTACATAATTTCCAGAAGTGGTACGTTATTTGAAGCCTATAATAGATTTTAATGAAAAACTATTTTAAAATATAATCCAAAACTTGTCAAATTTGGTATATAAGACTTATGTCAATTGGAATAACATAGTAGATTTTGGTTAAAATAGGCTAACCGGAAGTGATATATTACCTGAAGTTGTTAACAGTTTTTCTTGAATAAAATGGTTTCATTTTGATTTTAGAAATAAATGCTTCAAATAGGTGTTTTAGAGAATTAAACTCTGCGTCCAGCACAACAAGTATTATTAAATTAGCCCTTTGCGAGATATGTAAATTTAAAACATATACTTTTTGGTTTTTATAATGAAGCTTGCTATGGATTAGGACAAAAAAAAAATGTTAATGTCAAATTACGTCAAATACGTGCAATTTTATAATTGGGTCTATACTTCATCTTCATATTGGTCTTGCGTACAAGGAAGTCGTGTGGTGTCCACATTAGATTTTTTAGTAATATATTTAAGTGTAATATATACTCCCTATATACTGTTCCATTTAAGCCATTCAGTAGATGGAGCTGGCAACAGCGCAAACTTGAAGTAGCCGAAATTAATTACATTGGGTAAACTTGTTTCTTGTCTCCAATTTCAGCCAATCAGAGAGGTCAAAACTATTCCCTATGCTCTGCAATACCGAATGGCTTAAATGGAACAAAATATAAGTTTGGCACTTTCTTCTAGACTCACCCTGTATATCTGTAGCGCTATGCAAGAACAACCAATGTCAACATTTCGTACTTTTGAAATGAATAAAAACATTCATGCAGGGTTAATAAACGATCAACAGAAAATTGAATTTAAGAAGCGAATAATGCAATAATTATATCGCGCGTCAAGTGTATAAAAAACTGATTTATTAATCGCTGTCCAAAATCACGTCGCCTATGGACACTGACCACTCAAAAAACTTAACTTTAAATCATCCATAAAAAAATGTCTTGTCAGCATAGCATGACTAACTAAATCAAGTGAAAAAATTTACGTTTTTATGGTCGCTAGCCGAAATTTAAAACATGTCACATTACATTGCGTGTTCAAATCTTTGCACGATATTATGTACACACAACACACTTCACACGAAAGATAATCTAATTAAATTATTAATTCACAAATTGTTACTTTTATCTTGACTTATATAATAGACGATTATTTTTGAGATCCTAACTAGTATTTTCAAGTATGTATATTTTAATAATTATTCAAGAGTAGTATCAGTATGGTATGACTAGCGAATGAAAGTTGACGTTTAAATTATTTTATAGATGTGGTTTCTTTTGAAACCCTAGAGAAGAATAGAATTGTACGAAATATTTAGGTATGAAATTTTTGCATGAACCCATTTAAATAAGTTGAAAACGTATGTAAAAATATAAATTTTATTACTAAAAAATTATTTGTTTTTTAATAAATTAATTTAACGACACGAATTCTACTGATCCAGACCAGCATAGAATTAGAAATCTATTCGAAAAAGAGTGGAGGAAATCTCAATAGGCTACTTGCGTGGTACTGAAAATTTGATATCTATCACTAAATACCTAAAATAAAGTTGAAAACGTATGTAAAAATATAAATTTTATTTTAAAAAAGTTATATGTTTTTTAATAAATTAAGAAAGAAGATTTTCTTTGACGTCATTATTTTGAACTGGAGAAAGGGATGCATATTTAAGAATGTAACCTGTAGATGGCGGGTGAGTGCGAGTTTTAATTTGATTTTGATATTAGTTCATTTTTCTGTCACTGTCTCTCTTCTTTATTATCTACAATTTGCGTGGTTTCTGTTACTTTTATTACGTATTTCGATTTGTTAAGCAGGATTTTGAAGGATTTTAACTTAGGTTATACTCGTACAAGATTCAAATGACAAACGAAAATATTAACCTCCAAACTATTATTAAAATGTCAAACAGATGATCTGTCATATTTAAATTACCCGCACATGCCGTTACTATTGGACGTATCGATGTTATTGCTTTACGGCCATTCATTGGTTCCGCGTAATTCTACGTCATACATGGCGGTAATTTAAATATTAAAATTTCATTAATTTTTTTGGCCAATTAATGAAAATTTTGCCAAAAGAAAAATATGGGTAGCAAGTTTTTAACGTCTCTTCAAAAATATTAAATAAAAAAATAGTACGCAAGTAGCCCATTGACACTTATTATTGTGACCACACTTGAATCAACATCATAACAAAATATTTCATTGATATCAAAGCCTACTCTCTGTTAGGCCCAGAAATTTTCACCTTACCCTCGTAACAGAAATTACAAATAATAATAAAAACAAATGAAACTATCAAAAATAAATACAAAAGATAAAATGAAATTAGAATGCGGGACAGGGTTCGTAATTGTATAAATGGCTCTTGAAATATAAACCAATGTTTATGTTTTATTACAAGAAAGTGACGCGTCTTAGATAGCTATTTAAATATATCAATCTTTTTGCTCTCTTTAAAGCCTTTGAACTGAGCGGCTATTGCGAATTTGCACAAGAAACGGAAAAGATTACACCTCATGACATAATGGTGTAAATATTTAGGGAAGTTTCATGTTCGCAAAAGCACCGACAAAGCGGATGGAGATACTGATACCTATTTAAGAACTAGATGCACTGATTATATGCTCAACATTTGTTACAAAGATGTTCACATGACATCAGCATGATTGTTATCATCCAAAAGACATAAATATGTCTTAATATTTGTTTCAAATGAATCATTCACTCTTATTCAATAAATTAAGTACTACGTTAAGTGTTGTTATTCAGCTAACCGGATTACTTGTGGGTAACCGTATATGGATAGTACCTTAGCTTGGTAACCTTGTTTGAAGAAAATAATATAAAAATAATAATACACAGGCTGCCCATTTTATTTGTTCCCGCTTAAAATTTCATGAATATGCAATCCATGAGTACGTTTATATCGAAGTTCTTAATCGGATTTCTAATCTAATCGGATTTAAATAAATCCTAAATTTTGACTGTTTATACCAGAAAAATTTAAAGTGACCACGTACATTCGAATTTACTGTAGATTTAATAGGCGATGGGAAGTAAGCGATATGACATCTTGCGGCCACCAATTGAACTAGAGACAAAGACATACGTACCGTATTTAACTTATACGGTGTACGGTGTATATCAATTTATATTAATTATAGGAAGATTAAACGTGTTTTTCATAAAATATGAGTAACGCATATTGTTCAGTACCAAATTGCTACTCATGGCGTAAGAAAAATAAAACAATGAGCTTTTTCTCCTTTCCCAAACCTGGATTAAATAAAGTGTACATAAAAAATAAATTTGGCGACAAAGAATTAATAGATAAATTAAAAGCATGGATATTAAAACTGCGCATAGGTAAAAAAGTTACGAAAAATATGAAAGTATGTTCCCTACATTTCAAGGAAGACGATTTTTTTTATAGAGGTAAAAATTGTAAAATAGATTATAATAATTTTTATTTATTACTGATACTGTTGGTGTAGCAGCGCAGAATGCGTAGACCATTATTGACTAGTATTAATTTTGATTTTTGACCAATTGACTTGACATTTACTTAGCTTTTTCATCTAACATTGACTTAAATTAATTATTTTTCTTTCCAGGATTAATTTCAAAAAATATTCTGTTGCTTGTTGCGTCCACGGATTTCTCATTGCTTTTCTAATAATTATACTAGCTTATCGTTGACACATATGAAACCGTGAAAGATGAATAAATTACTCTGCATTTTTTTCATTGTTACAGTTACGTACAGCAAAAAAGTACTTTGACTTGACTTTGACTTTCAAAAGGCGACTTTTGCCGTTGTGTAAACACTCTCGCCTATTACTTTTCTTCCTAAAGTCAAGTCCAAAATAAAATAGACTTGACTCATATGTGACTTTTAAAAAGTCGTGTGAACCAACGAACGAAACATACTCTACTTTACTAACAGTGACATCTAGTTTTCATCCACAAATTCCTAGATATTTAATTACACAATTTTGTGTTTTATATCTGAATTTAAAATATTCTCGAATTTTAAAATATTTTATGTGATTATTATTTAATCTACTTCGCATCCAATATTGTTGCTGCATAGTTATATTATTTAAAAATATCGCGCTTAAATTTAGTAACTGTAGTTTACTATCCATTTTTTTCTATAATTTATTCTTTTTATGATTATATGATAATAGTTAAATAGGTAACTTACATCACACGTATTATAACCAAACTTTACTTTGCTGTCAAAGTCAAAGTTGAGTGAAGGACAAGTAACAAACGTAAAGTGAAGTATATTTGACCTTATGTGTAAACGCACCATTAAATTGACTTTTCATAAGTCGCCTTTTGAAAGTCAAGTCAAAAGTAAATTTTTCTCATACGTGTAAACGTAGTACCGAATATTGAATTCTCTGTTAAATCGCTGTTTATCTCGCAAAAGTAAATCGGATTTTCGTATAAATCTCGTTGGTAATGTCGATTTAGAATCCTATTCTAAATCCAATCCAGATCGTTTACATTGTTTTCTTAAGTACGATTTCTAATCTTAAATCCACTTAAACCCGATTAAGGGCGTCGATATAAACATACTCCATGTTACATTTCATAAGTTACTTGGTTTTAAAATTTTGTTTTGCTCTTATACCTACTGTGATAAATCGATTTAAAGTACCAATATTTACCAAGTGACTTATGAAATGTATTTGTATCGTTGGACATTTTAGCTTCAACAAAAGCTTTTGTAACTTCTTATGAGAAGTTTTTTAAAGTTGTCACAGACTTTTCTCACATTTTACGTCAAGATTAGTTTAATTGCATTTGATTTTTAATGTCAACATGACGTCATGGCGACACCTACAGCTACTAGATAATACCTTTGAATATATAATAATACCTACCTATATTCAAAGATAATACATAGCTGATTCGTCCGCCATATTGGCGCCAAAATGAACGCAGTAAATTATGCAATAAAAGTGCATTTTTTATAAGTTTATGTAGTAATTATTTTTCATAATTAAATATAACTTCCATATTTGCCATATTATATTTATTTAAAATAATAAAACAAGAAAAAATTATAACCATTTCTCAAATGATTTCCACAATTTGGAGCAGAACAACCCGCCATTGTATATAATTTCTATGATTAATAATTTTGTAACACTGATATTGAATAATTAAACTGGCTCCAAAATGGCGGACGAGTCAGCTGTAATTCATCTAGTAGCTATAGCGACACCTATTGCTATATCTTTCTCTCGCACAAGCTCTATAGTATATAATACGCTTGAAGAAAAAACAAATTATATAATAATTACTTTGCGAGATATTTGAGGCTTGTTGTCAGTATCACTGTGACGTCACCTTAGTGCTACCTTTCTCTCGCTGCCTACTATAGAGCTTGTGCGAGAGAAAGATATAGCAATAGGTGTCGCTATAGCTACTAGATGAATTACAGCTGACTCGTCCGCCATTTTGGAGACACTTTAATTATTCAATATCAGTATTACAAAATTATTATTCATAGAAATTATCCACAATGGCGGGTTGTTATACTCCAAATTGTGGAAATCATTTGAGAAATGGTTATAATTTTTTCTTGTTTTATTATTTTAAATAAATATAATATGGCAAGTATGGAAGTTATATTTAATTATGAAAAATAATTACTACATAAACTTATAAAAATGCATATTATGCTACTGTACACACGCTATAGAAGATATTCATTGTCTTACTAGTACAAAAATGTTGATATTGTTGTACTAGTAAAAAAATGTTAGTTTCTTACTTCACCGCTGGCGGCGGCATTCACCACAGCAACACAGATCATATTGAAATGTCATTCGGAGTAGAACGCCCTTTTTGTGTTTTACCCAGCTTGCCTAGCCTCGGCCGCAATAGCTGGGTTCAACACAAAAAGACCGCTTTCTACTCCTAATAATATAATATACTATTTCCATCTTAATCGCTATTTATCGAGTAATATTTTAAGTAAAAAGTGTACATTTTATTATTTTTTTGTTATGGTGCAGGACCCCATTTCAAGCGGTGTATTTGTAAAGAAATTTCAGATTTACGGATAATTCGACATCCTAACTTTGCTACTTTATTTGCAAAAATATATACTCAGCACATTTCTTGAATTCTCTCTTTATTACGCTAATGACAATTATTTTCAAATATGGAATTATAAAAATATTTAGCAACATCATTGTTGATAGATATTAGTACTAAAAACTGGATTTTATTTTCAGATTTAAAACAAGTAGACTTCGAAAACAAGCCGAGAAAAGAGCGAACAGCATTCACCAAAGCTCAAATTAAAGAATTAGAAACAGAGTTTTCTCATTCAAATTATCTTACCAGACTACGCCGTTACGAAATAGCTGTGGCTTTGGATTTAACCGAAAGACAAGTAAGTACGAACTAAATTTACTCTATCATAATAGTACAACATTATTAGATAATGAAAGATAAATATTATTTACCTTTTTTGATGTATTGATAATTCTTAATTAGCAAACCACTTGTTATAATTATTAATGGAAAATTTTGCAAATCATTATCATTATTAAATACAGGGTGTAACAGCCAAACGGGCTACCTCAAATAATTTATATATTATTAAAGATACAATAAAATACTATAAGGCATTCTTACAGATGACCAAGGGGGACATCCGAATACAAAAGAATTTTTTTTTAAACCAGTTGTTCTCAAATTACAACACAAAGTTATATTTTATTAAATGGGATGATATATATATATATATATATATATATATATATATATATATATATATATATATATATATATATATATTTATTTTAGGCCCACTTTTTCTGAATTCAACCATGTAATCATTTTATATGTTAACATAACAAAAATATTGCGAAAAATTCAATGAATCTTTTCAATTTAACGGCTATTTCTTTCTATCGCTGCAAATAGTAAGAAAATGGTGTGAACAACTGCCAGTTGGGCTGTCAAACGAAACGTCAAAAATATTGCCTGGTAAGCGCCCGCACGGTGCAAATATTTCATCATTACCGACATCTGTGTAGAAAGCAGATTAGACATTTTAACTTCAATAAAAGCTTTTGTAACTATTTCGATAAGATTTTTTAAAGTTATCTGAGATATTCTCACATTTTACGTCTAAATTTTTTAGAATCAAACGTCATAGATCTCATTTGTTCTTACTATGCGCAGATCCCCATTGCGCATATCTTCTATCTCTTTAAATTGAAAAGGTCCATTGAATTTTATATAAATTACATTTTTTTACCTGGCTATTTATGAAAAACAATAACTGCTCTCTGTAAATTTGAATTATTTACGATAGAAATCAAGAAGAACATTATTTATAAAGTTATTAACAAATATCTGTTTCATTTTATTAAATTCAATTGTTTTTTATACATAGCCTACTGAAAAATAACTTTAAAAATGAATTTGTTTAAATTTCAATTGAAATTTTCTCTATATTTTTGTCATGTTAGGATATAAAATGAATATATGGTTGAATTCAGAAAAAAATACTCTATCGAATGGGCGTAAAAAATATATACCATCCCATTTAAAAAAATATAACTTTGTGTTATAGCTTGAGAACGACTGGTTTAAAAAAATATTTTATTCTCTATTCGGATGTCCCCCCTGGTCTTCTATAAGATTGTCTTATAGTATTTTATTGTATCTCCAATAATGTAGAAATTATTTGAGGTAGCTCATTTAGCTATTACACCCTGTATATTGAAAAATAGTTATATAGACTCTGTTAGATGAAAAACACTTGAATTGAATAATTTAAAATAACCAAACAAAAAAATCTGATATGGCCAGCACATGACCTCCCGCCAATTCCATGTTTAAAATATCAATGAGCTGTAAGTAAAATATTTCTTTCGGTTGATCGATTGTAAACAAAATCTACTTTGTTCCAATAAATATAAGCCTGTAATATGCTCCAAGTAAAGTACCACATCCGCTTTATCATATATCGTCAAAATCTAATATGTATTTCCTATCATATACGAATATTAATTACCAAATTTGGAAAGTTCTGAATCATATTTTAATATATTTTTTCAAGAATTTCCGGTATATCAATTTTAGCAAAAAATATAATATGTTATCCCTATTGTTATAAAATTCTTAAATAATAAAATTGAAAAGTTTTAGTTTATACTTTAATATAGATTTTCATTAAAAACTATTATTGGCGTCAAGTAAAATACCATTTCCGGTTGTCCAATTTTATCCAAAATCTAATCAATTTTTTATAAGAATGCAGAAAGCTTAAATAGGGAAAATAGATATGACATGCACACAGACAGACATCATTGTAAAAATAGTAAAAACGTGTTATGGGACCCTAATTCGTGCTTATTCACTAAAAACTCACTATCGAATTTTTGGACCGAAAACATTACCTCCCTTACCTATGGAGGGAGGTAAAAATATGAAACCCAATATGGCGTGGAAAAAATTCTGAGTTTGACAATGACGTAAAATAGAAATTACTGCTTTGAATTTTACTTTCAAAATTTGTTTTGTTTTTACTGCTATTTTAACAAAATATTAAAATTTACTCACCTTTAATTAAGTACATTAATTTTAAATAGACCTGCTCACCGACATACACCAACACAAAAAACAAAAACAAACAAAATGCGATATGTATATATAATTAAATAAAACAATACAATATTTTTCTACGTTTTAGGTAAAAGTTTGGTTCCAAAACAGAAGAATGAAATGGAAAAGAACAAAATCAGGATGCGACAGAAGCGATGAATTGAAACCACGTCGTCAAAACAAGAAAAAATCATTGAACTGAATTTATTTATTCACAAACTCAACGTTTGAAAATACCAAAAATGTACATTAACACTTATGTCTAGTTAGTTGTAAAAATAATACATTTATATCCCAATTATAAACGTATACGTAATTAAGTAAAATTATAAATATACAAATATTTAATTTTTCTTTTCGTGATTTAAACACTTGAGAATGAAAATAGCACTAATTTTTAATTTTCAATTTATTCTTTTTTGTGGTTCCATCTTTCTTTATTTTCTTCACAGTTTTGATTTGTGCATTATCTTTTATCAGTTCTTTTATTAAACTAGCTTTCTTGTCTGATATTTTTTCTTTCTTGTGTTTTTTAGTTACTCCTACAGTTTTCTTATTTACAGACTTATTATTTTCTTCTAGTCTTTTGCTTTTTTTCTTTATTATTTTCGGAGATATAGTGTCCGGTGTATCGGGATGTGCGAGAACTTTACTTTTTTCTTTCTTTTTAGGTTTTTCGTTATTAACATCACTGGAGATAGTTTCCACAATATTTTCAAAACTTACTTGTTTTTTCTTTCGATTTTTCAATTCAATTTTCAATTGAACTTTATTTTTATCAATACGTTTCTCCTTTTTCTTTTCCCTTACCTTTGTACTACTAATTTCATTTACGATTGTTTCTATTTGATTTTCTTTATTTTTTTCCTTTCGCGTTACTCGTTTTTCTTCGGTAATATTTACTTCAATGTTTTTGTTCTTCTTAGCAGATTTTTCTAGATTGATGTTATTACTGCTACTCGCAGATTTCTTAATTTTTTTAAGAGTATCTATTTCATTTTCTCTATTCTGTTTCTTAATTTTCTTCAGTTCGACTTCTGCTTCCTTCGTTTTTCTATCCATTTCTTCGGGAGTCGTGAAAACAAAATCTTCACTGCTGGAATCATCCATGTTTTCTTTCTTTTCATTCTTTATTAATAATTTTTTTGGAGGATCAACTGGTTGAAAATCATAATCAATTCCAATTGCTTTAAGTTTGTCTACAACTTTTTTGATGTGTTTAAGGGCGCTTTTATTTTTCTGTTCTTGTTTTTCTTCAGTAATTGCAGCATTGAAACTTTTTTTAAATCGTTTGCGACGTACCATAGTAGGATAGTGTTCCTTGGAAAAGTTGGGTTTTTTAAATATTCCTTTCGCTTTGTTATCAAAAGGTAACAGTTTTGCTATAAATTAAATTAGATTTTAACTCTTAATTTTCATAATTATTTCGAATTTTAAATGGCACAAAAGTGACCCCACATGGTACGAATATGTTATGATCATTACCGATATCTACGTACAGAGCAGATTGGCACACCCAGAAATGGATTTTTAGAGGTAACCGAAAAGTAATAATACAGTCATAACGAACGGAAAAGTAAAAATATGATCATGACGAATGGAAAAGACAACAATAATTATAAGTGGAAAATGTGTAAAAGAAAATATATAATTTCCAATCACAACGAACGAAAAAGTATAATCCGCAATAATAACGAACGGGAAAGTAAAATAGAATCATAACGAACGGAGAAGAAATACAATTATAAGTAGAAAATGTGTTAAAAAATGTATAATTTGCAATCACAATGAACGAGTAAGTAAAATATACAATTATTACCCTTCAATAATGTTTTTTCCCACTAAATAATTGCCCACAGTATCGGAAAAGTAAAATATACAACTGTAACGAACCGAAAAGTAATAATAATACAAACATAACGAACGGAAAAGAAAAACACAATAAGGTATGTGTAAAAAAAATTATAATTTGCAACCCATACGAACGGAAAAGTAAAATATATATTTAAAACGAACGGAAAGGAAAACATATAATAATTACCTTTCAACAATCTCTTTCCCATTAAATAATTGTCCATAGTGTCGGCAGCGATTTTGGCAATTTCTGGTTGTTTAAACATAATAAACGCATGTCCTTTACTGTTACCCGTTCTTTTAGATCTAGCAACGCGGGTCTTGAGAACATGGCCAAACTGACTAAAATAACTTCTTAATTCTTTTTCGTAAAAACCATGAGGAATATTACTTAAATAAACAATCCCTCTCTCAAATTTTTTCCTTGGTACTTTGGGTGCTTTGTCAGTAATTTTAATATCTCCTTTCTGCAAATAAACGACATAATTTAACTGTGTAGTGTGTAACTTTTGTTTCATTGTATTTCACCTTTATTTTATCCTTTGTTTTTTTCACGGTTTTATTGAATGTTTTTTGTTTCTTCTTTGATAAAGCAACGTTCTCACTCATTTTGAATTATGTTTGAAATCTTAGCTCATGAAAATTCAGCAGATCAAAACCATCAAAACACGTTTCTGATGTTGAACTTAACCTCAGTTTTGTTGGTGTGATCTGGTGGTTTTGCCGGAGCATTGGTAGAATTGGAAACAAATGCCAAACTGTGCCGCGTTATTCAAATGGATAAAATTCTCAAAAATTACTTTCTTGTGAATAAATTACTAAATTTTACGCATATTTTCAATATTTCACATATATTTTATTTTTGTTTAACAAATGTATGCATGACATATTTAAAGTCGCATGTTTCATATTTGTAAAAAGTTCATAAAATAAAGAAAAATAATTGAAAAACTTGATGATTATTATGTTTTTCATTAGGTACATTAGGTGGTTAGGTAACATTTGACATTTGGCGACATTTTTTTTGGGTTTTTAATATATTTCCCTCTTCTCAAACGACCTGACGCAAGCGTACTGAACAACTCTTGATTGATTAACAAAAGAGAGAAAGCGTGTAGTATACTCGCTGATCTTCACAGTTCGTTTTTAAGTTGTTCTAGCGTCAGTTTTGTTGATGATAGTGAATTATATGCATTAAATATGTGTGGTGGATTTACGTGTTCGAAAAATGCACTTACAGCTTTAAATATTTTATATATAGTAAGTTAATGTCGTAATTTTCATTGAAATAAATTGAAATTCAATAGATTTTGTCAATCTGTCAAAGTAACGCATTACTGATAATGTTTTTGATTTTTAGTTAGTAGCGTTTATATTAATTGGCGTCGCAGTATATGGACGTGCAGCTTCAATTGTAACAAATTTACCAATTATAGGAGGCATTTTAGCATGTGGAATTTTACTAATTTTGATATCTATACTGGGGCTAGTTGGGGCAGTCAAACATCATCAAGTTATGCTGTTTTTCGTATCCTTTAATGGTTGTTTATACATTCACATATTCATAAATTAAAATATCTTCCTTAATGTGTTAAAAGTACATGGTCATCCTGTTCATGTTGTTCTTGATCCAATTTTCTGTGGCATGTGCTTGCCTCGCTGTCAATATGAAACAACAAGAACAACTTGCTGAGCAAGGATGGAATAGGGTTCCAGATGATGTCAGGGTTAAGGTGCAAGAAGTTTTTGTTTGTTGTGGCTTTGAACATCCTATTACAGGTGTAAATCAGACGGACGCTAAACTTAAAGATTCTTGTGACAGTTTGAAAGTAAGAAAATATTTCATACTCATATTGTTTCATAATCGTAATATTTTTAGCCAAAATGTTGTGAAGTAACGGCTCCCGAATCATGTGTTTGTGATCCGTGTATGTATAAACTGCAGAGTACGATCGATTATGCTTTTAAATTATGTGGAGGAATCGGATTATTCTTCAGTTTTACAGAGGTAAGATTGTATCAAAACATATTTGTTTTTATGATATGATTATTTATAAAGAAAAATGGTAAATAAAATGCTATTGATTGGTTTTAATGAGCATGTTGCATGATGAAACGAACATGTTTCTTGAAAGTTAAATACGCGGAAATTTGTAACTTACTACATAATTCTTTGATAAGAAATTTAACACTTCCTTTACTGTTTGATAATTTTGAGACTTTCATTTTAATTACTGGCGATGAACTTTCTTTTTATAAATTTTATATTATATTCTTATTAAAATATTTTCATATATTAACTAGAAATATTTATTATTTTACATATATGTGACTAATATTGCTATTGGGTAAATTTTTATATTTATGTTTGCTTTTTGTGATGAATAACAAGAAAAATAATTCTTCTTTATTTCTGTAACACATCTTACTTTTGTATAAATAGTTGCAATAGGATCATGTTCATGAAACTGGATAAAATTATACATTTAAGGAAAACAAAAAATTAATAAAAATTCGGTGATAATATGTGGTGACACTTGTTTATGTATATATTTGATAATATATAATGGCTTATATAATAATTTTCCTCGTGAATATTAATTAATAAAAAATATAGTTTGTTTTTTACGCATTATTTCGCAATATTTTAAAATTTGTGATATCGATTTACCATAAAACTACTTTCATTACTTAAAGTAAAATATATTCCACACTCCGGCAAAATTAACGGAACACAAAATAATCGTATTTTTGCGATATTTTTGATGACTTACTTGGCTTAATTAAATAGCGGCAAATTCACATTGCGGACTAATTAAAAAAATGTTTATTTTACTATAAATACTTGAATTGAACCTAAAGACAGAGCAACATTATACATCTCAATAAATGATAATTAATCAATCTTTATGAGGTGGATACATTTAGGTGTTGTATCGTCATTTGTTGTACATGTAAAATGGAGTATTCAACCATTGCAAAGAAATAGTAAACAATAATAATTATAAGGTAGCATATGTTAAATTAAGAGATTTAGTAAAAAGATAATCATGAAATATTACTTGGTTGTAATAATAAATACTTGATTATTGTAAACGTGACGTCATAGTCCCTGAGGGCGCCCCAAGCCTACTAATTAAGAACTATAGCAACACTACTGTCATCCTAATGACATTGTCAAAATGTTTCATAAAATAAATTGAAATATGTATTTATTTTAAATACTTTATTTATTTAATTTTTTATTTCTGTATATTTTACTATTTAATTTGACATGGCAAAGAAGATTTAATAAAAATAAATGAAAATATATGCCTAATGCAGACAATGTAGATACCCCTAGAATAGGGGATTCCACAATTTTTTTTATATAATTTCATCTGAACGTGTAAGTAAAACTAAGACTGTATGTGAAAATCTGGTGAAAAAATTCCTATTAACAAGCGAGTTATGGTCCCCCGAATTTTAAAAATATAGATGTGATGTCACAACTATAAGTTTTTATATCAAACTGATTTCTTCATGGACCTAAATGTTCTTGAAATATATTCTATTTCTAAATTATATTTATAAAAAATAAATTAATATTATTATAATGTACACTGGCTTGCAAAAAAATCGCGTACACCTGTTTTTTGCTGTATTGAGTCGGACTCGATTATTAATTTGTCAATGTCATTAGTGTCAATTAAGATGCCAAAACTATCAAAAAACGAGAAAGTTGTAATAGTTTCTAAGTTAGAAGAGGAGTGGTCAATCAGAACAATAGCATAACATTTTAATACTAATAAATCCTGTAGACTTGTACAAGTCTACAGGATTTATAATTGGAAGTGTATTTAAATTATTAAGTTTAATGCAAAACATTTATATTGAAATAAAAACTGTTTGAGAATTGCAGTACTGGACTGATAGCCACGCCTCCTCTATTTGAATTTCTCTATTTTCATTGGTAGTTGGCTCCTCCCCTATCTTGGTATTCGTTATATTTTTATAGGCCTTCTTTGAGCCGCCAATCAAAATAATATATATGGAATTCATATGAGTGACGAGCTGCTATAACAAAAAACCCCTTATTTCCGAAATATTTCAATTATATCGTTTTATTACTTTATTAATATTCATTATTAAGCATATACTTTCAATATTTTTTCTAATTTCTCTTAACGGACCTTTTCAATTTAATGGCTATCTCTTTCTATCGCTGCAAATAGTAAGAAAATGGCGCGAACAACTGACAGTTGGTCTGTCAAACGAAACGTCAAAAATATTGCAATCATTAAAATACCTGTATTCTCGGTGAAAATTAGACGTTTTAGCTCCAATAAAAGCTTTTGTAACTTATTTCGATAAGATTTTTTGAAGTTATTTGAGATATTCTCACACTTTACGTCTAATTTGTTTTAGAAACAAACACCATAGATCTCATTTGTTCTTACTATGCGCAAATCCCCATTGCGCATATCTTCTATCTCTTTCTATCGCTACAAATAGTAAGAAAATGGCGCGAACAACTGCCAGTTGAGCTGTCAAACGAAACGTCAAAAATATTGCAGTCATTGTATTCTCAGTGAAAATTTGCATCGTTAGACATTTTAACTTCAATAAAAGTTTTTATAACTTTTTTTGATAAGATTTTTTAAAGTTGTCTGAGATATTCTCACATTTTACGTCAAATTTTTTAGAAACAAACGCCATAGATCTCACTTGTTCTTACTATGCGCAGATCCCCTTTGCGCATATCTTCTATCTCTTTAAATTGAAAAGGTCTATTGCGCTATAGTCCCCTATTAACTGTTTGAGAAGCGTAACCAATTCGGAACTATGACCACAAATTATTTCAGGCATTCAAAAATTTATATCTCGTTTCGAATTTGAATTTTAACATTGCGTTTTTACCAATATTTCTAGATTTTTTTATATATATTTTCAGAATTTTAAAAAAATCGGTAGAATACTCCATTAAAAACACAAATATGAAAAACACAGGATTAAAACTTTTTTTAAATACATAGGATTTTTTGGTGTTCCCCTAATTTTGCCGGATATTATGTAAATACATACATACATATATGTATTTCTGTGCTGTTCTTCGTGGAAAGTATAATGTATGTAATATTGTTATATAATGCAATGGCATGTTGTTCCAGTTTTTGGGAGTTTGGTTAACAGTGCGTTATCGAAATCAGAAAGATCCTCGAGCTAACCCTAGCGCTTTTCTCTAGTCCTCTAACGTCTCATCTCTGTCAATGGCTGGTGGGTTCAAGGTTGTAACACTAATTGTGCATGCTTTACATGGTTTTTCTTTTAAATACACTATTTTTTACTTTTATGTACATTCAGTATAAAATGTATTAAATGTTTACTGTGGGTGCGGTGTTCAAAATTATGTTATTTGTTTTTACAATACCAATTAAAATAAATTATAGTTGCATAATAGTTTCTATTTAGAAAACAATGATTATTTTAATCGGTATTAGCTTTTAACAGAAAACAAAACATTAGTTTAATATTAAAACAAACAATATAAACAATTGAAGCATTTGAATTCAAAAAGATCCAAATGAGATAAAATAAAAATGGTACAAACATCAAGTCTAGGCCAGTGTCCACGATGCTAGAAATCGTTCCGAGTTCTCGATCACATTTTTTGATCACAAACATTGAACTTGCATGACTACAGATGTCAGGTTTGTCGAATTTATGAAGTTTGTTTCAGCCATTTCCACCAATACTAAAAACTAATAAAACATAACCAAGAAATTATCCCGGCAATAAGTAAATTAAATTTTTACAACGAATATATTATTTTATTTATAAGTAATTATTTATAATCAATATCAAAAATGAGTAGAATTATGTAATATTTTATAACCTTATCATTTTCAAGCTTATCAAACATCAAACGTCAAGATTTTAAATTGGTAACAGTTAAATGAAATTAGCAACTTGTACGAAAAAATGGGACAGACCGCATTTTTCCATTCTAGTTTTCTATTCGATTTTTGCGTCCAAGTTGGTAGTGTCCACGATCCGAGATATCGAATTGCGAACTATATCCGAGAATTCGGATCGATTTCTGGGATCGTGGACACAGGCCTTAAGTTAAATTTTACGTACAAGGGTTGTGCAGACAAACAAATATAAAATATTTATTGATTCCTGCTATTTTTACCTCCCGTCATACCGTAGGTAAGGGAGGTAATGTAATCGTGCCAAAAATTCCATGGTGAGTTTTCGGTAAATAAGCCCGAATTAGGGTCCCCACTATTTTTTCGATGATGTCTGTGTGTGTATGACGATTTTTTTCGTCCACAATAACTCATAACAAACTTCCAAATATTTCTATTTTCCGTATTTAAGCTTTCTGCATTCATATAAAGAGTTGATTAGATTTTGGGTAAAATTGGATAACCGGAAGTGACTGTTTGCTTGAAGCCCATAACAGTTTTTAATGAAAAACTATATTAAAATATAATCCAAAACTTTTCAATTTTAGTATTTAAACTTCTATGTCAAGCGGAACAACATATTCGATTTTGGATAAAATTAATAAACCAGAAGTCACACTTTACTTGAAGCTATGAACAGATTTTCGTGAAAAATATATTATGATATACTCCAAAACTTGTCAAATTTAATATTTAAGACTCTTATATGAAGAAGAACAACAAACTAAATTTTGGCTAAAATTTATAATCTGGAAATGATACTTTACTTGAAGCTCTCAACAGATTTTTGTGAAAAATATATTATGATATATTCCAAAAGCTGTTGAAATTTGGTATTTCACGTTTTTATATTAATGAGAATATGTTAGATTTTTTCTAAAATTGATAAACCGGAAGTGATACTTTACTTCAAGCTCTGAACAGATTTTCGTGAAAAATATAATAGGATATATTCCAAAAACTTGTCAAATTTACTTTTTAAGACTTTTATGTAACGAGAAGCAACATATTAGATTTTGGCTAAAATTGATAAACCGGAAGTGAAACATTATTTGAAGCTCTGAACAGATTTTCTGGAAAAATAAATTGATACAATCTAAAACTTTTCAAATTTGGTATTTAAGACTCTTATATTAATGAGAACGAAATACAAAATGTTTTCTAAAATTTATAAACCGGAAGTACTACTTTACAGGAAGCTCAAATAGATTTTCTTGAAAAAATATATTAAAACATTAAACATTAGATTTTGACTATACTTGTATGATAAACCCGAAGTCGTACTTAATTTGGAGCTCTTAACAGATTTTCGAGGAAAAACATAATACAATATCTTCGTTTATATATTTAATATATTTGATGGTAACTTTAAGTTACAGAAATTTCACTGTTGCATTACACCAAAACAGTCTTCTCTCATAATAAAATATAATCCAAAATTTGGTATTACAGACTTTTCTATTTAGTGGAACAACAAAATAGATTTGGTTTACAAACGATCAACTGGAAGTGATACTTTACTTAAAGCTCATTGCTATTTCAAACATGTGTCGGCCACATCAGATTTTTTTCCTTCAATCGTGTGGGAAATATGTATTCTTAAACTCAAAATAAACAATTAAAACATAATTTTAAGACTTGCGTATGTTTTCAACACACTTGGAAAACGTTATTCTGAAACTCCATGCAAATTCCAAAACTCGCCGCCTTCGTTTCGGAAATTGCATTCGTTTTAGAATTACCAGTTTTCCTGATTTGTTACAAAAATAATTATTTTCTGATGCTCATAGTCAGAAAATTCAAACTTTATATATTTCTATGGAGTTGTAAAATATTATGTTTTTGCCGTTTCTAGACAAAATCCTTTTGAATAACTTTAAAACGTAAAAATGAAATTTTATCGATTTGAATTTAAAAGCTTCAATTTCTGTTTTATTTTTAAATACGTTAGATAATACAACCCGCATTGTTTTGCTAAAAGTGTATAAATATTTATTTTATGTAAAACAGATATAAATTTGTTTTGAAAATATGGTAATTGCAGTATGGGTGTTTTCAGATTATCGGATTATTTCTAACGCGCAGGTATCGTAACCAAACAGATCCTGATGAAAAGAAAGCCACAGCCATATTTCCACGCCATAATTATACGTACTAGTCCCCATTATATGCATTTTGTGATCCAATTGTGTTAGTAGGTCCTTTTACCAAAGTTACTTTTATTGTGTACAAGTCTGATCATTTTAATTCTTCCCATACTATTAGGTTTATAATTTGTATATATGCATCCTTTGATATTTATTGCATTGTAGATGAAGTTGTTACAGTTCCGACAGAATTTTAACAAATTACTTTTCCCGGTAGTTTAAAATAATTGAATCTATTTAAATGATTTTACAAATGACATAATTTTATTTGACCTAATTTGGTTGTTTATATCCTTGAATTTTATTGAATAATTGTGGAGTTGTAACTATTTCATTTATTTTCCTAACGAATTTTAGTCATTAGGTAAGGAACATTTTTTTTTTTTTTGCTTGTTTGACATTGAATTTTCGTGAATTGTACACTTCCATTTGTTAACAGAACTGCCGAGACAGTGCAATTGACAAATAAAAATACATTGCTCCTAACAGAATTTACTACGAAGCATTTCACGAAAATTTAATCATTTATTTATTCGAAATTATTACGGGATCAATACAAAACTGCTTGGTTCGTATGTAGGACACTGATTTCTACTATAGGTTTGCTCCAACAAAAGTTCGTTCAGAACTTTACAAGTCGATTTAAAATTTAGAACTTATAGTGTAATGTACCAAGAACTGATTCTGAATCGTTCTTAAGGTAGTTGCTACTCTACTATGTTACGAATTTTTATTTGAATTCCGTAGTCGTTTACATTCTGCGCATGCTCTATGCAGCCACCAGCTATAGATATAGAGGTGGGGAGAATGATCATGTAACCTGCACGAGAATACAATAATAGGACGCCATTTTGCAGATATAGAGGCGGCAATTTTAAATGTAGAATTAACAAAATAATTATGAAATTAATTTATTTGCATTTTAACATACTTTTGCAGGAATACACAGAGGGTAATTTTAAATTTAAAGTTTCAGAACAATATAATTAAGAAATAATGTTGAAAAATTTACTGATATTTTAACATAAATACATACATATTAAATAATACCTAGCAAGTACTGGTGGTGAAATAATAATAATTTATTTAATTCTCTCCTTACTAATTTCTCTTGTATAACCTCTGTATATCTTTTTGAGAGATTAGAATACCTAATTCTAGTATAACAAAAGAGAATATCTTTTTTTTAATGATTTTGCTCTCTCAGTGTACCTTTCAAAAAATAAAGAAATTAACAATCTATTAAAAAAATTGTTTACAACTCAATTTGGTATACTACTTACATGTAAAAATAAATTCCTTATGGCTTAAATCTTCTATTATTAGAACATCCTGGCATTGAACACGACGACATATTAAAAAAATTTAACGTTTCAAACAACACAAGCAAATAAAATAGTAATAAAAAGATAATGCTGACCGCGTGTTTACAAAGCAAGTTGACAGTTGTATCTGCAAAATGGCTACCTCCAGTTTGTACATCGAAAATTGGATGAGCAGTCGTCGAAGCGCTTTCTCCCCACCTCTATATCTCTGTGCCAACCTCGCATGCTCACAACTCTGGCTCTTGTTTTTCATGCGCGCGCAATTGAGCCTAGTACTGCAACGGTATATTTAAAAATGCTATAATAATTATAATCAATAATTATTGATTTATTTCTATTACAAAAAGTTAATTTAAGTTGACGGAAGTTCCTTTTCGAACTCTCAGCTGTTTTCGATAACCTTGCGATCAGCTGTTCTGACGCCCTGATAACAGCGCCTTCTGTTCTGTCATAGTTTTCCGTAGCGCTAATTCAAAAGCTGCAATTAGTTTGCTGTCTTACATTGAGGTCTAAACAACAATCATATATTTTGTGCGTAAAGTTTTGTTGTAAATTGTGTGTGAAAATGTCAGCTTATTTTAAATCATTATCTAGTGACGTGACAAACTTAAAAGATAGACCTCGTTTGTACTTTTGTTTACCTTGTTTGTTTTTGTGTTCCTTGGAATCTTATTTTCTATTACTGATAAAATTTATATTTTTGAAGACTAAAATCACTTTTCAACTGTTATATTTCAATTCTTATGTTATATCATGTTGTATTATTAAAATTTCTATATGATGTTTCTGTATTTTTATAGTCATTTATTTTTTATTTTACAAATGATTGTCTATTTTTGTAATTTAAAGGAAATTAACATGTTTAATGCTTTAAAATTACTAATAAGAAATAGTTTCATATCATAACTGGCATTCTTTTACGTTTGAATTTCGCGCTAAAAATCCCCACTGTTTGTTTCTTATACTGTGCCTAGACCAATAGACCCTAGGTTATTGTACAATGGATTAACGGTATTTTGTATTGTCACTTTGACAAGTGGGGCTCCAGCACATATGTTTTCAAGGACACTTAAAACAGCTGTATGTTCGTGCCCTTTACATACTGTCTCGCTTCATTTTCAATATCTCTGGATATAGGTGTACAGTATTTATATTCAAATTTCATGAAAAAGTCAATGTTAATTGTATTTGAGTAGCAACTACCTTAAGGTTCCAAGATTTTACAAGAACTTCTAATTCTGAATAAGTTTAACGTGCTATCTTACCTGACTTATTTTGTTTTTGTTATCATTAAATTAAGTTAGTATACCTTGTTCCATTTAAGCCATTCAGTATTGTAGAGAATATGGCATAGTCTTCAACTTTCTGATTGGCTGAAATTGGAGACAAGGGACACGTTTACCCAATGTAACTTCGGCTATACTCAAAAATTTTGACTCTGTCGGGTCTAGTAATAAAACTATAGCAGCATACAAAAATAGCATTTATGTTCAAGGAACAGTGAGATTATTTTACTATACTCTAGGACTCACAGTAGGTGGCGAACCCAAGAATTTCAACAGAGCGGCGTTGATATCCAATGTTATAATACAAGTAGAAAACGGCAATATGCCGCTTTGTCATAATTAGTTTTATTGCTAGACGCGACAGAGTCAAAATTTTTGAGTATACTTGAAACTGGCGCTGATATTAGCGCCATCTGCTGAATGGTTTAAATGGAACAGAGTATAATAGAAGACTGCGATTTTCCTGATTTGTCGGGATTTTGAAGCGAAAGTGATGGCGATGAAGAATTCTTGAACAATATTGTTGAAATAGGACAAAACAATGAAAATTACCTACTGTTTAACTATAGAGAACGGGCACTCAACTGTTTCCGTGAACCTTCAAAACAGCTGATCTTGCTGCCCCATACGGCGTGAAGTTGTTACATTATTAAACGAATATTTAAAATTAAAATAAATACCTTTATTAAAGCATATTTTGAAATTATAATACCTATTTACAAGAAAAATTTAATGAAAAAGTAATTTGTAGACAAATATTTATAATTCTAGACAAATTTTAATTGTTAGAGATCAATGACCCCGCAACATCTCTAGAAAAACTAAAAGGTTTATTTCATTTTATGAGATAAAGTTTGTATTTGGAGTATAGAAGTTATAAATATTTCAATATTAAATTACTCCTCTGTCCTTTAATATATTTCTTTTAAATTTCTATATCGTCAACTGCTCTTATAAAACTTACAGGCTTCTAACTCCGGAAAGCGTTTATTTACTCTTGGGTGTAAACACGTTGTTGGTGTAACAAGATAATTGATTATATCCATTGGCAAAATATTCGGAAAATCCGATATATCCTACAAAAACTCACTTTCATCGTAATCATACAAGGTCAATATTACCATTTAACTTGATTTTAGCTAAATAGCGAAATTGCATATCAGGTGATAGCTTCTTGAAATACACAGACATTGTAAAAACCACCTATTAAGCTCGCACAATGAAACACTAGAAAAATTTGTTGTCCACACCATAATGTAAGACAAACTGAGTTCAGATTTTGAATGAGCGCCAAGAAAGTTAATTGCCAATGAAGTCAGTTACAGGCCGGGGCAGCAAGATCAGCTGTTTCGAAGGTTACCGGAAACAGCTGAGTGCCCGTCCTCTATAATAAAAGGCACAATGTTTTCTAACAGGTGTTTTTTTTTTATTTTGTGTTTTTATAGGTTAGGATAAACAAACAAAATTCTAAATCGTTCCAACACTAGTCAAGTCGATTCTAGAACTATAAGTTTGCGCATGGATTCTAAGCACTTCTGAATCACGTTCTGAACTCCTGTCAACTTTCTGTTGGAACAAACCTAAATAAATGTTTACTCGAATATTCTGTGCTTCTTCAGCACTTTCCTCATAGAAACTCAAAGAATTGATAGATCTTTATAAAGAACCTCTCTTACTGTAGAGTGTAGAATATAAGCAACTTCAATGTGATGGCTGTTAAGAACAAGACTATTTTGCTATCAATTATACTGTTGAATGTGGAATTTAAACTGCCCTGCATGAGCACTCCTTTTCTGTGTGCTTTTTTAGATGTATATCTAGCTGCAAAAGTTTAAAGACGTATAACACTAGCATTGCCATTTTGTTGCTTTTATAATTTTAAGTTATTTGATTCACTTTTAGTCTATAGTTTACACTTTCATGCATAACTATGTATTCAATACAAATAATGATAATGATATTGCTCAGGAAATGCTAAAAATAATATTAAGAGCTTTTGAAAATTGAGATATAATTGTTATATATGGCATTGTGGCACAAGTGAGTAAAGAGATATTTTATCGACAAATGGATAAATATTTATTTTATATTTTGCGTTCATAATGAAGTCATTACGTAACGCAATTGCGTATCGTAATGACCTTCATTTCGATACGCAATTTTTTGTTTTAGACAGTTGGTACTAGATGACGTTTCTTTAACCCATTTTTACCTAATTTATTTTTAGTTAATTGACAATTCATTTTAATAATATAATGTCGAAATTATTATTATATTTTATTTAGGGAAGATTATTTACATGAAAATGTACAAATGGTTACAAATATAATCACAAATTGAGTAAGTAAGTGTTAATATTTTAGTTTGTAGAAGGCGCAAAATATAAAAAATAGTATAAAGAACTCATTTTATAAGACTTTCTTTCGCACTTGTCAATTAGAAAACGAGCGTTAGCGAGTTTTCTAAATTTTGACGCTTGCGAAAAAACATGTCATAAAACACGTTCTTTAATATACTATTCTCGAGTGACATTGACATTATAGGTGACAGCAGATGTCACGAAAGAAAAACGGTACGGTAGGGGAAAGTATTCTACATTATCCTGTTTTATCTATACTCCGGTTTTAAACTAGAAAGAGTAACATCAAAAGTCAGATTTACAGCAATAAAAAAAACTAGATAAAATATTTTCAATAAATTTAAGTTATTGCAACTCTAAACTGTTTTCTAATCGTAGTGCCGCTTTACATAAAATTCTGAAAGCATTTAACATTCTTCAGACCGATTTTCTTTCGTGTCACCGACTGTAAATGTATATTTAATTTTTGTGTAGTGTTTAAACATATTTTGACCTATTTGCATAATTAAAGGCTTACTTTGGTAACGAGATTACAGTAATCGGTGGAAAATATTTATGCAACAAGTTTTCTACTTGTTGCACATAAAAATTTTTTTCTATTACCTCTTGGAATAAGTAAATGTAAAAATTTTACTGTTAGTATTTACAATAATTAAAGATATTTTGGTCTACTTGCGGAAAAAATAGTATATTATATTATTAGGAGTAGAAAGCGGTCTTTTTGTGTTGGACCTAAAACACAAAAAGGGCGTTCTACTCCGAATGGCATATACTATTTTTTCTTCAAGTGTTTCAAAGATATTTTTGACATTTTTTTTGGAATTTTTTAATTGTAATGTTTGCAATTTCAGCCAATGCTGGCTGTGTACACTACAAAACAAAAACGATACAACTGTCAAATAACAATATTCAATATAATATGTGTTACTGTGACGACTGCCGCCGCCAGCGGTAAAGTATGACACTAACATTTTTTTACTAGTACAACAATAATAACATTTTTGTACTAGTAAGACAATGAATATCTTCTATAGTGTGTATACAGTAGCATAATATTATAATACGCTTGAAGAAAACATCAGTTTCGTAATTTATATAAATATTGAAACTTTTTCCAAACTGGAGTAGAAAATTAATTTGTCATAATTTGATTGTAATACATAGTATATGTATTTATCCATTTTAAATCATTCGTCATCTTCTGTGGAAAACTGAATCCTTAATTTTAACAATTTTATGTATTTATTTATATTTGTATATTCTATATCGTAAAGGAATAGTGAATATCGACAATAAATTTGACTCAATACAAAGATTGATTAGAGTATGAAAAAGAAAGTATTTTTGAAATGGAAGAATTGTAATAATAAGATTGTCGGAACAAATTTTAAGAACAAAGACCGAATTGACAATTACTATATAGGATTCAGTTCTCCTGATAGATTCCTAGAATTTCATGTTTCAACGAATTTTATTTATAATTGTTCTTCCACTATTGTTACGAATATTCTGTTGTAAATATTGTGCAATTAATTTTGTTAAGGATATATTTTTTATTAATGTTGAACAAATTTTTAATATGTGTACTGCTTAATTTTATTGTGAATATTTTTGCAAGTTTTAAAACAAATATAAAGCGACAAAATAATTTTAAAAGCTTACTGCATGTATGTGTTAAGAATAAGTAAATTTAATAAAAAAACATGACCGTAATAATCGTTAATAAAATCTCCAATGTATTCGTACACCGCTCAAATATTAGATATTCCAATATTTGTTTTTATATTTTACAAATTTTTAATAATGTGTCTTATTTTATTTGTCGTAATTTGTATTTTAGATGTAATATTTGCTGTATAAGAAAATATGTTAATGTAAGGTAATAATAAAATGAAATAGATTGATTGTATTTGCTTAAATTCTTCTCACATACCCACAATAATATTTATTTTAATAAAATTTCTTTAGTTCTAATAAACTTTATTAAATCGGGATATTGTGACAAATATGGCAGAGTTCATATTTTCAAGAACCGACGCAGATTCCATTCAGTTATTAAAGAAAATGTAACACATTTTTCCCTTTGTAAAATTTGCACCGTTGGTCTAAATAAATTAAAACTTGAATTTAATTTTAAACAACTTTTACTTATGAACTATATCCTTAAAGTGACCGTTTAGGACATTTCATAATTTTTGATTCTGATGAATCACGATGTAGTTGTGGTATATGTTTACCCCTTTCTATAATTTACCTCCTCTGTATAACCAATGAAAAATTTGCCTTAACTACACTTTAAATCTTCCCCTATCTACCCCTGCAAATAGATTAAAAATATCTTTTCCCGAACTCGAGTTACGAGTTTTTAAAAATTTGGATAGTTCAGCACTTTGCTGTAAGATGGCCATAGTAATATCGTTTAAGAAAAATTGTGTATAAAATAAAATAATTCCATTGTTTTATCTAATTTTTTACCTTTTGCCAAAATAAAAAACAATGTTAATAAAATTACGACTTATTTTTACCTTCCGTCACCTTTAGGTAAGGAAGGTATTGTCTGATCAAAAAATTCGATGATGAGTTTTTAATGAATAAGCATGTTTTAGAGTCCCTAGAATACGATTTTACTATTTTTACGATGATGTTTGTATGTATGGATGTATGTGTGTGTGACGATTCTTTAGGATCGCATAACTTCAATACCACCTTTCCAAAAATTATAATTTTTTCGTATTTCTCTTCTTTACATCCAAATGAAGAGCAGTAGTGACAGCACGCACTTTAGAATTCTATCAAATGAGGCATTTGTTTTCGCTTTTCGCTACGAAGCGAAAATTTGGTAGCATTTGTACAAAATACATAGAACTGACTTAAGGTAATGTGCTGGCCACATCAGATTTTTTAATAATTTATAGACCTTTTCAATTTAAAGAATAATAGAAGTTATGCGCAATGGAGATCTGCGCATAGTAAAAGCAACTGAAATCCATGACGTTTGTTAAAAAAAAAAATAGACGTAAAATGAGAGAAATCTCTCAGATAACTGTAAAAAATCTTATCGAAATAAGTTACAAAAGCGTTTATTGAAGTTAAAATGTCTAGTGATGCAAATTTTCACCGAGAATACAGGTATTTTAATGACTGCAATATTTTTGACGTTTCGTTTGACAGCTCAACTGGCAGTTGTTCGCGCCATTTTCTTACAATTTGCAGCGATAGAAAGAGATAGCCGTTAAATTGAAAAGGTTTATTAATGGACCTTTTCAATTTAACGGCTAGAAAATACGATAAAAACAAATTAAATTGCCAAGAGTCAAATGTAAACATAAACAGGTGGCCGTGTTTTGCTTCTGTCTCTTTCTTTTGGGCACGTACATAGAGACCGAATTCACACATAGTTGATGTTATGTACGCCGGCAATGACGGGAAGAAAATATTGCAAAATATTAACATTTTTTTTCTCCGGTATTTTTTAAAATTTTACAAAATTAAAGTAAGAACGCTTTAGATTTAAAAATATTTTAACATATAAACAAAATCAAAAATTCTGCGTACAAAGCAGATTGGCACACCTAGCAATGGGTAATATGCCGTGGTGATATATTTATTTATTTAAAAATTCGAAAACTCCCCCATTATATTGAAACCTAACTACACAACGAATTGTTGAAATCTGAAATATAAACAATCTTCTTATTATAACTGTTTGTTCCGCATTTTTCAATCTTTGTGATTTGAATCAAGAGAAAACAATGATTCTGAAGGGGGCGTGTTGTGATCACAAAATGAGAGAGTGGGGATAACGAATAACGAACGAAGAAACAAAATTCTTCTTGATCATGTTCACTTTGTTCAATTTTATCACGAATCACAGTCCGAACGAAAGCGGGTTTATTGGTACTGTAAACACTTGCTTTTTCCGCCATTTTTAAATGTTTTGTGACTTGAAGCACAGTGATTATTAGAAAAGGTCACGGTGTAGTATCTATAGGTGAGAGCACGAGATGCGTTGACATGGCTAAGTAACTGGGAAACAAAATGGCGCTAACGCGACCCGTTACCATTTGACAATAAATGTTTTGCTACAAGATGCACAACAGGATATGGATCAAATAAAGAGAAATATAGTCTTTTTAAAGTGCCAAAATGTGCAATTTAGCGGTAGCCAGCTACATTATAACCACAGAAACAGGTACTAAGATAAATTTCTGATTGAAAGGTGTCAATGTCAAGTGAATTTGACATATGTTGTTTTTTGTTTTATAATTTTACTGGAAATATAGAAACCTTTCTGTATGGAATTTGTACAAAATACATACATAGAACTGACAAAAGATAAAAGGTAATGATTGAAAATATAGAATATTATGCGTTATATATGAATAATTTAATATTTTAAATATTTTGTGTAAAAACCGGGTCGCAACAAAACCTGACATCTAGCGGCACACTGTATGAACTAGCCCAGTTAGTTTGCCATTCTTCGTAATGCATTGGAATACGTCGTGCACTCACCTATAGATACTACACCGTGGAAAAGGTCGATTCAGAAGGGAAAGAGAAATGGCGTGTTGTGATCACAAAATAAAAGAGTGGAGATAACGAATAACAAACGAAGAAACATGATTCTTCTTGATCAAGTTCACTTTGTTCAAATTTATCACGATGCGATTCGTCGAGTCTGAAGAAACATGTCTCATATAAATCAGTGATCAGATTCCTGAGACAAGAAATGATTAAGATTATCAGGAAAACGAAGCGCCATGCAATGTAAATGGCTGTACAATAAAAATCTATATTGTTGCGCATACTTTATTGCAATATACACTTAAGGTACAAATTAATAAACAAATTAAATCATAGAATATAAATAAGCTGTGTAAAGTAACAATGATTTTCAATTCTTAAAAAATACTATTCTGCTTAATAAGATTCGTCATAGATGGGCACATATCCATGTGGATGCTGGTTGTAATATAATCTGTTTGCCTCTTGTCTTCCCAAAAGCGACTGCTGTCCAGCCCCGTTATTCAACGCATAACCTTCACTGTTTCCATGGTATCCTTTCTGTCCATATATTCCCTTATCAGCGTTGGCATTGTCCACAACGTATTGTTTGTTGTAGTTTCCTTGCTTGCCTTGAGATCCTGCGTTGAAGACACCGTTTTGGCTGCCGCCCTTGTATCCCGCTTCGCCCTTCTTGCCGAATTGACCCTCGTTGGTACCGTAGTGGAAGTTACCGCCTTCGTCATGGGCTTCGTCGTAGAAGGTTTCTTCGCTGCCGGTTTCGTCCTTGTGGTGGGTGGATTTGAAGCCCTTTCTAGAATGGCCCTTTTTGTGGCTGCCTTTTTGGCTCTCGCCGTCTCCTTTGCCACCTTGGGAAATAATCAGATGATTTGATTGTTTGTTTGTTGAAATCAAGTGTGAAGTGGAAAGAGTAAATAAAGCACTGAAGGATAATGTTAATAGGAAATGAAAAGAAGTTAATTATAAACAAATAAATAAATTATTATGCTTGATATTCAATTGAATGTAATACTTTCACTTTAAATAAATTTTGTATTTTTTCTAAAAACATTCATGGACTTCATGGGTATTTGAACCCAGGACCTTCCTATGTCTAGTAAGATGCTCTACCAACTTAGCTACAAAATCCCCTTGAAGTCAGTTATTTTTAATGTATTTTATTGTTTTGTTTTTAGCTAGTCTTTGGCGAAACAAATGTAATTCATAATAAGTAGTCAATGTCAATAGGCTACTTGCGATACTGAAAATCAAATATCTATCACTATATACCTAAAGTAATGTTGTAAACGTCTGTAAAAATATAAATTTTATTTTAAAAAAATGTTTTTTAATAAATTAAGAATAGTATATTATGTTATTAGGAGTAGAAAGCGTTCTTTTTGTGTTGAACCCAGCTATTGTCTCTCTTCTTTCTTATTTGCAATTTGCGTGGTTTCTGTTACTTTTATTACGTATTTCGATTTGTTAAGCAGGATTTTGACTTAGCTTATACTCGTACAAGATTAAAATGACAAATTAAAATATTAACCTCGAAACTATTATTCAAACGTCAAACAGGTGATCTGTCATGTTTAAATTACCCGCACATGCCGTTCCTATGGGGCGTATCGATGCTATGGCTTTACAGCCATTCATTGGTTCGGCGTAATTCAACGTCATATATGGCGGTAATTTAAATATTAAAATTTCATTAATTTTTTTCTGGCCAATTAAAGAAAATTTTGCCAAAAGAAAAAATATGAGTAACAAGTTTTTGTCGTCTCTTCAAAAATATTAAATAAAAAATGGCATGCAAGTAGCCCATTTAAATTCAGAATTCATTAAATGTAAATCAATTTAAATTAAACTGACTATTCTGACGATATAAAAATTAGACAATTTCTGAAATACATTTGAAAAATTCTAATGAAATCCATGAAATTTCACAAAAAAATCTTTCTTCGGTATATATATTTGAATCATTCACGTTCTGAATGTTATAAAAATAAATGTGTAAAAACAGTTCGTGATATAGTTATTTTATTATGTTGATTAGATCAGAAACTTTTCAAGTGAACCTCGTTAATATTATTTTTTATTTACATAGGTATAAGTGAAAAACGTCAAAATGTAGTCATTCTGTGCCGCCATTAAAGCAGAAATATAATTGAAAATTATTTTAATGAGAAAACAAAAATGTGGGTCCAAAATTTATTTTCATTAATTTGATTAAAATATGAAACATATCGTGGAAGACATGTTATTTAGAGTGATAGGAGGTATTTAAAGAAATTTTGCAATAAGGATTATGCATTATGGTGTAATTTCTTACCAGTTTGGGCAAAGTTTTCGCCTCCTTGGTAGAACTTGCCATCATTGAATCCCTTCTTTTCACCACCTTGGTTGTTGTAGTATCCAGCATCTCCCTGTAAATTCTTCAGAGCAACTTGTCCTTGTTGGTATCCTTCAGCGCCATGTTGTCCACTTTCCCCTTTACTGCCTTCAACCTTTTTGAATTCTTGACCACCGGCTTTTTTGTTTTCATCAACGTAGTTCTTTTTGTCGGTGTAGCCGCCTCCATAACCGCCGCCATAACCGCCGCCGTAACCGCCTCCATAGATGGGTTTGATGAGGCCACCGCCATAGCCGCCGTATGCTCCACCTATGAATGGGATGCCGTAGCCGCCTCCGTATCCTCCGAGACCGTAGCCGCCTCCGTAACCACCGAGACCATAGCCAAGTCCCCCATAGCCAATTCCACCACCATAGCCCAATCCGCCGAGACCAGCACCATAGCCTAGACCTCCGCCGTAGAGTCCACCGCCTCCGACGCCGTAACCGATGGGGCCGATGATTCTACCACCTTGGAGACCACCTCCTTGGATGGCACCTCCTTGGAGACCACCTCCTTGGATAAGACCTCCTTGGAGACCACCGCCTTGGATAATACCTCCTTGGAGACCACCGCCTTGAATTCCACCGCCACCATAATACGCCGTAGGGTAGTATGGAATTTGAGAAGCTGAGGTCTTCATGGTTTCTTTCACTTGGTAATTGTACCCCGGTTCTTCTTTTGCAAAACTCGATGCGAAGAGTAAACACAAAACTATAGCACTAAACATTTTAATAATTGTTGTAATCGATGCTTGAGTTGTTGTTGGTTTTAATTGTTGTAATCAATGCTGTAGTTGTTGATGGTAGAATGAGTGGTGAATGATTGATGGTTTGAGTCTGCTCGCGGTGTGTATTTATACAGGGGTTTGAGGAACAATTTCGCAGTTGATTAACTCCAGTGATTTGGAATTCGTATGACATAATTGTCTTGATGTGGTGTAAGGCACTACGGGTTGTAGTTGCAAGTGACCTTCTTAGATTTAAATCCGACTAATTGTGTTTCTTGCGAGGGTTGACCTTCATTGCGGTCTGATAGCTAGACCGGATGCAGGAACGTGAGCTGCCCTGTTTTTACGTTTTAGGTTAGGTAAGTGTGTATCCGCTCCCAGGAAGTACGCACTAGTTTTTCAAGAGGTAAATGATTCGATTGTCACAATGTGGTGTACTTGAATTACCGTTTTGATCGTGCGTAACAGCACAGTTAGTTATAATTATTCTTTTTATTATTCACTGACTAATTTCATTCATAAATTTATTGTAAATCATTAGAAAGGATTAACGTTTTTATTTCCTGGGAATACAAAAACATCTTCCTGTGTAAATATACATACTTTGCAATTACTTATTGTTCTAGAAAGTGATTAGTTACAGGTTTGTCTTTGTCAAGAACACGAAACTTATTATCTTATAGAATAGACAGTGTCTCTACTTTAAACAAAGTAAGTATTTAATTTATTATTTAACATCCTTTCCTTATTATTATTTTAAATAACAAACACTGATACACAATGATAATGGACGTTTTCAATTTAAAGAGATAGAAGATATGCGCATTGAAGATCTGCGCATAGTAAGAACAATTGAGATGTATGGCGTTTGTTTCTAAAAAAATATACGTAAAATCTGAGAATATCTCAGAAAACTAAAAAAATCTTATCGAAATAAGTTACAAAAGCTTTTATTGAAGATAAAATGTCTAACGATGCAAATTTTCACTGAGAATTTAATAACTGCAATATTTTTGACATTTCGTTTGACAGCCCAACTGGCAGTTGTTCGCGCAATTTTCTTACTATTTGCAGCGATAGAAAGAGATAGCCGTTAAATTGAAAAGGTCCATTTAACGGCTATCTCTTTCTATCGCTGCAAATAGTAAGAAAATGGCGCGAACAACTGCCAGTTGAGCTGTCAAACGAAACGTCAAAAATATTGCAGTCATTAAAATACCTATGGTTACATAGTTATCTAACAAATAGACAGCAGCTTATTGTTTAAAACAATACTAAATCACAATATAAAACATTACAGTATGGTATACCCCAGGGTAGTATACTCGGTCCCGTTTTATTTATTTTATACGTAAATATGAATGTTTGATTATGCCAAATTTCAGGCTCTTGTCAGTTATGGCATTTTTTTTTTTTTTTTGGTAACGCTCCCTCCGCATTGGGAGTTTTCAAATTACAAAAAAATGCTACACGCAATTTATTTTACTAAGGTTACAATACTTCTTGTAGAGAAACTTTTAAATTAGAAAAAAATATTAACTTTGTCCTGCTTATATATTTTTTCTTTAATTCTTTTTTTACGTAAAAATATAGATAGATTATTAAGTCATGAGAAGGTACATAGCTACAGTACTAGAAATAAACATAATTTAGTTTTACCGAAACATAGACTCACACTCAGCCAAAATAATCCAGAAATAATTGGTGTCAAATTGTATAATAAACTTCTAGATAACATAAAAGAATCTGTTTCTATTAATATATTTAAATTCAAGTTAAAACAATTTTTAATTGATAAGACATATTATAGTGTCGATGAATATTTAAATGACTTATAAATTTATATATGTTTGTAACTGTAATCATATGTATGTATCCATGTTTTTGACGTGTCACATATCATTGTATGATCTACTAACAAAAATAAATTATTATTATTATTATATTATATTCTCAGTGAAAATTTGCATCGTTAGACATTTTAACTTCAATAAAAGCTTTTGTAACTTATTTCAATAAGATTTTTTAAAGATATCTGAGATATTCTCACATTTTACGTCTAAATTTTTTAGAAACACACGCCATTTGTTCTTTCTATGCGCAGATCCTCATTGCGCATATCTTCTATCTCTTTAAATTGAAAAGGTCCATTATCTAGTTCCGAGACAGAACATTAAACATAAATTAGATTCGTATTTTTAATTTAATATTCGATTGCTTTTCCAATAATTTGAATTTTATAATTACACTAATTTCTTAAAAATTAGTCAGTATCTTTTTAGGGCAATTTTGCGGTTGCTAGATGACTTTGAATTTTTCTTTCTGTGGTTTATTTATCACTTTATATTTTGTGATGATATGAAGTGTGAAATATTGTGATGCCGTCTGCGAATATTGGTTTTTTCGGCAATCAATTTTAAGCACTTCCAGGAATCTAAATCATAGGCGCCGAAAGCATGGGTGCTCTGGGTGCAAGCACCCATACCAAATTTGTAATGTACCAAATGTATAATACAAATGACTCAGTTATTGATGTTTTTTTTTTTTATTCAAAATTACTATATAAACACGCAATTTCTGAGTTACCAAGTTAAAGATGAAAAAACTCAAATACCAATTGTTTTTTTTAAACCTTACAATGATCATGTGCAGTATTTGTTACGAATTTGCAATAAACCTTTATTTAGTCGCAACTTGTGCCCATGTCTATCTATTACCGCGCGTTAGCGGAACTCAGTTCGCTATTAAAGTGAATGACGTTTGGACATAGCGATTTAGTTGTACCACACGTTAACTGCGGAACAAAAATAAGGCAGTATTGCGTTACCTAACGATACATATCGCTGGCGATTCTATCAGATTTCAAATTCTACTGGTCTGGAGCAGTAGAATTCTTACTGGGGAAAACCCAATTCTGGCAGAGTTTGAAATCTGATAGAATTTAAACTTATAAAATCGAAGCCCAGTACTAAGAACGCAACGTACACAGCTACAGCACCACCAACGCCAGCTATTATAATTTCGTGAAACTAACTAAGTGTGTAATATTTTAAATAAATAAAATAAATAAATATATCATCACGGCTTATTACCCATGGCTGGGTGTGCCAATCTGCTTTGTACGCAGATATAAGTAATGATGAAATATTTGCACCGTGCGGGCGCTTACCAGGCGTCACCTCACGGGCACTCATTGCTGGCCTGGAGAGTAATAATAATAATAATAGTATTTTAATATTTCAATAAATATCTATAATTAGAAAAAAATACGAATTTATCAAATTGTACTAGATTTCGGAGAGAAGTACTTATGTTCTAAAAATCTGAGAATGGGCTACTTGCGTGCCATTTTCTTATTTAATGTTTTTGGAGAGAGGATAAAAACTTGCTATCCATATTTTTTCTTTTGACAAAATTTTCATTAATTCGCCAGAAAAAAATTAATGCTATTTTAATATTTAAATTACCGCCATATATGACGTAGAATTACGCCGAACCAATGAATGGCCGTAAAGCAATAGCATCGGTATGTCCAATAGCAACGGCATGTGCGCGTAATTTAAACATGGCAGATCATATGTTTGACATTTGAATTATAATTATGGAGGTTAATATTTTCGTTTGTCATTTTAATATTGTACAAGTATAAGCTAAGTTAAAATGTTTAAAAATTCTGCTTAACAAATCGAAATACGTAATAAAAGTAACAGAAATCACGCAAATTGTAAATAATAAAGAAGAGATACAGTGACAGAAAAATGAACAAATGTCAAAATCAAATTAAAACTCGCACTCGCTCGCCATCTACAGGTTACATTCTTAAATATGCATCCCTTTCTCCAGTCAAAATAATGACGTCAAAGAAAATCTTCTTTCACAATTTATTAAAAAAACAATTATTTAAAAATAAAATTTATATTTTAACGTACGTTTTCAACTTTACTTTAGGTATTTAGTGATGGATATCAGATTTTCAGTACCACGCAAGTAGCCTTTTGTACTAAATCTAGTTCACTTAGTCTTTAGGCGGTTTTCTTCTAATCCCTACCCCACAGCATTATTGCATAATTATTTTTATATAATTATCTACGCCCCTGTCTAGAGCACCCATACATATTTTTAAAAACCGGCGCCTATGATCTAAATAAAGACAAATAAAAGGAGATGTATGAAGCTGATGAGCCGTAACCAACCGTGATTAATTTTCTACAATGATTTGAATTATTTTCTATCTCAACATTCGTAATGTACTATGTACTAATTTCATTTTCGTTTATCAGCATATCAGTAAAAATCTATATATTCTGACCTTCGTTTTCATTTTAAACTAAAGTGATAAAAAATTATAATACTTGTGAGTTTATCTATTTGATTCATCATTTTTCCAAGGTTTATGGATTACACAAATATTAAACGGTGACTATTTATTTTTCTTGCTCTGTTTTGAAGGAATTTCCAGATGAATGATAAAAATATAAAAAAGTAATTATATACTTCAAACACTAACACTAATTTGGGGATCACGCTAGAATTATTGCGAATAAGACACATGCTTAATATTTTTTTAGAATTTTATGTACCAAGTGATTTCCTTCAACAATAATACATTTCACCATTCTTTCAACCAATCTGTGAAAACTGGAAAACTATACAATATTTAAATTAGCGCCAAATAAAAGTATCATCTACAGGATGTCTCACAACTCGCGCCCCAGATCGAATGAGGAAACACGAGACAGCACTCGGATGTGTAATTTCGAAGAAAAAAAATCTATCCTAAAAGATATTCGAGAAAAGACGTCTTAAAATTGACCAATCAGAGACCTACACCTTTAACGTGTGTTTGCCGTAATTTTACGTTACTAGGGTTTTATACAAATCAAATCTTCTTTGAAATGTGTGGGCGACTGTAGTTTTCGAAAAATGTCAGTGTCAAATTAAATTTGACAAGGTGAATAAAAAAAGGCAAATTCTTACCATGTATTCAGCTGCTAATTACTTAGAAATGATTATAATTTACGGAGAATGTGGACGTAACGCTAGAGAGGAAGCACGAGTTTATTCGGAACGTTTTCCGGATAGAAATCTTGTGGATCATAAAGTGATGACACCTTCGCTAACCTAAATTTGTTGACAGTGAAAAGTCAACTCTTAAGTGTCAAAATTACAGTAAGACAAACAAATTTTGTAACTCACTAGTAGTATTTTTAAAACCTAGCAACCAGTTTTATTTTGTAATAATATCAATACACCTCAAGATATCCTTCCGGGATTGGTGGATTAAAAAGTCTTGTAACTCCGTTATGCAAGCAGCCGCAAATTATTTTCTTCTATTTGTTGGCAACCTATTGTCGTCGGCAAGTGTCAGTTTCGTCTGGGGCGCGAGTTGTGAGACGCCCTGTATAAACTGGCACACAAACTACTTTTGACTAACCGTCATCAACATCCCCCTCTTAGATTGGTCGCGTCATACATGTGTCCATCGAACAGCATTACGCAATCAAATTTTGGGTTCGTTTTTACAAAGAATGAAACTAATCGTTTGCTTTGGTCTAAAAACCATTTGGAGTTACTTCATTGGCTCGTTGCAACGTTTTTGGCTGGGAAGAGCGATTATTCGCGATATGCGAGATGAAAACAAAGATGACTCAAAAAAGTGTCTGCCTCGCATTTAGAGATGGGTCAATTTCCGAAATTTAAAGACAGGGTAGTTCCGGTTCACCAATTATAACAAAATCTAATCTGCTGGATGTAACGAAGAGGAATACGAAAGAATTATAATTTTTGGAATAGGGGATTACAGCTCAATCGAATTAAGAGAAATTAGTAAAAAAATAATGAAAGTAGATGCTTAATAATAAATATTAATAAAGAAATAAACTGATATAATTGAAATACTTCGGAAATAAGGGGGTTTTTGTTTTAGCAGCTCGTCACTCATATGAAATCCATATACAGGGTGATTCATCGGTCTGTCCTCTCTTTATAGCTCTTTTATTTTAAGTCAGATAGAAAAACTCTTCAAATATAATTTATATCATATATTATTGTCTATCTACGTACCATATGCATTTGTATACAGGGTGCTCCGTTTAAGCGCAACAATATGTAACTTTATATTTCTTAATGGAACACCCTATATTTATTTATTTATTTTGATAGTATATTTTCTTTTAAAAAGTATTAAATAATAAGGAGTCTAAAATTATAAATTAAGAAGTTATTTACCTTTATTTGTTGAATGATATGTTTCAATCATGTTATTATTAACAAAGTAAGCTATGGACAATTTGATCAATTGTTTTGAATTTAAACAAACAAGTTGTCAAAATACTCTTAGTTTACCATTGTTGATGTTGATGTGAAAATAAATAATACAAATTTTAGAAAAGATGAAATGGTTAATTTGATATTTATAATAGAAAAATGTATTGAAGTTGAAGCATAAGTATTCGAGCATTTATTATAATTTTGCATTATTTAGTCTGTCACTATATTTTAATAGCCTCTTTGTAATTAGTGTAATGTTTGAAATAAGTATTAATAAAAAAGTATAAAAATTTTGTATTAAATTATGGTTTTTCCACCATGAACTACTATTTTTTATGAACGTAGATAACTTCTTAATTTATAATTTTAGACCACTTATTACTTAATATTTTTTTAAAGGGAATCTAATTTACTATCAAAATATATATATAGGGTGTTCCATTAAGAAATATAAAGTTACATATTGTTGCGCTTAAACGGAGCACCCTGTATACAAATGCAAATGGTACGTAGATAGACAATAATATATTATATAAATTTTATTTGAAGAGTTTTTCTATCTGACTTAAAATAAAAGAGTTATAAAGAGAGGACAGACCGATGAATCATCCTGTATATTATTTTGATTGCCGACTCAAAGATCACCGATAAATATATAACGAATACAGAGTTAGTAGGTGGAGTCTACTACCAATGGAAGTAGACGAATTCAAATAGCGGACACGTGGCTACCAGTCCAGTACTGCAATTCTCAAACAGGTTGAATATAAATTTCTTGCATTAAACTTATTAATTTTGATACACTTGCAATTATAAAGCATATAGACTTGTACAATGTTACAATATTAATTTGTTTTTTTATAAATATAATTTAAAAATAGTATACATTTCAAGAACATTTTAGATCCACGAAGAAAACAGTTTTATATAAAAACTTATATTCGTGACGTCACATCTATATTTTCAAAATTCGGGGGACCATAACTCGCTTATTAATAGGAATTTTTTGACCGGATTTTCACCAATAGTCTTAGTTTTACTTATACTTTCTGCAGAAATTATAAAAAAAAGGTGGAATCCCCTATTGCAGTATTAGAGTTATCGAAGACGATTTTTTTTACATACACACATACAGGCATCATCGAAAAAATTGTAAAATCATATTCTAAACGTGGTTATTCATCAAAAAATCACCACCGATTTTTTTATCAAAGACAATGGCTCGTACCACGAGCACAGTTTTAACTAAAACGCTGTTTTAAGAAATGTCAAATTACATTATTTAATATTTATAATAAATAACAAATTTATCAAAATATGATTTTAAAGCAGAACATATAATCAAACAACTATTTTTTTAAAAATCGTTCTTTATACATAAGGGCGAAATTAAATATTTGAATTTGACATTTCTTAAAACAGCGTTTTAGTTAAAACCGTGCTCGTGGTACGAACCCATATCTTCCTTACCTACAGGTGATGGAAGGTAAAAATAATGAAATTCTTTAAGACACTATGTTCATTGCAAATTTTAAAGCAAAAATATTCTATTTTTATATTCTCACTTTTCTCGTATTAATTTATCATGCTGTGGGTCTTCTAGTTAGTTATTTGGAAAATCTGATATAATTAGACGTGTAATGAGCTTAATTTGAAAGACCGCAGTCCGCAAGGTCATAACATGATTCGCATTTCGTAAACAAATTAAAAAGTAATAATAAAATTTAAGGATGTGACAGAATATGTTTCCTATTTAGGGCATCCTTATCCTTTCTTTGTACACTAAAATCAATTAATCACATTTTTCCTCATTATTAATCAATAAATTCTAATTAACCCGTTATTAATAATTTCTAAGCGTGGGTATTTAATTCTAGGTTACGTACCTATAGTAAATGAAATATCTTGTAATTTCTATTGATTCATATTTGTAATCTATTTTTAACTATATTTATATAAAAATATAAATAAATAAATATATCATTACGGCTTATTACCCATTGCTGGGTGTGCCAATCTGCTTTGTACACAGAATTCGGTAATGATGAAATATTTGCACCGTGCGGGCGCTTACCAGGCGTCACATCACGGGCACTCATTGCTGGCGTGGAGAGTGCACCACAGGGGACATTTTGTGCCATTTAAAATTCGAAATATTTGACGTCGGTTGGGATCGAACCCGGTTTCCCATTTCTGGGTGTACCAACCTACTGTTATTCGCAGATTTTTGTTATGAATGACGCAGCCGATACTATATCGTTGAGGGCGCTTACCAGGTGCCACCTCACGGGCTCTCACAGCTGTCGTAGAGAGAGCAACAAAGGAGTGGCATTCTATTCAATAAGCGTGGGATAGTGGCTGTAAGCAGATGAAATTTGCAATACAAGCCGCAAGAGAGTATTTTCATTTGTCCGAATCCGAATTAGTTACAGCCATGATACCGGATGTAACAAAAATGGTAGGCTGATTATACACAGGCGACCTCTACAGCCGAAGCCACACTATCATTCATATAAATGCTGGTGAATGAGAAAGAAGAAGTGGTGAATTTTTAACCGAATATATACAATAAAATGAAGTTGTTTATAGTGCTCTCACGACACGAGTGAAATTAGCAGAGACTGATTGTGAATGACGAGAAAATAGCGGCCCGCAAAAATTGTGTCATTCACGGAGATCACTTTTTCTTCTTTTTCATTCACCATCATTCATATGAATGATAGTGTGACTTCGGCATACGACTAAATATATAGAAAAAATCTGACGTGGTCATCACACGATTTCCTTGTACGCAAGACCAACATGAAATATAGACCCAATTATAAAATTGCACGTATTTGACGTAATTTGACATTAACATTATTTTTTTATTTTTTTGTACTTTTTTGTCCTAATCCATAGCAAGCTTTATTACAAAAACCAAAAAGTATATAATTTTTACTTCCTTGTACAAAGTAAAAGAAGTATTGTATTCGCGAAAAATTTCGGTTTCCAGATTTCAATGGAAATATCCATTTTGGCCATCCCTGAATCCATTCTGACTAATTTCGTCGTGACGTCTGTACGTACGTACGTACGTATCTCGCATAACTCAAAAACGGTAAGCCGTAGAAAGTTGAAAATTTGTATTTAGGACTTCTATAACATCTAGTTGTGCACCTCCCTTTTTGGTCATTACATAATTTCTAGAAATGGTACTTTATTTGAAGCCTATAATAGATTTTAATGAAAAACTATATTAAAATATAATCCAAAACTTTTCAAATTTAGTATATAAGACTTTTATATCAATTGGAATAACATAGCAGAATTTGGTTAAAACAGGCTAACCGGACGTGATATATTACCTGAAGTTGTTAACAGTTTTTCTTGAATAAAATGGTTTCATTTTGATTTTAGAAATAAATGCTTCAAATAAGAGTTTTAGAGAATTAAATTCTGCGTCTAGCACATCAAGTATTATTAAATTAGCCCTTTGTATAAGCGAGATATGTAAATTTAAAACTTATATAATTTTATTTTATGACCCCTGTGGTGCACTCTCCACGCCAGCAATGAGTGTTAATGTCAAATTACGTCAAATACGTGCAATTTTATAATTGAGTCTATACTTCATATTAGCCTTGCGTACAAGGAGGTCGTGTGGTGTCCACATCAGATTTTTAAATTTACATATCTCGCTTATACAAAGTACTAATTTAATAATATTGGTTGTGCTAGACGCAGAATTTAATTCTCTAAAACTATTATTTGAAGCATTTATTTCTAAAATCTAGATAAATTATTAGTTTCTGACTTCTATTCGATTTTAATTTCTTAAGAATTTGTTAAATTTGCGTAAGAAAACAACTTTATATTATCTTAAATTGCATTAAAACGGGTTTGACCTTAAAAATTTTCAAAAACTGGCCTGTGGCGCTTTTTTATTTCACAAATTTTTAATCCATTGATATATGTCCCGTTTTATGAAATTATAAATCTGGCAACCCTACCCACTACATGATGATTTCATGTGAATGCAGTGTTGCCAACCTTATGATAATTATTATTGTACATGTAAGGTCTACAGGTCTGTTGAGGGGGGAGGAACAAAATCCCCGGGCCACGTAATATCAAGGGGAGTATTTTATCTCAAATGATCAAATGATTTTGTTTATTTTAACTCTTCGATCCATATGTTACTTTAAAATGTTGTAACTCGGGCCCGGTCTGTCTCTCTGCGCCCCTGCAGGTGTACGATGTACATTTGTACGTAAAATAAAACATATGTGCAAGAAGAACAAATTAAATAATTTCGATGAACAAGTTTAAGATAAAATATAATTTTGAGTGTTCACGATAACTTCAATCACGTTCGATAGTAGCAACATGTCAGACTGACAGATATGCAAACATAACCTATGAAAATAAATATTCCTTTGTTTTTCTCAATATTTCGCCTTCAAATAAAATTTAATATGAAGTTCCTTTTTAACACTAATATCGTTTATTTTTGTTATAAAAAATTGAACTTTAGTGCCTTGATACATAATAGTTATTAAGTATTAAGAACGGTAAGGACACTTTACTGATCGAAGATAATGTTTGGGGACTGAGCGAAGCGAAGGTCCCAATTTTGTCTGAGATCGGTAATTCCTTAACGTTCGTGATGCTTATACTATTTTTTGCACGATTGACGCACAAAATTTAAAAGAAAAATAATATTTGAAAATCATTTAAATAAAAATAAATAAATATATCATCACGACATATTACCCATTGCTGGGTGTGCCAATCTGCTTTGTACGCAGATTTCGTGCGGGCGTTTACCAGGCACTCATTGCTGGCGTGGAGAGTGCACCACAGAGGTCAATTTTGTGCCATTTAACATTCGATATATTTGGCATCTGTCATTTTAAGAAATAAGCTTTGTTTTTTGTTTTTATTTATTTACTGTCTTGGAAACACTATCGGTAAACATAAAAAATATCCCGATCGTGCAAAAAAAATAATAAAAAGTATATCATCACTGCTTATTATTCACTATTTTTGGTAGATGTGCTAATCTTTTTTAAAATGTTTTTTCCTGAATTAATTCTACCAAAACTGATACATCGATTTGTTAAGCACCTACTAATTAATTTTATGGCTGAATTTTGATTGTATTGTAACAATGGAAACCATTATCGTTTGCTTTCTTCTGTTCAAAAAATAAAACAATTAGATTGATCTGCGGAATACATTTTATTGATTAGAAGCCATACAGTGAGAAAATTACATTTGTGTTTTAGAAGTAATTTTTTTATTGACACCATATGATGTCCTAATTGTGCTAATAGGTTATCGTTATATTAAACTTTATATTATATACTACTACACACAAATATGGAATAGACGTCATTTGATTTTTGCTTAATTTGTGACGATAGATAACACTTAATATTCGTATATAAATAAATTTTATTTCCTGACTTACCTTAAAGCTTTTTGATGTTTTCCGTCATTCTTGCTTCCAAATATCTTCCAATCGTCCAAATTTCTTACACAATCACAATAATTACACTCAAAAATATGACGGCATATACACCAAACATCCTTTTATGAATAATTTTTGGTCCATCGCCCTCTTCTGTCATGAACAAATATAATGCTTTTTCACTTCACTGATTTTCTTGTACTCAAACCTTTGCAGAAATGAGGTCTTCCACTTTTTAAAATATTTTTATGAAACTTCATCTACATTGAAAGCGTGTGGATTTTATTAATATCTTAATAATTATTAAAATAACTTTCATAGTCAATAATTGCAAATATGGACGGATAATAAGCAATTTAATAAAATAATTGATAAAAAACTACGTACATGTATTACATTTCATGTTTTGATTGTTACTGGCATGATATTTTGGCGTGGCATCGTAAATTCAAACAAGTTTTATTTGGTTTACTTTCGTTATTTGGTTATTTTCTGTATTCATTTACTTGAATAATCGTTTTTTACCTTCTGTCACCTTTAGGTAAGGAAGATTGTCTTTGGTCAAAAAATTCGTTGATGAGTTTTTAATCAATAAGCACGTTTTAGGGTCCCTAGAATACGATTTTTTTATTTTTACGATGTCTGTATGTGTGTGTAATAAAAATTTCGTCTGCGATAACTCTAATTTCAAAAAATAAAATTCCTTCGTATTCTACTTCGTTACATCCATATGAAGAGCTGATTAGATTTTGATTACAATTGGTCAACCGGAAGTACCCTCATTTTTACCTTCCGTCACCTTTAGGTAAGGAAGGTATTGTCTTTGGTCAAAAAATTCGATGATGAGTTTTTAATCAATAAGCATGTTTTAGGGTCCCTAGAATACGAATTTACTATTTTTACGATGATGTCTGTATGTGTGTGTGTGCGTGTGTGTGTGTGGATGTGTGTGTGTGTGTGGATGTGTGTGTGTGTGTAACAAAATTTTCGTCTGCGATAACTCTAATACTACAGTTTCAAAAATTATAATTTTTTCGTATACTTCTTCGTTACATCCATATGAAGAGCTGATTAGATTTTGGTTACAATTGGTCAACCGGAAGTACCATCATTTGAAGATTTTAACAGTTTTTCTTGAAAAAACTATGTTAAATATCATTTTTTCACATTTAATGTTATTATAAATATTAAAGAATATTTTATTCTCTATACGATTTCACTGCATTTTATACTTATTATTAAATGGATATAGAGTTAAAAAATTATAAAGAAATTAAATTTCATAAAGTAGCTATAGCTATGAAAACAGCTACTATATTAAGAAAATTCTGATTGAAAGATGTCAGTGTCAAGTGAAATTAACATAGTGTGTTTGTCTTATAATTTTACTGAAATATAGGATCTTTTGCTTTCTGTATGGAATTTGTATAAAATACATACAACTGCTTTAAGGTAATGTACAAGAAATAATAATAATAAATCTTTTATTTCCGCAGATACATTACACTGTATATAGAAAACGTCACAAAATAATAATTTAAGACATAAATTTTCTGTATGAAATTTGCTTAAAATACATGCAACTGCCGGAAGGTAATGTACAAGAAATAGAATATTTAGCAAGGAACTTTCCGTATGAAATTTGTACAAAATACATAGAACTGACGAACTGACGGAAGGTAATGTGCTGGCCACATCAGATTTTTTCACATTTAATGTTATTATAAATATTAAAGAAAATTTTATTTTCAAGTCAAAACGATATTATAATACATTTGGTCAAAAAAAAAGTTTGAGTTAGAATGGCTATAACCAGGGCCGAAACGTCGTCTAAAATTGTATTACAGTAAACAATTAAAAACAGCGTATGCAGCTTTAATCCAAAAAAACTCCTATCAAATATTAATTATTATTATTTTGAATGAAAATTCGTTTAATTTTGAAGCAATTCTTAGTATTAAAAAATCTTAATTTTTTTTTTAGTTATATGCATTTGATTTTTAATGTCAATATGATGTCACGCCGACATCTATAGCTACTAGATAAATTACAGCTGACTCGTCCACCATTTTGGAGCCACTTAAATCATTCAATATCAATGTTACAGTATTATTAATCATAGAAATTATCCATAATAACGGGTTGTTCTGCTCCAAACTATGCAAATTATTTGAGAAATAGTTATAATTTTTACAGGTACTTATGCAATTTATATATTTTTCTCTAACCTCAAAAATCATAACGAACCGTATTTTTTCTTGTTTTATTATTTTAAATAATTATAAAATGGCAAATATGGAAGTTATATTTAATTATGAAAAATAGTTAGTACATAAACTTATAAGAAATGCATTTTTATTTCATAATTTACTGCATTGATTTTGGCACCAATATGGCGGACGAGTCAACTATGTATTATCTAGTAGCTGTACCGACATCTATTGCTATCTTTCTCTCGCACCACTCTATAGTAGGCTGCGAGAGAAAGATAGCAATAGTGTGACGTCACAGTGTCAGTGATAATTTCAAATATCCCGCAAAGTATTATTAAAAAAATGTTTTTTTTAACCTAATCGATATTTATTGAATAATACCATAAGTATAAACTGTACACTTTATTATTTTTTGCTATGGTGGAGAACCCCATGGATTTCGATTTATTAAATTTTTAACTTATTCCGTTATTCAGTACAAATGACGAAGATAAAAACATTTCTACCAAGCGAAGCATAAAACAGGATTTCTACTTGCTTGACATATTTCACTTGCTTTTTCATTTGTAATGGTTCCCAAATTATAGTGTTTTCAGTTTTCATTGAACCTAAAGCATTTATAATTGCATCAATTGTTGCACAATTTAGTTTCAAGATTCTTTTTATAATACTTTAAAAAATTTCGTTTTGGAAGCTATGTGGAAGATATCGTCTCAGGACAATAGGGGAAACAACGACCTCAAATAAAAGACAGCTGGCGCTGACGTTGTAGCCGTCTTTGACAAGCTATGTCGTAGCAAACAATTGAAGAAATCGAATATTGGTTTCAAGTATATCGTGCCACAAACACTCAACATGGGTATAGTATTTCCAATTACTTATTTTGCGTCATACATTTTTTTTATGATTTTGGAGGACGTCACTTCGTCACTATCAATTTTGGAATACTATAGATTAGATTTTAAATTTAATTAAAAACTTTGATAGATATATAGTTTCTAAATACAAAGTTATTTTTTAATAACAAATGTAAAATATGTCACCTAAGTATATTAGGAAAAATGCATTTTATTTATATTATTTATGCTTAACAATAATTTCCTCATGAATATAACGTATAAGTTTATTCTGTTAATAAGGAGTTTTTGCATAGCGTTTTCCCGATAGACGTATACGCTAACGTCTTGGTTGCTAGGCAATATCATTTTTGTTGGTTGTCGTACGTGAAATTTGAAGACGTAATACGTCCGTCAGGAGTAGAAGACGGGCCAGTTGACGTGTTTACTATAACCCAGTAGGCACACAATTTATTTTAAAACGTCAGAACCTTTTTGTTTTGCAGTCAGAACTCATAAAAATTCGACAATCTCTTATTTATTCCTTATATTGGGAAAAATGTTTAAAATTGAGAGAATTTACCATCGACGATAATTTGAGATTACTACGAAATTTAACAGAGATGAACCTTTATGAAAATATGCATAGGCGCCGAAAGCATTACAAATTACTCAGTTATTGATGTTTTTTTTTTATTCAAAATTACTATTTAAACGCAATTTCTGAGTTACCAAGTTAAAGATGAAAAAACTCAAACACCAATTGTTATTTTTAAACCTTACAATGACCATGTGCATTATTTGTTACGAATTTGCAATAAACCCCTATTTACTCTTAACACATGTTTTCATGTTGCAAGAAACATTTGTCTTTATCTACCACATGCCATCTTTCCCGAAATGTTTCTTTTCTATTGTACTCAGCACGCACGGTGCACAGCCATAGCACCACCAACGCCAGCTATCATATTTTCGTAAAACTAAGTGTTTAATATTTTAACGTCCGACTGGTATGTTATTATTATCATAACAACCCTGCTTTCAGTGTTGTTATATACTAAATAACACCCTAGAGCGTGTTATGAGTTGTTGCTATGGTAATGTTGTCAATAAATTGATATTGACACTGGAACAAAGCCTAAAAAACAAGCAAAAGCATTCATAGCCTACCTACTCGGCAAATTTTATTAAAACTTTCTTATTCGTAATCCGTAGAATATTAAAAATTATAGTCGGACGTTAAACGTTGAACGCACCACGGGAGTTAAACGGACAATAATACCTTCGGTCAACGTACATACCTCGGGCCAGAGGCCCTCGGAATGTACACTGTTGACCTCAGGCATTATTGTCCTTATAACACCCTTGATACGTTAATTACTATAATATTTCAATAAATGTCTATAATTAGAAAAAAATACGAAATTATCAAATTGTACTTGATATTGATACTAAATCTAGTTCACTTGGCCTTAGGCGGTTTTCTTCTAACCCCTACCCCACAGCATTATTGCATAATTATTTTTATATAATTATCTACGCCCCTGGCTAAAGCACCCATACATATTTTAAAAATCTGGTGTGACCAACACAATACCTCCCGCCATTTGCCCGAGTCACAAAAAAGATTAAGTTAATCCTTATTTTTAGTCTAATCTAATCCAAGTTACTACCTTTTTTTTAAAACCCCTCAACTGGATTAAATTCCAATTACAGAGTGGGTTAACATTCACACACATCCATGCCTTAGTGGGATTCGAACCCAGAGCCCCGAGGGCACTTATGACATAAGGAGTTGCTCTAACCATTGAGCCACCGGAGCTATAATAAAATGAAGATTAAATTTTAAATACCGGGATAGAATAGAATTCACTAATCCAAAAATGAGGATTAGCTTAAACATTTTTGTGAATCGTTAATTTTTATTAATGTAAATACATACATTACTTATGCTGGAAACTGTATTGAATTCTTTTTCTATTGTTATATTTCCTTATTTCTTTTAAAAACGTTACTCATATTATTTTGAAATGATTAGTTCTTTGATAGTGACATTTATCTGTCAGTTACATTTGAATAACTGCGTTTTGTTTGTTTGAAGCATTGGCTCTGGGATTTAAATTATAAATTTATCCATAAAATATACAGAAAAGTATTAATGCAAATCTATAGAAAATTTAATAGTCTTTAATTTGTATAATAACATTAATCTCGAAAAAATAACATTTAAAGGTATTTTTGTGCCATTTCCGGTTATCCGATTTACACCAAAATCTAATGGGTTCTTTCCATTACAGAAAAAGTTCAAAATACAAGGTTTCAAAATTTTCTGAATGATAGTATTTGAGTTAAGAGTGGAGGATCCACACACACATACACACAGACATTATCGTGAAAATGTTAAAATTGGATTCTAGGGACTTTAAAACGTAGTCATTTACCAAAACCTCGATATGCGATTTTCAGCATGATCCCTATACCTCCCTTACCAAGGGTAGCGGGAGGTAAAAAACCGGCGCCTATGAAAATATGTGTAGTTGGAACATCATTAAAAATAACCTGAACGGAAACTTCTCGCACGTCATGCAAAAACTCCCTAATGAAAATTATGTTAGTGAAAAATATATCGTTTTGAAATGATCTATGTATTCGTAATGATGCCGTAGAATGACGTCACCATTTGACATAACTACGACGAAACTCCGCTAGATGGCAAAGCAGTAACACATGAACCTGCTCATTTTAAAACTTTACATTTATATTCATATAACCTCTAAACCCAAAATCTAAAAATGGTGAAATTGTAAACTTATTGACAAGCTAAGTGTTTCTTCCCTTACTACTCGGTTGCCATCTAGTAGTTTTATCAGTATTATTCCATATAGCTACGTCATGACGTTCTGGTCGCAATTGCATGGATCATTGTATAGCAAAAAATACGTTGTTATTATTATTTGTATATTTATATCTGTCATCTGTCCTTGCTCAGTAATGACACTATTTTGAGAGTAATTGTTTGAAGTTTCCTTTGTTTGCAACAAAAAGCGATTGAATATCTATGCGATAGCCTACGAGGTAACAAATTTTCGCGGGATTTACGTGCAATTTAACTTAAACTGCCTACTACCTGTTGTGCCAGTCCCAGAGACAATTGAAGGTAGTTAGGAATAGATTAGCCAGAAGACAGAACTGGAGCACCACATCGATTTTTAACTGTTTCAGCGCAGTAGCCATCGATGTTCTGCAACTGTTTTTGACAGCTACTTATTATACAATCTCTATACAGTGATGTAGTACCGCAAGTGAAATATTTGAAAATGTCACAACAAGGAAACGTCAAGTGTTTGTTAAAATACACTGGGGAAATTTACCCCATTCGCCAAATAAAATTTCAAGACGAATTGAAAGATCTCCAACTTTTATATACCGAAGACGATACAAGAAAAAGTACTCGTACAACACAAATCCATTTATATAAAAATATCAAAAATATTTCTCAATATAATTTAATCATTTTGCTTAAATTATGGCGGTACAATATACGAAAATCCAAAGTTAAAAGCAATATACGAAACACAAAAGAATAATTGAACGTTAATGTTAGATAAGTATAGTTACATTTGGGGCACAAAATTTATGGAAAATTGGGAAATGATCAGACACGCAGTCTAATATAAATACTGTACTACAGTCTTCCTCAGGGCTAGAAATGGTCAATGATTATAAACGGTAACGTGGGGATCCCCCATATGACCCAATGGAGATAACAAATTGAAATGTATTAAATATATTGTATTTATATAATGTATCAAGTCAAATAATTTTAAGCTGGAACTCAAAGAAAACTCAAACAACTTTACTAAAAATTTTAAAACGTTCTGAATTTGAGTACATGTTTTTTCTCAAATTCAGAACGTTTTAAAAATTTTAGTAAAGTTGTTTGAGTTTTCTTTGAGTTCCAGCTTAAAATTATTTGACTTGATATATTATATAAATACAATATATTTAATACATTTCAATTTGTTATCTCCATTGGGTCATATGGGGGATCCCCACGTTACCGTTTATAATCATTGACTATTTCTAGCCCTGAGGAAGACTGTAGTACAGTCGAAACGTAGGCCAGGAAATAATTTTTTTTATATTAGACTGCGTGTCCGATCATTTCCCAATTTTCCATTCTGCCACCAGTCGATCATCGTACTCCACATTCACAAAATTTATAGCTTCTCTTCTAAATATTTTCATTTTCCACATATCACATATCATAAACATAAGTGTCCTTGAAATGTCAGCCAGTAATCGTTCTAGGGCGAAAATTTAATGTAATTCCGTGTATCATGAGAAAAACTGTTATATACGTCATCAATAAATATTACTAGATAATGACGTCCCTTATTACTACGTTTACATTGGGTACTTATTTATTCTAGCATAACTTACTGTATATAATACACGATAAATTATCGTGTAATACTTATTAAAACAAACCAATAATACTCAGGGTTTGGTTTAGGTCGCCTTTGTTCTAACCAAATCAAAGCGCCCCTAAAACTATAATAAAATGAGAAAATTGTGCGCCCTAGGCTGCAGCCTCTAGTCAGCCTATCCGGTAATTGGGCACTACAGTGATTCTGTAGCACAAGATACAACTCACAAATATTAAGTCAGAAGAGAAGAAACTGTAGTAATTAGTACAATAGGTAGATAAACTAGAACGATATATTGATATATTTTATTGACAGCAAATTGACAGTTCTATATAGTTTTTACAAAACAATAATACGTAACTACCTCGATATTTACAATTATTTATATTAATTCAAGTCATTCGTGCCTGGATGAGATGAGTTGACAATCACTGACAATCAAGTGACAGATACAGGATCGATATTTGATCGATTTTAAATTCAATCACGAATTCAATGTAAACATGGACATACTCAGTAGTGCTACCATTATGATACGAAAATCAACTACAATTATTTCAAATAATTTTATATTCCCTAAAAGCAATAAGGATTGACTTAGAAATAAAGGTAAATTTCATTAATATATACGTTTCTTAATAAGAGTATTTTTTACTTTTACTTTTTTAAAAAATAAATAATATCCAATAATTTCTACTAGTTATATATCATTTTATAAGGTTTTTTTCAGGTTGATGTCGTGCTCCTCCTGCTTCTTCATTTTTAGTATAACAATAAAATTACAAGAAAAATACATTTAAATAAATAAATATACAGTCACCGTCACGTCTTATTACCCATTGCTGGGTGTACCAATCTGCTTTGTACACAGATTTCGGTAATTATGATGTCACTCATTGTTCATTTAAAATTCGGTATTTCTTTTGGCGTCGGTCGGGATCGAACACGGGTTCCCAGATTCGCGACCTGAGATTCAGGCATACCCCATCATAATTATAATAATTTCAAACCGCATGCCTAAATGCCTGGTCGCGAATCTGGGGAACCGGGTTCAACCCCGACCGACACCTAAAGAAATATTTCGAATTTTAAATGGCACAAAAATAACTCCTGTGGTACACTCTCCACGCCAGCAATGAGTGCCCGTCATTATGGAAATCTGCAAGTATAAGCAGATTGACCCAGAAATGGGTAATAAGACGTGATAATATATTTATTTAAATGTACAGATATATCATCATTAATGAAATCTGCGAAAAAGTAAATTGGAACACTCAGAAATAGGTAATAAGGCGTGATGTTATATTTATTTACCTATATAAAATTCTATATTTCATAGAAATGTTACCATAAAAATGTCCCGAGAAACAAATACATTTTAGCAATATTTACTTTAGGTGTATAGCAAATCATATATTTTTATTGTTAACAAACAGATGAAAATGGATAAACCTATATGATTTCATTTATGAATCAGAACATTCTAAAGGTGCATTCACAAATGAAAATTAGGTTTATGGTTTTTGTTTAGGTTTCAGTAAGTCATTCATAAATGTAAGTTTAAATTACCTGCAAATTAGTTTTGATATGTACAGACATCACTGTGTAAATACTTCAAAAACAAGGTTAAAATATCGGTAGAGCAGTAGGTACTCAACAAGACACCTGTGCGCCGTGAAACTGTCATTCTCTTGGCATTATTGGTTATATTTCAGCAATTAAGTTATGACAGTCTCCATGTTTTTCTCGCATTTGTTTAAAAAGCCGAATCCACCAAGTGGATACTAAATAAAGATGGGTGTATATATCTATATCATTTCAGCCTCGTTCTCATTGGTGAAGTTTGTAACGTCAAACTAAATCATAAACCTAAAGTTTGGACCTTGCAATGTTTAGCTTTATGATTTGGATTTAGAGACCCTAAATTATGAAGTGTGAATGAAGTCATTACATAATATGCGGTCAAAGTCTTTAAATCTAAAGTATAAACCATAAATCTAAATTTAATTTTCATTTGTGAATGCACTTAACTGATAATATAGTAATATTTGATACAGTTTTGATATGAAAAAAATAAATTAATAATTGATTATTTGTACATACAATAACAGGTATTTTAAATTTAATTGAAATTTTATTATTTGAAATCAAAAGTCTCATTGGTGAAGTTTGTGACGTCAAACTAAATCATAAACCTAAAGTTTGGACCTTGCAATGTTTACCTTTATGATTTGGATTTAGAGACCCTAAATTATGAAGTGTGAATGGAGTCATTACATAAAATGCGGTCAAAGTCTTTAAATCTAAAGTATAAACCATAAATCTAAATTTAATTTTCATTTGTGAATGCACTTAACTGATAATATAGTAATATTTGATATAGTTTTGATATGAAAAAAATAAATTAATAATTGATTATTTGTACATACAATAACAGGTATTTTAAATTTAATTGAAATTTTATTATTTGAAATCAAAAGTCTCATTGGTGAAGTTTGTGACGTCAAACTAAATCATAAACCTAAAGTTTGGACCTTGCAATGTTTAGCTTTATGATTTGGATTTAGAGACCCTAAATTATGAAGTGTGAATGGAGTCATTACATAAAATGCGGTCAAAGTCTTTAAATCTAAAGTATAAACCATAAATCTAAATTTAATTTTCATTTGTGAATGCACTTAACTGATAATATAGTAATATTTGATACAGTTTTGATATGAAAAAAATAAATTAATAATTGATTATTTGTACATACAATAACAGGTATTTTAAATTTAATTGAAATTTTATTATTTGAAATCAAAAGTCTCATTGGTGAAGTTTGTGACGTCAAACTAAATCATAAACCTAAAGTTTGGACCTTGCAATGTTTACCTTTATGATTTGGATTTAGAGACCCTAAATTATGAAGTGTGAATGAAGTCATTACATAATATGCGGTCAAAGTCTTTAAATCTAAAGTATAAACCATAAATCTAAATTTAATTTTCATTTGTGAATGCACTTAACTGATAATATAGTAATATTTGATACAGTTTTGATATGAAAAAAATAAATTAATAATTGATTATTTGTACATACAATAACAGGTATTTTAAATTTAATTGAAATTTTATTATTTGAAATCAAAAGTCTCATTGGTGAAGTTTGTGACGTCAAACTAAATCATAAACCTAAAGTTTGGACCTTGCAATGTTTACCTTTATGATTTGGATTTAGAGACCCTAAATTATGAAGTGTGAATGAAGTCATTACATAATATGCGGTCAAAGTCTTTAAATCTAAAGTATAAACCATAAATCTAAATTTAATTTTCATTTGTGAATGCACTTAACTGATAATATAGTAATATTTGATACAGTTTTGATATGAAAAAAATAAATTAATAATTGATTATTTGTACATACAATAACAGGTATTTTAAATTTAATTGAAATTTTATTATTTGAAATCAAAAGTACTTTCTTTTAGTAGTTAATTGTAGTCACTTTCTTTAAAGAAATTTGTTCAATCTTTGTACATTTTATCACTTATTTGTGTGATAAAAAAGTATTCTTTTTATTATTTTATTAACTTTCACTAAAAATGCTCCGTTTTTCCCTATAAAACAAATTTCGTTTACCCCCGTTGAATAGCAATCCAATAGTCAGCTTTGTATCTCGCGCACGCCTATGAAGTCCAGCGGCGCACGCACCTTATCGTTCTACCCTAAATCCGCGGTCCGCGGTGCTTGTTCAGTCCGCGATCGTGTCGTGCCGTAGTCCGTGTACCTTTCGCTCCACCACCAGGCCGTGCCATAACCACACTTACGGTCCTCAGTTCATGCCCGTGTAAAACAAGTGCAACGCACCATGTCACACTCAGACGAGGAAATTGACGAGTGAGTATGAGATGGGTTTTTGTTTTTTTTTTTGTTTGTTGAAATATATAAGGGATGGTTTTACTTTTGTTATTTAATTAAAAATAAGATTAGGAGAGGAATTGATTTTATCTATTTGAATTAAAGTGTATATTTTTGTGTGTTGGTTTTGGGGTAGTTTGAAGTTAATTTGGCAGATCGAATAACGGTCATGGCGCGCGGGGTACGAGCATAGCCTCCGCGATCAATGCGAGAACTCGCACAACCAAGGGTAACTACCCTCTGTTCTCTGCCGGCGACCACCAAAACCCTGTTTCCTTAAATACTGCATCAAATAAACGTTCAATATTTGCACTTATTATTTATCTGCATAATTAATTATTTATTTTATTAATAAATCCGCATATATAAATTCTTCGTTACCCATTGTTGGGCGTGCCAGTTTACATTATTAACTTCTAAAGTAAAGAGAGAATACTGCATCAAATAAACTCTCAATATTTGAACTTATTACTTTTCTGAATTATTAATTTTATTCGTAAATTCACATGAATGAAGACCTCTTTTCTTTACCCATTATTGGGTGTGCCAATCTGCTTTATTAACATCTAAAGTTAACAGATTTTGTTAATTTTGTTACAAAAATAGGGGATTCCACCATTTTTTAAATATAATTTCATCTGAACGTATAATTAAAACTAGACTGTTGGTGAAAATCCGGTGAAAAAATTCCTATTAATAAGCGACTTATAGTCCCCCGAAATTTGAAAATATAGATGTCACGTCACAAATATAAGTTTTTATATTAAACTATTTTCTTCGTGGACTTAAATGTTCTTGAAATTTATACTATTTCTAATTTATATTTATAAAAAATAAATGATTATTATACTGTACAAGTCTACATGATTTATAATTGGAAATGTATTTAAATTATTAAGTAAATATATATATACCGGGTGGAACATCATACCTGTGTACATAGGCGATTCATATGAGAAAAACAGTTTTTTCGTGCCCATTGCTCCCCAAATTATTTTAGACAAAAATGCTTCAAATAAATGTTGTAGAGCATAAAATTCTGCATCTAAATCAATAAACAGAATTACTTTTACATGCTTTGTAACGACAGAAATTAAATAAGAAAATATTGAAAATTACGTTGAAAATATCAAATAGCCATGGAATTGAAACAAAAATAGAAACAAATAAATGTCTGACGTTTGACAGATAAATAACTAATTTGACGGTAAAATATCAAAATGAATTCAGTTTATTCTAACGAAGAAAGGGTTTTTATAATAAAAACTTTTTATAGTGGAAATTGTTTACGTATAGTTAGAGATTTATTCGCCGTGAAATTTCCAAATAGGCCAATTCCAAGCGCTACAACAATACGCGCGTATGTTCAAAAATTTGAATCCACGGCAAGTGTTGCGGCGGAAAATAGTACAGGTAAATTTAAATTTGAATATTTTTAAGAGATTTACAAACAAATCATATCTTTATTTATAGGAAATAAAAATAATCGCATTAATTTAGAAAACGAACAAAGAGTTCTGGAATTAATAAATTTTAATCCTAAATTAAGTTCAAGAATAATAGCGCAGGAATGTGAGATTGCTCATTCTACTGTATTGCGCATTCTTAAAAAACATAAATACCACCCTTATAAGATGCAATGCCATCAAGACATTTCGCCCATTGATGAAGAAAGTAGGCGAGTTTTTTGTGAAGATATGCAAGAACGAGCAAATCGGGATCGTGATTTTCTTCCATCTATTTGCTTTACCGATGAGTGTACTTTTACATTAAACAATGAACCAAACGTTCAAAATGATAGGCACTGGGCTCTAGAAAATCCAAGATTAAATGTTACCACCAGAACGCAATATTCTCAAAAAATTAATATTTGGGCAGGCATTTTTAATAGCAATATTATTGGACCATTTGAGATCGTTGGCAACTTAAATTCTGAAACATACTTAGAACTCTTGATTAATGAGATCGGCCCTGCATTAGACAGCGTAGCGCGCGAAAATCAGGAGGTTTGGTTTCAACAAGATGGCTGCCCAGCTCATTTCGGAGTAAGTGTTAGAGATTATTTAAACCAAGCATTTCCAAATCGCTGGATTGGTCGTGGTGGAACTTTAAATTGGCCAGCCAGATCTCCTGATTTAGCACCTTGCGACTTTTTTATGGGGTCATCTTAAATGTAAAATTTATAAGCAGCGCCACCCAAATATTAATTCATTGAGAGAAGCTATCATGGAGGAGAGCGCCTTAATCACAAATAGGCAGCTCGCTAATGTAAGAAATTCATTCTACAATATACTTGGTTATTGCTTGGCTGAAAACGGAGGATTATTCGAATATTTGTTATAATAATAAATTGTAGTGATTATTTTATTCAGAGAATTACTGTTTGAAATTTGAATTGTAGTAGATAGGTCTTAATGTTTACATGAATTATTTCCAATTTAAAAAGATTTTCAATAAAAATCCTATAAAAAATAAATATTTCATTGAAATGTACAATTGTCGTAATAATAGGTATGGAGATTTTTGTATGAATTTAATTTACCTATTTATTTGTTTCTATTTTTGTTTCAATTCCATGGCTATTTGATATTTTCAACGTAATTTTCAATATTTTCTTATTTAATTTGTGTCGTTACAAAGCATGTAAAAGTAATTCTGTTTATTGATTTAGATGCAGAATTTTATGCTCTACAACATTTATTTGAAGCATTTTTGTCTAAAATAATTTGGGGAGCAATGGGCACGAAAAAACTGTTTTTCTCATATGAATCGCCTATGTACACAGGTATGATGTTCCACCCGGTATATATATATATATATATATATATATATATATATATATATATATATATATATATATATATATATATATATTATTATTATTATTATTATTATTATTATGGGGTCTCGTGGCCGAGTGCCTGAGTGTCAGGTCGCGAACCTGGGGAACCGGGTTCGATCCCGACCGACGCCAAATATTTCCAATTTTAAATGGCACAAAATTGACCCCTGTGGTGCACTCTCCACGCCAGCAATGAGTGCCCGTGAGGTGACGCCTGGTAAGCGCCCGCACGGTGCAAATATATCATCTTTACCGATATCTGTGTACAAAGCAGATTGGCACACCCAGCAATGGGTAACAAGCCGTGATGATATATTTATTTATTTTTTATTTATTATTATTATTATTATTATTATTATTATTATTATTATTATTATTATTATTATTATTATTATTATAATATTTATATTCAAGTAAAAACTGTTTGAGAATTGCACTACTGGACTGATAGCCGGCGCCTCCGCTATTTGAATTTCTCTACTTCCATTGGTAGTAGGCTCCGCCCCTAACTGGGTATTCGTTATATATTTATAGGTCGTCTTTGAGTCGCCAATCAAAATAATATATATTATACATTTCATATGAGTGACGAGCTGCTATAACAAAAATCCCCTTATTTCCGAAATATTTCAATTATGTCGTTTTATTTCTTTATTAATATTTATTAATAAGCATATACTTTGAATATTTTTTCCTACTTTCTCTTAAATCAATTGCGCTGTAGTCCCCTATTATTGCATACTTTGGCTGTTTATTTTATAAATAAATACTACCCATTTTTGGGTGTGCCAATATGCTTTATTAATTTCCAATATTAACTAATTAATTAAATATCTGATTATAAAAAAACTGTTTTATACAATAAAAAATCTGTGGCCATCACATTACCTTCCGTCAGTTCTACGTATTTTGTATAAATGTCATACAGAAAGTTCCTTGCAAAAAAATCTATTTCTTGTATATTACTTTAAGGCAGTTGTACCTATGTATTTTATACAAATTCCATATAGAAAGTTTATAGCAAAAGATCATATATTTCCAGTACAATTATAACACAAACATACTGCCACTGCACTTAACACTGACACCTTTCAATCATAATTTTCTTAATATAGTAGCTGTTTCCAGAGTTATAGCGTAGCTGGCTAATATATGATATTTAATTTCTTTATAATTTTTTAACTCTATATCCATTTAATATGAAGTATAAAATGCATTCAAATCGTATAGAGAATAATAACATGAAATGTCAAAAAATGATATTTAACATCGTTTTTTCAAGAAAAATTGTTAAAAAATCTTCCAATGAGGATACTTCCGGTTGATCAATTATAACCAAAATCTAATCAGCTCTTCATATGGATGTACCGAAGAGGAATACGAAAGAATTATAATTTTTGGAATTGTAGTATTAGAAAATTTTGTCACATACAGACACACATACACATACATACATACATACATACATACACACACACACACACACACACACACACACACACACACACACACACATATACACACACATACACACACACACACACACACACACACACACACACACACACACACACACACACACACACACACACACACACACACACACACACACACACACACACACACACATCGTAAAAATAGTAAAATCGTATTCTAGGGTCCCTAAAACGTGCTTATTTATCAAAAATTCACCACCTAATTTTTTGACCAGGATTATATTATTATATTATCACGGCTTATTACCCATTTCTGGGTGTGCCAACCAGCGTCTATTCGCAATTTTTTGTAATAACGGTATATCTGAACCAGCCGTCACCTCACGATCTTTCAAATCTGTCGTGGAGAGGGCAATACAGAGGTCGCTTTTGTGCTATTTGAAACATTCAAATAATTTGTAAGTTTCAAATTTGACGCCACTCGTAATCGAACCCGGACTATCCGAATCACAACCGGTCACCTAACGCACACATCCACGAGAAATATAAATAAATATAAAACTAGTTTTTTTCTCTCTAAATTTATGATTATTTTAATGTCGCAGATTTTAATGATGACAATAAAATGTTACAGTAGAGGGCGTTTACCATATCTCGCTTAACGAGCACTTAAATGTGGTGTGAAGTGTGAAGGTGCAACACACGGTTCACTTTTATGGGATATATAAATTGTAAATGATTTGATTTAATTCCAATTTAAGGCGTCAAAATTACAAAAAAAATATTCAATTAAATATAGTTCAAAAATGACTTAAAATTGTTATCTTTTAACAACATTAAATTAAATTATTAAAAAACTCCTTAAGTCAACTGATAAGATACCTGACTTCAATGACTTATTGGTGGAAGATTAATATCGAATTAACGCTGGATACATATACTGTCACAATCACTTGTTTGCGAGATTGGTTGCATATACAGTTCCTCCACCAAACGTCATTCTCATTTATAAACATCTGATGTGTCCAGCACATTACCTCCCGTCAATTCTGTATACAGGCTGTTCATTTTATTTTGTCCACTATTGCTATCTCGAGAACTATAAGAGCTTCGATGTCGGTTAAATTAGCAAACAATTTCTATTTTAGAAGACTATTAAAATGAACGAAACAATTTTTTTTAAACCAGTGGTTCTCAAAATACGGGATGCTACTTATATATATATATATATATATATATATATATATATATATATATATATATATATATATATATATATATATATATATATCTACGTAAAATTAGCAATTCAACGATATGCGTGAAGTAAATTTTTATTGAAGAAATAAATTACAAAAACCCAAAAGAAAATTAAATAATTAACCTGCTAAGCCATGATATCAGGCAGGCTATGCAAACATTTGATATAATGATGAGAAGAAAATATATTTCTGGACTTCAGTCAACTTTTATTTATCAATCCGACCGGTTTCGACACCCCATGTGTCTTCCTCAGGGGATGATTTTTAGTAAAAGTTTATGAAAAATCATCCCCTGAGGAAGACACATGGGGTGTCGAAACTGGTCGGGTTGATAAATAAAAGTTGACTGAAGTCCAGAAATATATTTTCTTCTCATCATCCATTCCCAGTCAAGAAATTTTACTTAACTCCCATTTGATATAATATTGAATAATATTGAAGTCAATAGTTGAAATAGTAAGTTATTTTTGTAAAATGATGTATTTTGTTACAAAATAGCTATATGTGTGTTAGGAGCGCAAAAAGGGTCGATTGAGAGATTGTTGACGCGCGACGCAGGAGCGTGACATTCTCTTGAAAACAGACCACTTATACCATATCTTCCGGACGTCATTACAATCAAAAAATGTTATATGACCTTTAGGTGAATTCGTCTTTGTTTCGGAGATATCGAAGGAATTAAAAAAATGATAAAAGAAAATTTATTCAACTGTTCAAAATGAAAACCGCCATTTTCTAAACATGCAGCTATTCTTCGAGTCATAGAATGTTGCCAGTTAATTACTGCCAATTCATTTAGAGAATTAGTAGCTTCAACTATACGGTCAGTCAACTCTTCGCATGTATCTGATTTACCATTACTATACACACGAGATTTGAGGTAACCCCACAGAAAAAATCTAAAGGCGACAAGTCAGGTGACCGAGCTGGGCAATGTACAGGACCACCTCGTGCTAACCACCTTTCGGAAAATTTTCATTAAGAAACAGCGTCATCTTCCATGTAATTCGGAAAAATCCTGTTTCTCTCAAGCAACGAAAAACTTTTGAAAATGTGTGGTGAGGAACAATGCGATCTGGGTATCGCCTGAGGTACTCCGCATATATACGCATATATATATATATATATATATATATATATATATATATATATATATATATATATATATATATATATATATATATATATTGGCATTTGTTAAGGAGTCACTTCCGTGAAGTTTATAAGGCGTCCTGACTTCCATATTAATTAATGGATATATATTATTAAAAATTACATATATAGGCTTAGGGGAACTTCTATATTAAGGTTTTCAAAAGAGAGGTAAAAAAATATTATTTTAAAAATTTATAAACAATTGTACATACTTAAAATACAAAGTCACTTCCATCACTATAATTGTGTACAAGATATTGAAGCGTATGACTGACTTCCGCAAGGTAGCCAAATTTCATGTCAGCCAAACCACATATCAACAAAACATCAAATAACGTACATGATGAATAAGATCTCACTCTGTGTTAACGAAGCGCCATAATGGCGAATTTTGAGCTATTATCTTTGTTTAAAAAATTATAATTTTGTTGTACATCTTGAAAAAATCAGCCTGTATGTTAAATTTATTATTATTATTTGCATATCTTTAAATAACAAAACATGAAATAAAATCAATTTATATAAATATTATTTTTTACTGTACTGTTTAATCAACATTATAACAAATTAGAAATGTAAATATTTTTATAATAGTTGTGGTGTCAATACAAAGAAAAAAATTCCCCATCCGAAAATATCAAATACGTAAAAATTATCCAGTATTTTAGGCCCATAAATTAATTTTAAAATTTATTCATTTTCTTATTAATAGCAATACCCATGGCATATTTGAACAAAAAGATAAACAAATACATGACAATTTACCTGTTAGAATAGGTTAATGTCTCTTGTCAATGTCAAATAACCGATTCTGACAGATAAAAAGCACTTGTTTATCTTTTTGTTTAAATTGAGCATGTCTCTTGCTATTAATAGGAAAATGAGTGAATTATAAAAATTATTTATGGGCCTAAAATATTGGATAGTTTCCATCTATTTGGTATTTTCGAATGAGGAATTTTTTTATCTTTGTATTGAGACAACAATCATTGCAGTAAGTTAAAATGGGGGGCAACGGTTTGCAAAAAATTGATTTCCCATTTTAATGTACACCTTGAAAAAAGTCACCCTGTTTATCTACTGTGGACTGGAAACATACGGAATCCCCATATTAATTATTTTAGGTTTTCTTTAATTTTTTTTTGTATTAGTTATAAAATAATTAATTTATAAATTGTTTTACTTAATTTTATTAAAATAGTAATGTAACCATTGTGATGAAGATATTTCTCGTTGAAAATTAATTTTTTTAGCATATTTGTTTTATTCAAAATATTATGATCAAAGGGAATAATGACTATTATTCCCAGGTCATTATTCCCTCCGGGATTTATACTTAGCATTATATATCTAAAACTACATAATTAATGAACATATTATTAGTTAGTCGTAGATAAAATGATTTTATCTACGATTAACAAATAATATGTACAGGTGTCTCATTTTCGATGTTTTTTAAGGTATCTCGGGCAATATTACCGATAAATCAAAACCGTTTGCACATTGCAGGGTCGACTTTTCCAGAAAAGTTTAAGTCACCACAGGAATTTTCGATCTTCTTTTGTTTCTGAGCTACAGGCAAAAACTCGTTTTTCGCTAATTTTGAAAATGTGTATCTTATTTATTACGATAATTAGAGAGAAATTGGTTATACAATATTTTTACCGTTTTTTAGATTGAATAAAATGGCGTAATTAGATTTTTTGAAAACTTAATAATTCTTGAGATATAACACAAACTTTTGATTTTTTAAATAGGAACCCATGTTGAAAGTAGTCTCGCCGTTTTGCTTAATTTATAAGCCTTTCAATGACGCATCACAAGTCTACATTCTTTTGTTTTAAACATTAATAGAAGACGAATTATTACTAATTTATTGGGGTGAAAATATTTGAAACAAATGAAAAAATCTCTTACAAATCATCATTTGCATATTTCTAATAGTATTTGTTTCAGTTTTACACATTTTTTCAATTTATTTACTTCAAAGGCATATTAAATCATTTTTTTCAGATTGTGTCAAAGCCAACTGTAACGTAGATAAATAGTAATTTAACTAACACGAAAATAATTAATTAAGAATAATTTTTAAACACAATTAATAGATATAGAATTAAAATAAACAAATGATGATCTGTAATACATTTTTTCATTTGTTTCTTAATAATTTCCAATATTTTCACCCCAATAAATTAATAATTCGTCTTTTATTAATGTTTAAAACAAAAGAATGTAGACTTGTTATATATCATTGAAAGGCTTATAAATTTAGCCAGAAGACGAGACTATTTTTAACATAGGTTCCCATTTAAAAATCAAAATTTTGTGTTATATATCGAGAATTATTAAGTTTTCAAAAAATCTAATTACGCCATTTTATTCAATCTAACAAACGGTAAAATTTTGTAAAAACAATTTTTCTCCAACTATCATAATAAATAAGATAATATGATATATTTTAAAACTTATCGAAAAACGTGTTTTTGACTGTAGCTTAGAAACAAAAGATGATCGAAAATTCCTGTGGTGACTATTAAACTTTTCTGGAAAAGTTGACTGGAATGTGCAAACAGTTTTGATCTATCATTAATATTACCCGAGATACTTTAAAAAAACATCGAAATTGACACATTAAATATGTGGTTTTTGCTACAAAATACTAAAAATAAATACCGCAGGGAATAATGACCCGGGAATAATAGTCATTATTACAAAATACATATGCAAAAAATTGAATTTTCAACAAGAGATATATTCATCACCATGGTTACGTCACAATACATTGCAGTGTTAACCTAACTAATTTCAATTAAAAATACGTCATGTGGATTATTTACTTTGTGGTTATGAAACGGAATTATAAAAAATCTTGTATATAATAATAATAATAATAATAATAATAATAATAATAATAATAATAATAAATCTTTATTGCCCAACAGTCTCATGACCAATTACAGGACAAAAAATAAATAATTATAAATGTAGAAACACTGTAGTAATTTAAAAGCTAGGTATAAAGTAATAGCTAATAACTAATTACATATTAAGACAGTTAATAAAATTAGCAAGGAACATGTGGTAAATATCTATATCGGCAGGTAAATTGTTACAATTTTTCAACATTACATAGATTGGAGACTTTTCTAGCATATTAGTTTTACTAGTATTGTAATAATACGATTGTACATGCCTGGTATGTTCTCTAGGTACCAGAAAATTAACTTTACTTAATAAGAGAGCACAATCTATCCTATTATTTAAAAGTTTATATAGAAAGATTAAAGAAATTTTTATACGCCTGGTTTCAAGAGACTCAAATTCAAATTCATTGAGAAGAAAATTGTAATCAGTGCCACGTTCTGGATAGACATATATTAATCGTAGATAAAGTGTAGTATACAACTCGCTATAATGGCTATTATTACCTCGGATGATTAGAACCCGTGCTCGCTCATCCTCGGTAATAAGAGCATTCATTATAGCGTCGTTGTATAATATACTATTATACTCGTAATAAAATAAAATTTTATTAGACATTGCTTCACCTAGAGTTCGCTATTGTACTCTTATTTAAAATCATATTACTTGTTACTTAATTGTAAACGTTGTTTATTTGGACTGCTTAGCAACTGTGGTACTAACTATCGTGCTGTCATTTGAACGATCAGGCAATATTTGTCAAATTTTTATTTTAATCTAGTTTGCCCGTGAGTAACAAGTAAAATATTGGGCATCACATGCAAGGTAACTATTTACTATTTCCGTTGACAGTTTATTAATAGGTTATATTATCACGTATTACTGACCCCTATTCTGCGTCTATTAAAAATGATGACAGGTGCCAATATACACTGTGATAATAATTTATATGTATTTTCATTTTTATTCCCAGTTAGCAGTATTTTTTAATTTTTTATTGCCAAGGCTAAAGTTCCATCCCTAAATTTTTTTATGTCCTCTACTAGAGGTAATAGTAATGGTTTTTGCCAACGTTTTTCTATTAAGGCTGTATTAGCTAGAGATGATAATTACCAAGGGCGTAAACTACGTGGGTGCACGGACGCACATGCACCCAAAGAGCAGCACCCACATTAATTTCACCCTAACATTTTAATTATATTTCATACATTGTAAAAATGATTTGTCAATTTTTCAAGTCAAAAATATTGCAGTCATTAAAATACCTGTATTCTCGGTGAAAATTTGCATCGCTATACATTTTAAATTATAAGACTTTTTAAAATTATCTGATATATATCTCACATCTTACGTCTAATTTTTTTAAAAACAAACGCCATGGATCTCAATTGTTCTTCCTATGCGCAGATCTCCATTACGCATATCTTCTATCTCTTTAAATTGAAAAAGTCTATTGTTACTGGCATTAAAAATTAGTTGTCTGACATTTGGATAGATTGCTAGATGCAATTTATTTTATAAATTGCACTGTGCAGTCACTCATATTTTATGTTTTTCTGCCGAAATCGTTACAGATATCACAACTTACACAGAGACAGAAAAGTTTCTTAAGCCATGTCTACGTGTTTTATAACTACTAGGAATATTTTATTTTTTTTGTAATAGATATTAATTTTATATATGTTAAATGTACATATAATGTAATATATGTATAATAAAATAGGAATGTTTTTTTTACTGTATTATTTGTATTTATAAAAACATATAGGTACCCATATTTAAAATAAAAATAATGCACCCACAGCCAAAATTAAAAGTTTACGCCTCTGATAATTACTATTACGTGTGTTAAGGAGGTTGATTAATGATTGAGACATTTTAATTTTTGAGATCACTAATGGCCATTTAACACATGTGTTAGTTACAATATTTTTCCGTTGACAGTATATCTTATTAAATTGGAAAATCTAATTTTATTCTAGACAAATTTTTTAAGTTAGTAACGTTTGACACATTGAAAAATTTTGATATATAAGAAGAAATTTATTTGTTATTAATACTTATTGGCTAAAATTTTTAAATATGTGTTAAAAATAATCATTAATTCACAGAAATACTCCGTATGTGCTGCAGATAATAGTGGTATTTTTTTTGTGAATTTTTCATCCATTATTAATATTTGATATTTTTTAATTGTATATTGTTAATAAAAATTTATTATATAAATTATGTTTCCAGTCCCACTCATCTTTGGAAAAAACATAACTACAATTACATACTATAATACACTGTTGCCAAGTTTCGGAAGTGACTAAGTACTTCCTAATGCTATATACACGTCGGAAGTAACATCGCATTGCGTATACCTGACACTGATAGCGATTACAACGCCAGCGGTAAACGCACGAACTAAAGTGACAAATTTAAGGGTACTGGGGGTATATTTGACTTCCAACACAATTTTCGTATTTACACTTGTTTAGCCTTGTAGTGGTAGAAAAAAATAAAATTACATGGGAAACGTTGTCACTTCCATTTTCGGAAGTCACAACGTTATATATGAAGTCACAACGGCCAGTAGGTTCCCGTATATGAAATGACTACGTACCGTATGCGCATATATATATATATATATATATATATATATATATATATATATATATATATATATATATGTATTCTTTTAGTTCTCTTCAGACACACGTACGTTTTTATAATAGACAGAATAAATACGTAATATGGAATTTGAAATATAATGTTATATTACAGAAAATTAATGGATGTGTATACTATTAGGACGTACAGAAATGTAGTGAAGTGGATATTATTTTTCGCAGCACAAGCTTCTATATTTCAAATATGTGATGTGAACTAGTAAGATCTGAAGTAGCAAATTTCTCTAGTAAAATGTGTTTCCAACATTTATTTTTATTTAATTTATTGTTCAATACGAAATAAAATAAATAATTATAAATATATCATCACGGCATATTACCCATTGCTGGGTGTGCCAATCTTCTTTGTATATAGATTTCGGTAATGATGACGGCGTATTTATACCGTGCGGGCGTTTACCAGGCGTCACCTCTCAGACACTCATAGCTGGCGTGGGTCAATTTTGTGTCATTTAAAATTCGAAATATTTGGCGTCAGTTGGCATCGAACCCGATTCCCCAGATTCGCGACCAGATACTAAGGCACACGGCCTCGAGATGCCATAAAATTAATCCGTGGAAAACTGATATACATAAATGTGGCTAATATCATTAAGCAAATAACATTTTTTTCTATAAACTCTAATTCTATGTTAAAAATTAACATGTGTTCATTTTTTCCATTCTTGGCACTCTCATTGTAGTCATATTTTAATCATATTATTACAAAACTTTATATACATATTTCTCAAAACATCGTACTGTAAGAGTATGCAAATATTATATCACTGAATTCAGGATAAAACTTTCTATCTAATAAGTAAATAAAAAATAAATGATCCCATTTAAAATAACAAAGTTGGTCTCCATAGTTCAAAAACCAATGATTGAAAAAAAAAATTTTACACTCATTAAAATAGGCTAGTAAAATAGAAATTGTTTGCTAATTTAACTGACTTCGTAACTCTTATAGCTCTCGAGTTAGCAATAGTGTACCACTTAAAATGAACACCCTGTATATATAATAAATAAATAGTACATTGCCACACCCATAAATGGGTAATACTAATAAGTCGTGATAATATATTTGTTTATAATTATTAAAAATGCTATATGTATTTTGTGATATTATGGAAAATCCTTGTTTTGACAGATAAACTAAAATGATTAGTTTAATTAAATAAGTTACGTATGAACACTAATCTCCTTAAATAGAGCAGATTATATACATATACCCACTTTTTTAAATAATGTTCTTAGATTAGATAAAAGAAAAATATAGAATCGGTATTGTATCATAATTTGTAAAAATGACATGTGTCTATTTTTCGATGCGATATTTATTATTATTTATTTAAGACAGTTTAACTAGAACTATAAATACCGGGTGTTACTGAATTAATAGGTACGGTAAAACCCATTCATTTTGCAAACATATTTTTTTGTTTTCTTACTATGTTGTAAAATCGGATGATAAATTCTAGGAAAACTGCATAGGGGTATTTTTATCTTATCAGGTATATTATATGATTTTATTTTGCATACTACGGAACATATGAAGCGGAGGCGACATTCCATTGTTTATTTATGAAATGATGTGCTCACATGGCTGAGCATCAGTGAATAAAGACAGATTACCATGCCCAGGAAAGGGTAATACATTTTCAGTATAAATACTTTTTCCGAGCCTTTTTCCTTCTGCAGGAGTGCAGGAGAATTGAGTCAGGAACCGAAAACCGAATCGAGGCGCTACTAATTTAGTCGACTTGAACCCAAACCGAAACTGAATCCACTATTTTCGGGTTCAAAAAACTGGGCTCACTGAACCAGCATTTTTCAATACTTTCTCTGTTATATACATAGATGTAGGAAATTGAAATAAGATATTTTTTTTACTGCTTTAACAAAACCTACGTTTTTATTATTTTATTTCATTACTTTTATTACAATGTTAATAAAAATTTTCTTTGCAAAGTAAAATTTATTAAAACAAGTATTTATCATGTAAATAATTACTATTTTTGTTTTCATCTGTATTAGTAGGTAAATATTATTTTGATATTATAGAACAGACCGCTTTTTGTTTACCATACCCAAGTACAATTTTTTATTTATTTCAGATGTAGTTCAGTCAATGAAGACCAAAAAGACCTTTGCCTTACAAAAGGTGGGGTAGAATCAATTTTAACATTATGTTGTTGAGGTTGGGACGGGGATGAAAAATTCAAGTTCTTGGCCTTGGGGAGACTCGGCGCGAGCCGCCATCTTGAATCAAAGTTGCCAAAAGATAAACAATATTACTTATTTAATACGTGTCGAAATTTCACATGAAAAAATGAGAACTAAACCGATTTGCACATAATTATTTGTGAGTTCATCCTAGGTTGTTGTTCTAGTCCTAATATGAAATTAGAACATCTGGATTATATTTCCAGAAATTAATTTCTGGTGATCTACAAGTTCTAGTTGTGATCTTTATCTTGGTGATCTACTTTAACTAGATCATGAATTAGAATTCCTAGATCATAATCCGGAATTTATTTCCAGAGTAATCTACACGACAGACAAGGACCTATACAAGTTCTAAATAATGGAACTTCGCGATCTATTTTAAATAAATAGGGGAAGATTTAATTTAAAAATGGATTAAACTATTTATAGGTTAACAAAGAAAATGCGTCGGGAAATTTTGACAGCAAATAATAACTCATTTGACATTTCGTTCGATACGATATTCACTCCATTTCTGTAATAACGTTACTAAGCCTTCACAATATTGCTATAACAAATAACCAATAATAATTGCAAACACTAAATAAAACATATGACAGGCTTTACATATGTTTTTTACGTTACAATTTTTAGCAATGTTGCTAATGGGTCGATTCTGTTCGCATCTGTAAGTCTGTAAAAACCTGACAAAAACGCATCTATATTTTTGTTGATTCATATAAAATTATACGTAAGAGTGGCAGATTTCGTTGCTATTTTGTTCATTAGTTACAGATTGACAGATGTGAACAAAATCGACCCATAAGAATCAACAATTTTCTTACAGAATTGAGTTGATTGCCAATTTAACCAACAATTAAAATTTAACTATAAGGCAAAATGACAGTAATATTTAACTATTCATTTGATTATAATTCGATACGATATTGTCGTCAATTTAACTAATAGTTAAAATTTGATTAAGCGGTGCAACTGGCTATAAGTGGTACAACTGACCATTAATATATATGGTTAGAACTCACCTATGTAATCTCGTTGATCTTTAAATTTAAAAATAATAAAGTCATCTTATACTTATATTTATGTTACAATATTATATTGATAGCTTCTATAGTTATTTTCAAGCCAATCGATAAAATATAAAAAGGTAATTGCAAACACAAGTCTATTGTCATCATCGATTTAAATTTGAAAGTAATCAAGTAACTTTAATAAAAATCTGATGTGGCCAGCACATTACCTTCCATTAGTTGTTCTATGTATTTTGTACAAATTTCATACAGAAAGTTCCTTGCAAAAGATTCTATTTCTTGTACATTACCTTCAGCTGTTGTATGTATTTTATACAAATTCCATACAGAAAATTTCTAGCAAAAGATCCTATATTTCCAGTATAAGACAAACACACTTATGTCAATTGCACTTGACACTGACATCTTTCAATCAGAATTTTCTTAATATATACTGTATTTCAGATAAGAATAGACTTGGTGGCGCTGCTGAGCCAGCCTGTTTTACACACACAAAACTTATAAATTATTTTTGTTTCATGTATGACCTACATGACAGCTCCTAACGTCAAAATTTGGTCATTTTAAATTATTTAGTAAATAAACAGTTACTTAAAGTTCTTAAATACATTGTAAAATCAAAATGGAATAAATAATATACCTGCTTTACATATTGCTATTGTAAACTTGGTTTGCATTTAGACCAATCAGAAAGCTGGAATCGTAAACCCTATCTTACTCCTAAGTCTATTCTTATCTGAAATACAGTATAGTGTCTGTTTCCATAGCTGTCTACTTTATGAAATTTAATTTATTTATAATTGTTAATTCTATATGTATTTCATATTAAGTATAAAATGCAGGCATCTCGCATAGAGAATAAAATATTTAAATCTGAAAAAATGATATTTAACATCGTTTTTTCAAGAAAAACTATTAAAATCTTCAAATGAAGGTACTTCCGGTTGACCAATTATAACCAAAATCTAAACAGCTCTTCATATGAATGTAACGAAGAAGAATACGAAAGAATTATAATTTTTGGATATGTAGTATTAGAACTATTGCACGCGAAAATTTGTCACACACATACAGACATCATAGTAAAAAAGTAAAATCGCATTCTAGGGACCCTAAAACGTGCTTATTCATCAAAAACTCACCACCGATTTTTTTGACCAAAGACAATACCTTCCTTACCTAAAGGTGACTGAAGATAAAAAGTAATTGATATTTTTCTCCATAATAAATTTTCGTACAAACTTTTAACTAAAATATTTTTGCGAACTTTATAACTTCAATTTACTTCAACAAGATCTTTACCATTTTCTAAAATTGTAGAACTCGTCGACATGTTCTTCGGAAAATCAATTTCCTGTAATAAATTGGTACAGAAATATTTCCCGGAAATTTTCTGATTGAAAAAATATCAAATATTAGGTAATTGGTTATCTTTTATTTACTTCTAATATTTCAATCAGTACTGAATTTAGTACATGTATTATTTATATTGGAAACTCTGTATCAATAAACTAGAAAACATGCATGTAATCTGTCTCTACAATTATCATAGTGAATAAAATTTGCTGTTGTTTGTACCAAATAAATGTATATAACATTAGACAATAATTTATGAAATAGAAAATTACGTTCCAGTTTCTCTTCATAAATTTGGCGGTATTTCAAAATTCTGATATATTTGTTTACAAACAGTAAGTGTTTGTGCAGAAATTTTACTGTCACAGCCATTTCTTCTTTTTCTTTTATTTCAAATAAGATGAACTGACATTTATGTATGTAGGAAGGAGTGCTGTACTTCAGAGACGAGTAAGTAACTAAATTTATTGTAAAACAGTACAACAGGGCCGCGCCGTGCGGGTGGGCAGGTTGTGCCCCGCACAAAGGCGCCTGACTTTGAGGGGCGCCGTTTAAAGACAGTAAAGTGTATTAAATTTGCACTGTGACCAATCAAAGGGCAGAGTTTACATCCCTATCTAAACCAACGCTATAACGTGAAATTAAATATGATTAAAATTAAATGACGAGAGGTATTGTGCTATGCCACATCATATTTTTATTATATTTGAGGGGGAGAAATTTTATTTTGGAATAAAACCAATTCCGAATCTGATTTATTTTTCTTTGAACACTCATTGTTTTAAATAAAAAGAACGGAATATCGAAATAACACAAAAAAATAACAAATGGCCAACAAGTAGTAGTACAATGCATGCGCAACCAACATCAAAGTAACATTATTTGATTATTTAACTAAAAGGGGCAAGGGCAGACGCAGACGTAGGCGCCAACACTACACTTGAGCGTTCGGATTGGATAAAGCGATAGAAAATGGGGATTCCCCTAAAATATCAAGAAACAAGAAATATCAAGAATTCTTGAAACAAGACAAGAATTACGTCGCCAAGAAATGAGCAAGACGAGACATTTTTATTTTCTTGTCTTGAAAATCAAGCCAAGACAAGAAATGATCATCAAGACAAGATTTCTTGTCTTGATGAAACACTAATAGTCAGGAAATGAAACCGATTTCATTTCACCTGACAACAGGTTCCATCCATGACTTCCTTGTAGCTATCACACTGGAGTAAGTCAGCGATATGAACCGAAATCATGGATAATGCGTGACAAGTCTGAAATACTACTTCTAGTGTGATAAGGCCTTTAGACGACTTAGGGTCAGGACAAGACTGCATGAAAGAAATCAAGAAACGATATGATATATTACCAATATATAATGTAGATTTTGAAGATTCTAAGCCAATTTGGCAAGAATAAATCTAATCTAACTAAATTTGTAGTAGGCAAATTATCTATCTAAATCAAAACAAACTTTCTTTGAATTTTACGGAAAAAACCTAACAGATAATATCAAATTAAACTTAAACCGCGAACTATTTCCACCTCTAAATTTCCCAACATGGTGAACCTACTGTGACGTCACAGCAGGAAAAGCAGAATAAGGAACCGCAGTGACAAAGGAACACCCCATGACGTCACACTTATTTAAACAAAGAGCAGCCCTGTTGCAGTGTAATTACTTTCCAGAACAGCTGAATGCGAACAACGGTTGCTTTGCAGTAGCCTACCTTATCGGCCCGGGCGCCGGGTGCCGACAGCAATGTTATCAATTTGGAAAATGCGCTCAGAAAAATATCGTTCGTGATGAGGCGCGCTTATCTGGAAGGGAATCTCAATGAAATGCCGAGATATTAACAGATGTTTGCATTTTTTATCATTTTCACGGGTACATTCGCTCTTAAATTGTCGATTATTTTTAACATTTAAATTGATGATGCGTGGTAAATATTAAGATGGTAGGTACTACCATCTTAATATTTTTTTTTTCTGATGCAAAAACAGATGAAGAACCAGGGGAAAAAGGATGAATATCCATTTTCTAAAAAATTGAGATAATTGGTCCTACTAATAGGTGGGGCTTTCAAATGGCATATTTAAAGAAGGCAAACGGTATGGTATTAGTGATGCACGCGAGACGAGACGAGAAATATAAAATATCGATCTCGTCTCGTTTTCGGATCTGTAATCTCGTTCTCGCACATTTTTTTGGGTCTCATCTCGTTCTCTCACTACGTATTTACGTAACTGCTTAACTACAACAGACAAGTTCGCACCAATAGCATTTTCGATACGAACATAATGTTTATTCATTTACGGTCACCAGAAATTGTGATAAGTTAGTAAATAATTTAATTTACCTCTAAAATATCAAATTTATCATCAAATTCACTAAACTACCTACACTTTTTAATTAAATATATGCCACTATTTAAGTAAGATTAAGTCATAAAAAACCGCTACACTGGTAACCCGCCGGCAACCAATCACTCCGTTTCTCTTCCGGTTGGCTCCCATCGACGCTTAATATAACATCCGATACTTTTCAGGGGCAACAAGAGTTTTATTAACCGTGGTTTTAACTGGGGTGAAGTAACGGCTGAAATATCGAAGAAAAACTAATTCTATTGGATGCAATACCGATTTTGTCTTTATTTTTGCATCTCCTCGCTCTGAGACCGATACTAATCGACTCTAGATAGACTCAAAAAATATAGTGAATTCATATAATTTTCACATTTACGTGTTCTATGCATGAATTAGCGTTGACTCCACTCCTTGTACGGCGCATTTTTCATTGGATTTATGAACCAAAGCTATAAAGTTACAAATACTTTTTTATTGCGAGATACTCGCGAGAATCTCGCGAGATTTCTCGTTTCTCGCAATTGTTATATCGATCTCGCCTCGAATTTTAAACTGCAATCTCGCTCTCGTTCTCGTCTCGTATAATGCAACATGCAACGAGACGAGACGAGTTGCGAGAGTACTCTCGCCTCGTCGTGTATCACTATATGGTATGACTAGCGAATGAAAGTTGACGTTTAAATTATTTTTTAGAAGTGGTTTCTTTTGATACCCTACAGAAAAATAGAATTGTACGAAATATTCAGGTATGAAATTTTTGCATGAGCCCATTTAAATACTGGACTAGGAAAGCACAGAAATACATTACTATGCCTGGCTGAAAATACATGGCCGACTAGGGTACCTGAATATCAAAACAGGGGTGCGTTTAAAATATTTTAAATATTTTTCGTTTATGTTGATTATAACAAAATATTTTGATCTTTACACTATTTAGTTTGTCAAATCTATGAAATAGGATTATTTTTAATTTACTCTAAGAGTAATTCCCACTCGGAGGGTTGCTTACACCTAAGACGAACGAATTAGAATTTGCTGTATTAATTTTTTTAAATACATCCCTGAATCCTGTTGCTAAGGTCATTTTAAATGCCTCCTGGCTCCTGGTATGGAGTAAAATTCTAATCTTCAGTAACGGAATACATAAGGGTCAGTTTCCTTTCAAATCAAATAGGGAAATGTTTTCAAAAGAAATCACATCTATTAAATAATTTAAACGTCAACTTACATTCGCTAGTCGACCCATCTGTGGGTATAATAACGAACAATCTGACTTTTGGACTAAGATTGAATAGAGTATATTACTTCAAAAATAAGGTTTAAAAATTTAAATTTCGCATGTTGAAAAATACACATTTTGTGATATTCATCTTTTTTCCCCTGGCTCTTCAAATGATGTTAAAATATTAACATGATTTTTGCATATGCTTTGAAAGTATTTCATCCGTTAAAAATTTTTATAAACGATATTTCGCAATAATAATGACACATCTTTGATAAATGGATTTCTGATGTCATTTGAAAAAATACGAATTAAAATGGTTTGCATTAAACCTTTTGTCAACAATCAAATATCAGTTTTTGATATCGGAAGGTGTGTCTGTGTACCTACCTAATATTTTTATTCTATTAATTAAATGACATGATTCCGATCTAAGATAATATTTTTTTGTAAAATCGATATTAATAATTATTATACTTAATTAAGGATTACGAGATGAAATACTGCGCACATAGTAGTTTCAAGTTTTATTTTATTGATTTATTGCTTCTGCGAAGTCTTTAAGGCAAAAACATAATTACCTGTTATATTTTCTACCCATTTTCCTCATCACGTGCTCCTATAAAACACTTGGTACCCCTCCAAATCAATGGGCAAATTAGTTAAAAATTCGCAATAATTATGAGCCGGTTTCACATTTTTTAAAAAGTATTTTAAAATAAAGTTTATGCAAAAATTTTCATAGTTAAAAAACCCCTCACTCCTGCGACATCAAATTACATACAGCACATCATTCATAGCCAATATAGAAAAACTATTTCCCCAACACTATTTTGGAAACTACACATTCCACAACTAAATATTATGTTGGAATCAATATTATTCCAACAAACCGTGTGGTATAATTCCGTATGCTGTTTGGGATAATTCCATTCGGCTTTCGATAAATCAGAATCTGTTTAGCCGCATATTAGCGCAGAATATCAATTATCTTGTTTCGTTTGCTATGGTTATGACTCTTTGTTTTATATTTATTTATTTCTGAATTCGCGATTGACGTTTTGAATTTTTGAACACTTTTGGAGTTTTCTGTTAACTTTTACAGATTTTTGAAGATTTCTAGAGCAGTAAGGTCATCTAAATAATAATACATTACTTAAAAAATTAACTAAATTACATTTTGTAGAGAAAACTGTCAAGTGGCAATGAAGATATAGATATAGAATGTACACCACCAGAAATAAGGGAACTTGCTAATGATACAATAGGCCAGTTATTACGAAAAAAAGCAAAAGAAAAGTATAAATGCTGTTCTTATAAACAATTTATGGACTGGCATTAAAAATTTATTTGATGGTGTATGATACTTGTTATAATCAATCAACATATTTTGTATAATTTCTAAAATCTTGTTGGAGTTGGAGAAAGTCTACAACACGTTTGGAATGGCATAATCTACACTCGCAAACCGTTATCCTCGCCGTCGGCTCGGACTACAACCTATTTGTTCGTGTGGAAAATGGGCCATTCCATTACTTGTTGTAGAATATACTATTCTCCGTCACCTACGTTATTCTTATAAATAAACATAGGCGATAGTTTGTTACAAATTTAACTAAGTGAACTTTGACGTCCCATTCTATTTCACATCAAGCAATTTTTTCAAACATAACACAAATTTTAATAATTAATAGTAAAATATCTAATGGATATTTCGTGATATTTTCATACGTAATATAACAAGTGATATGATTATCATCGATGATATTCTCGAGTGAAACCGAGTTGCAGATTTCACAAAGTGAAATGTGCTGCTTCAGTTTCACAAGCAATATCTTCAATTATTAATCATATCACGAGCTTATATTTAATGAGAGAATATAATGAATTTTTATGACACATGTGTGTTGCTAACCTAACTTTTAATATATTGTATTACAATATGGTTAATTTGACAATTGCCTTATTATTTTCATCGTTGCTGATATCAACCCAACGATGGGCAAGGATTATCGCTCATTATAATACTCTAAATTTACTGTCAATGTCAAATAAGGAAAACAAATCCCTTAGTAACGAATAGATAAGGTGATAATTTCTTTGTTTTTTATCATCGCTGTGATAGACATGTAACTAGGGAGATTCTGAATGTTGATTGGCGGAAAACATGTCACGTGACTCATTAATTATATTCTCAAATTAATGAATAATATTTTTTTAAATTTAAAATAAATAAATAAATAAATATATCATCACGGCATATTACCCAGTGCTGGGTGTGCCAATCTGCTTTGTACGCAGATGTCGGTAATGATGATGACATATTTGTACCGTGCGGGCGTTTACCAGGCGTCACCTCACGGGCACTCATTGCTGGCGTGGAGAGTGCACCACAGGGGTCAATTTTGTGCCATTTAAAATTCGAAATATTTGGCGTCGGTCGGGATCGAACCCGGTTCCCCAGATTCGCGACCAGACACTCAGGCACGCGGCCACGAGACCCCATTTTAAATTTAATACTTACAATGCATGTAGACATTCTTGCAACAGCCCTATTAGCGAAATATTTCCAGAGATTATTTTAAATGATTTTCAATCCACTCAGTATAAATTATGTTCAATTACATCAGTTTAATTTGTAATAGGCCACTAAAGGGTCGTTAAGTTAGCTTTCATGGGTCTGATATCTTCTCTGCGATTTGTGCGTAATTCTATCGGGTTTAGTTTCATGCAAAATTCAAGCAATAACCGCTTTGGGTTGCGTGTGATGTGACGTACCAACGCAATCAGAAGTTGTTTTTCTAATTGAAATGTAATTCCAGATCAATTCACAGAAGTGATTGATTAAATGTCAAACAAATAACTCTTTGTGATGACAAGTCTGATAAAAACATATTTTTTTTCTACAAATCTATTAAAAGTGGGCTTTTTAATGTTTGTTTTTAGCGTTAAAAATGTCATTTTATGACACCAGTGTTAAAAGTGAATGTCAAAAAATTATTAGAAATACAAATTTAAACTAAAAAATAGTGTTTGTAGAATAAATAGTGTATGATATACGTGTTAAAAGTTATTTTATTTTGTTCTCAATAGACTAACACTAGCGTCATCCGCCGCCTTAGTTTGTATCACAATATTGTCAAACAATGGTCAAAATAATAATAATAATAATAATAGTTTTTATTTTCATAAACATACATATGTATAGAAAAACGTCAAAGGTAGGAATACATAACATAAATAGTTGAGACATAATTGAGACAGAGAAAGTGCAAATCTATGCAGAAATTTGTGAACGTAGCAAATGGGGAAAACGTCAATTTTTATCATTTGTTGGTTTAGTTTATTTTTAATATAAATGATATTGGGGTGTATTCTGTAAAAAATATGTTAATTTTAACATGCCTTTAAAAAATTATATTTTAACATGACTGTTAACAATAAATTCGTTTCTTGGTATTCTCTACGCGAAAATTTGACACTGCTGTTAAAATCATAAATTTTAACATGCCTGTTAAACACAAGAATGAAGTGATCAACAAGACAGAAAAAAGGCACGTCTTTGCTAAAGTAATGTAGTTAGTAACCATAACACAAACAAATAAACATGATAAAAAGAGTGAACAACTGTCAGTTTATGTGTCACTTTGAAATTTTAGAAAACTAATCTGTCATTTTGAAATTTTAGAAAAACGAATGGATATAATGCTCGGAAAATAAATAAAAATCTGCTGCATAATTATGTCTCATTTTTAGGTTCCATATTAAAAATGAATTACATTGAAATTGTAAATTATTAAGTTATTATTAGGTATGCAAAATTTCTTCTTCTTGATCCTCCGAATTGACAATCCAAAATGTTAAGTTACGTTGGTTTGACGAACAAGACAGGAATAAGCAATTTTAACTGCATTTAATACCTGCATTATAATAAAGAACTATGTTTTACGATACATCTAAATCATACTCTCGGTATACCATTCAAAGTTTACTCTTTGTCGAATTGTGTTAATTAAATATTCGTACTAGACATACGATGGAACGGGTGACCGTAATTAAATAAAATACTTCGTAAAACAGTTGTATATTTTATTAAATAACACCTAGATATTTTTTATATTCATCCATGGTATTTTTTTTTCATTTTCTAATTCATTTGCATTAATTAGAAGTGCAACATATTCAAATGCTGCTATAATTTTATTGTATGAACAGATGTTAAAATTTTAAAGGCATCGATTTGAATGACGTTAAAATGTACAGCTTTAACACCTAATTTTAACACGGGTGTTAAAATATTAACAAAATTGATAGTTACAGAATAGAAAATATATTTTAACAGCAAGTTTATTTTTAACATACTGTTTAAAATTAACAGTTTCCTTACAGAATACACCCCATTTTGTACTAAATCGTTTTGATATTTACCCTTTAAAATAAAAACAACAAATTATATAACTATTTTACTAGACAAAATGGTGGCCAAATGGGGGGGATTTGTCGTCCAACCTGCCATCTACAGTTAATTTTTTCACTAAAAATAGCCATTTGACTTTTGTAATCTCTATAAAGTTAGCATTGCTGTCAAACTTTTAGTTAAAAATGGATGAATTTTATCATATAGGCATATAATATCATAAGTGGTAAATTTTTTCCGGAAAAATTTTCAGATTGGTACGAGAGCTGATTGCCTAGCAATTTATTGAGTGGCATTGACAAAAGTCACGAGTTATCAAACAAGTGATTTTTGATCAATGTCACGAGATAAATTGGCAACGGGCTCGAGTAAAGCAATCGGAAAATTTTTCCAAGATAAAATTTAACCACGAATGATATTCCAAAATAAAAATCATGTAATCATTAACATATTTTTTTCTTGACAAAAATCTTCTAATTTTTATTGTGTTTTGAGGTTTTATATTTAAGTTTGCTTCTTTAACGTTTTAAATAGGTGCTGTCCGAATCGACTCATTTTTAATAAAAACTGATGACTGAAAATATACACACTTTGACAGGTACGTAAACAATATGTTTCTAAAACGTCAAAAAATTTTCGCTTATCAAAACTCACTTACTTGTAAAAATACATCTTATTGGCTTAAAGGGTGCGAAAATTTTTTTGTGACGGTGTTTTGTCGAAATAAAACTTGGTAACTAGGTAGAATCCTGAATTTTAATTGGTTTATATAAACTTATGAGTGAAATAGTCAAAATAATAACTGCTGAATGCTCCGTTAGTCTTATATTTTCCCCAAAATTCATTTTCTTTTATAATATACTTTAAATATTTGGTCTAATTTTCTTTTAAATTTCCAGGCCATGTTTACATTTTGTTTATATTACGATTAAGAAATGAATCAATAACAAATGATTAATGAACTTCCTCTGAGAAGTTTATTTTCTCCATAAAAAGGCATTTTAATATCAGTTTATCTTGCTCATTCTTCAAACAAGAACAAAAAGTAAATTATGACTAATTTTATTGCAAATATAAAAGAAAATTGCTTTCGCAATTTTTGTAACGGAAACAATGTAATAACGTTATAAAATAGCAATTTGATGAAGAAATTGCTGTATCGAACGATAAAATATTCTGTTAAATTGCAATTAACCAGTTTAATAATTAGTATACTTTGTATGAACAATTATAAAATACTTGCTAGAAAGTGTTTGTATTATAGGGAATTCTTGACATGTAAACTTGATTTTGTTCTCTTATCAATTTAGAGTAGCAATTTTAAAAATTATCAACTTGATTGGATAAGGCATCCAGTTGAACTTCGAGTAAATTAATATTATCTCAATTTTCTAAAACGCATATTCATAAATTTTCTACAATCAGTTTATACTTATAACAAGAGAAATTTTGTTGGGTCAGTGCCTTAAAATCATTGCACAACCCAAGTAACATAAATGACCTAAAATCGACATCACTGTGGCGTCCTAATTTACGTCATATAGTCATCCCGAAGACGTCTCAGCAGGAAGCTGTTCGGCGTCATTTTAAGACGTAGTTTTGAATTAATTTTCAGACTTGGTTTACATGACATTTAAACGGCCTAATTCTCTAAGCAAAATTGTTAAAATTAACAACCATTTTCAGTTGTTAATTTCAATGTCAGTTGCTAAGTTCAAAATCCCAATTCACTATTACATCAAGTTGCTAAAATTTAACAACTAGTCCACCGACTATATACTTTACATACGGTACAGTACATGTAAAAAACAAAGTATATAGTTTTTGGCGCCATCTTAGCGTTGCCAATCCAGAACTAAAATTAAAATCGCAACTAACGTGATTATTTATTTATTGAAATTGTACTTTACATTTACTAATATTTGAAATAAAATAAAAAAATTACACGGTTATTACGTAAATTATTACAAAATTTTATTAACAAAATTTGGTACATAATATCCATAAATTATATAAATTGTATGTTTTTCTTTGGTAAAATATAAGCTGGACTATTTGCGGTTTACACATATCAGTTCCTGTAATTTCAGTTTCAATAATAAAGATACATAATCTTCACAAGTAATATTGAAGTATAATATGAGTTATTAGTAATTATTATTAATGAGTATACTTACGGTCTTTCTGGTATGTTTTCCAAAAATTTTGATTATAAAAACTTGCAAATCTGCATTATATCTCGTTGACATATACAAATGACAAAATTATTTGAATTTTAAACGTTTCCGTTTCGCGTATGCAATAAGGTAAATTCAAACAGCCGAATTTCAACGAAAGTATACGAACATACCCGATAGTGACTATAGCAACATTTTGCGGTGCCATTCCCAAACTACAATTGTGAAATTAATCGGTAATATAATTGTCAGTCCCCTGAACTAGTCGTTACGTCGAGTTGTTAATCTAGCATCTGTTTTTATCTCGTTGTTAGTATTGAACAATCGTTGGTAAATGGCTTTTCTTGAAAATTTTGTGTTAGGAAATAAACTTTTACTGGAAATAGAGACACGACAGCAAATGTAAACTATTTATAAACTAAGATTTTAGATTTATGCAAAGAAATTTGCGAGATGTTAGTAATTCATTCCCGATCCTAATATCGGGGAAAAAATATTTACAGAGATATTCAAACTGAGCAAGTGTCATTTAATTCGTGAATTGGATGGTCTCGCGCTACAAGCAAACTGAGTCAGTATATGCCCGAAGGTCTTATGTTACAATATGAAGGGTTTACATTTATTCCAAAATTAAATATTTTATTTCCTAATATTGAACAAATTTTCAGATTCTCTCTCGAAAAGATCAAAATTCAATTTTTTGAAATTTATTTTAATTTATCTTACACATTTAAATTTAAACAGCCATTTCAACAATATCAAATTTCTATTATTTTACTGCTAAATCTCCTAGACGATGGTCATGCGTTATTCCTGATGATAAGATTCTTGAAATTCGAAATCGATCGCATAGAATTGAATGAACATGTATAGTAAACTGGAGAACTTCATCAGATTCTCCCAACATTTAATTTCTACGCCTAGCTATGGGGTCTTATAAAGAGATTACAGGGCAAAATTTCAAATTTTAAAGTCAATCAACCATTTGCAAAATTTCCAACTAGCAGTTATCAGAACTGAAATGTAAAACTAGCTTCGTTATTTAATTAGTCCAAAATTATCATGAAATCTACCATTAGAGAATAATGTTCTGCGGAACATCTTTCACCCCAAATTTTCTTATCACTTATTATTAAAAACTCAAACGTCAAACGAATCAAAATCTGTCACTTTAGGTTGTGAATAGAGTAGAAATATATACAAATATTGAGAATCGACATGCCTTTAAACTCATTTGTTAATAACTTCACTGCTATATTTAACAACGATTGTTCAGAACGATCGTTTTTAACAATGTCGTTAATTATGTATTTACTGAATACCAATTCAATGACAGTTGTTACAAGAGTTGCTAAAAATCGTTGTTAACTCTCAGTTGTTACCTAACGAATATGTTAACAACTATCTTAGTGAATTAGGCCGTAAGATGTTGTTTAGACGTTGTTAGACGATATTTTAAGGTGTTTCGATCATAGGCGCAAATTTTTAGATTTTCATGTGGGGGTTAAAAAGGGGCAACCGAATCGAAAATTCCTGTTATGACTATTAAACTTTTTGGAAAAGTTGATCCTGCAATGTGCAAACGGTTTTGATCTATCATTAATATTACCCGAGATACCTTAAAAAAACATCGAAAATGAGACACCATGTACTTACAAGTATATTGTACAGTATAATTTTTATGAATAACACAGGAATAAACAAATGATAACTGTAATATTTAAACAAAATAAGAAATATTTACACTTCTTATCGTAATACTTAATAAAATATTATTTGTAAATAGTATTCTTTCGCTAAAAAATAAATATAAATTATCTATATCACGTAATTAACTATAAATATAGTTCTACAAAAATCAATAAAGAAAAACGACATAGCTAATACATTAATCATTTCTAACTCTAAAAAAATATAAATTTGCAAACATCGATTATCAAAGAGTAAACATAACACTGACTGATAAACAAAAGAGCTTCGTTATCCACTTCCACGCTTCCACCACAACCTACTGAGATACCCGCTATAAAATCAGCTCACTCTGTACTGCAACTTATTTCTCTTCTAAACATCAGTGTAGTCAGTCTATTTGTTTACTGGAGCGAGTCGCGGACGAATTTTATTAGAATAGACGTGCGTCGTAGAAAATTCTATTAGAATTTGAAACAGTGTAAGACAAAAATTTGGCATAATGCCGTGCAATTGTGAGAGTATCAGTTTTGAAAACAGCAATGAACAGAGACGGAATTATTGTGATAGCTGCTACAAAACAACGAATGGATGGAATACAAATTGCATTAGTGAAAGTAAAATTAATGGAAATGTGGATGAAGAAAACAATAATATTTTACGGTAAAGTATTATTCGCATATTGCTTAATCATTCTTTATGCTTTAATTATTATTAATTATTAAAATTATTTCTGTTGAATTTGTGCCCAAAAAAAATTGTGGCCAACACAATACCTCCTGCCATTTATGTTTTTATTAATTTAAATACATACCGACATACTTACTTATGCTGAAAACTATTAAATTTCTTTCCATATAGCTATTATTATATTTACTATTTTCTTCTTAAAACTATTTTGAGCTGCAAGTAGTGATGTGCCATTTGTAAGTTTCATATTGAAAGTTTCAATTGAAAAATTTCAAAAATGAGTTTCAAACCATAAGTTTCATAAACTACACTGCGCATGCGCCGCCCAACTCTTTGCAATAGACTTGCGCAGATGACATGCATGTGCCTGCACTTATCTACGTGCAAGTTACGTTTGGTTACAGTACAGTTTAAGTATGGTGAAAATTAAAGGTGCAATTTGAAGATATTTCAATGAAATAAATACAAAATACAATATACTTTCTATTTTAAATAGTTTAATACTTATTTTTTTAAATTGTATTAAATTTTGAATAATAAATTTTATTTTGTTTTGAAGCTTTTGTTTTTCTTATTTACTTTCATATTAGTTAATTTGAGATCCAAATATTTCAAATTGAACTGACAAATGTTAAGTTTCTTGAAAATTAAATGAAACTTTCATTGAAATTCATAGTGAAACTTTTTTTGAAATTTTCAATAAAATTTTACGAGAAACTTTAGAAAATATAGCTTTCCAAAATTTGCACGCATCACTAACGGTGCATTCACAAATGAAAATTAGGTTTATGGCTTTTGTTTAGACTTAAGTAAAGGTGCATTCACAAATGAAAATTAAGTTTATGGTTTTGTTTAGATTTAAATAAGTCATTCATAAATGCACGTTTAATTTAACATTAATTTAGTTTTCTTCGCTTGGCATTATTGGTTTTGGTTATATTTCAGCAATTAAATTTCGTGTTTTGCCAGTCTCCTTGTTCTTCTCGTATTTGGTTTAAATAAAGATGGGTGTATATTTCCATATCGTTTTAGATTTGTCCTCAATGGTGAAGTTTGTGACGTCAAACTAAATCATAAAGCTAAAGATTGGACCTTGCAATATTTAGCTTTATGATTTGGATTTAGAGACACTAATTTCTGAAGTGTGAATGGAGACATTACATAATATGCGGCCAAAGTCTTTAAATCTAAATTATAAACCATAAATCTAAACCTAATTTTCATTTGTGAATGTACCTTAAGTCATTCATAAATGTAAGTTTAAATTACCTGAAAATTAGTTTTGATATGTACAGACATCTCTGTAAATGCTTCAAAAACAAGATTAAAATATCAGTAGAGCAGTACTCAACAAGACACCTGTGCGCCTTGAAACTGTCATTCGCTTGACATTATTAGCTATATTTCAGCAATTAAGTTATGACAGTCTCCATGTTCTTCTCGCATTTTTTAAAAAGCCGAATCCACCAAGTGGATACTGAATAAAGATGGGTGTGTATATCTATATCATTTCAGACTCGTTTTCATTGGTGAAGTTTGTGACGTCAAACTGAATCATACACCTAAAGTTTGGACCTTGCAATCTATTTAGCGACCCTAAATTCTGAAGTGTGAATGGAGTCATTACATAATATGCGGCCAAAGTCTTTAAATCTAAAGTATAAACTATAAATCTAAACCTAATTTTCATTTCACTTAACTGCAAGTAAAGTACCATTTGCGGTTATTTGATTTACATGAAAATCTAATGGCTTCCGTACTTATTAATATAAGGTAGAAATACAAAGTTTCGAAATTTTCTGAATGACAGTATTTGAGTGAAGAGGATTCACACACCTAGACATCATCGAGAAAATGTTAAAATTGGATTCTAAGGATCTTGTACCTCCCTTACAAAGGGCAGCGGGGGGTAAAAAGAAAGATATTTTAAAAATAACATTTATACAAAATAAATGTAACAGTAACGAACGAAACAATCTTTTTTTCGATTTTAACTTCCGATAGCAACTCAAGTGAAAAGCTATCAGATTTCAGCTGAGAATTTCAGCAAGAAATGGAGGAGAAAAAAGAAATTGCTTGACCTAGAACAAAATCAAATCAAATCAAGTTGTTTTAAAACAAATCAGAATTTGCAGCCTATTCAATAAAATTATTTGGCATGTTTTTTGTTATTTATATAAATATTCAAAAGGCGAGACTTTAATGACAGAATAAATTCATAATTTATCTACAAAATAACAATTAATTAAAGAGAAAAATATACAGTTAAAGAAAAATATGTTTTTAATCGCCCATTCAAAAAAACTTGATAATAAAATTAAAAATCAACAGAAAACGAATCTGTTTATGTTTTAACTTATTTTTTAAGGTTAGGGATAATTTTATTATTAATTAGATTACCCGTAAAGTTCATAATATTTAACTTAATATCATTAACAATAGAACATTATTTAAAATGGGGCCTAAAATACTGCCCTGTGGTACGCCTGAAGTTGCAATATAAAAATTTGATTGAAATGTTTCATAGATAATTAAAATGGAAAATGAAACTACTTAACATATAACACTTTTTTTATTAGATTGAAGTCATGTTCTTTAAGACTTTTATAAGGATCATTAAAAAAACTGCAAGACAAAAATTTGATAAAATGTTGCATAAACAAATAAAATTAGAAACTAATTTACATATAATACTTTTTTTATTAGATTGTGGTCATGTTCTTTATGACTTTTCGTAAAATAAAATTTTATCAGGATCATTAAAAAAAAACTGCGATACAAGAAGTAAATACATTATATATTCTAACCATTTACCAACAAAAAACAAACTTTTATTTTCATAATTTTGGAACAAAAGTTTTTAAAATAAATTGCATGATAACATACACTACATCCAGTATTGGCATATTTTGAAACATGTTGAACATATGTTTTCAGTACAATGACATGGAATTTACGAGGAAATATTTTTATCTGACACACCTACATTACGGTTTTTTATATGATGCAGATATTGTTCGCAATAATTCATGCAGGAAGTAAGATAATATAAATATACACACGTAAAAAATATATGATGAAATATTTATCCCATTGATAAAATCACAAAGAATTTGATCAAAAATGGAAATATCAATATATTGATTAATCATATCACAACTGATTTTTATACTATACATTTATTTATTTATTTATTTATACTAACATTAAAAAGAGATAAGTAATATTATTTTGAGTTTGAAATTAGTATATTTGACCTTTAGGTACTTAAGTATATGATTTCCAATGACTTTGTTTTTACATTTATGATATAATTTTGTTTATTTAAGTAAGCATATCACTATCGCAGTGTGAAGTAATTACCTAATAACTTCTATAAATATTATATACATATTTGTTGATATTTCATTATTTTAATGCGTATATTTAATAAATAAGAACAGAAAAGCGAAATAACTAGTTCATTCTAGAAATAATATACTTGCTAAATTTCATTTGTTTATTGTTTATTTCTTATTTTTTATAAAACATGGAAATTTTCTGTTTATGCATATTAAAGTTTTATTACTTTTGAAATATTTTATGTCATAATAATAAATTTATCAATGGTTATTACAGTGGCGTTGCCAGGATTTTGGTCTAGGGGGGGCGATATAGAAGAAATTTATATTTATATATAATTTTTATAGACTTATTTTTTGCGTATTATTATAAAAATATACTTATGTTTTAAACAATTTCATGTACTTATTTTCTCATATTTAAAATAAAGCAAAGATATTTTAAGATATTAACGTAGGAACGTTACATTAAAAATATAAGAAACAATAAATAAGAAAATCTATCAGGTACCTAATAAAACGATTTATGCTTGAAAATGGCTGTCTCTTCCCTACAAATACTACCGCAATTTGTTCATCACGCCAATTTTTTTTTCTTGATAACAAGTTGCAATGATATAGTATGACTAGCGAATGAAAGTTGACGTTTAAATTATTTAATAGATTTCTTTTGAAAACATTTCCCTATATTTGATTTGAAGGAAACTGATCCTTATGTATTCCGTTACAAAAGATTAGAATTGTACTCAATACCAGGAGGCTTTTAAAATGATCTTAGCAACAGGATTCAGGGATGTATTTATAAAATTTAATACCGCAAATTTTAGTTCGTTCGTCTCAGGTGTAAGCAACCCTCGAGTCGGAATTACTGTTAGAGGAAATTAAAAATAATCCAATTAACACGAAATGTCACTGATATAAAAAAAATATATGTTTAGGGTAGGTCTAATGTACATTTTATAGTTAAAGTATTACTCAATAAATAGCGATTAAGATGAAAAAAATTGTGTATTAAGAGCGCAAAATGGGACATTGTCGATTGAGAAGTCGACAATGTCCATTTGCGCTCGAAACACACACAAGATTTTTTCTACACTCGCCACAATAGGATCCTCCGCCATAACAACTTTATTTGTTAAGTACATTAAACTAGTACAGTGAAGAAATGGATATCCATTGGGAGCATTCACAGCACAACTGTTCACACAATTTATATTATATTTAATTTATCGTTATTTTTCATTCTTCTTGAGCTATTGCTTCAATCTAATCTAAGCATTTTATACTTTTGTTTTTGTAAATGAATGCTTTATATTATTGTCACAGCAGTGCGGCATTTTGTTTGGTTATGTAATATACCGACAGAGTAGTTATATATCAGATTGACTTGTGAAGCTCGTAAATGTGTAAATACAGTGCCATTAGTTCCTGCACAGTATACACAACATATACAGTAGCGAAAGTCTGTGTCGGCACCTTTGAACTCTTGATACCAAACTGAGTGACCTTGAATGAAGCAGCCATGCTCCTCTTGCGCGTAGTGGCGCCAATTCAAATGGTACCGCAAAGTATAATATCCCATTATACTACAACCAGTTAAACAATATAAATAAAAATACGAATATTTTACACGGTTTTAGTGTAATAGTATATTTAGTAATATGATGTCTTTTGACAAGTCTGCGATTTTATTATCGTTCCCGTCTTCTGTCAAAATCACTGAAAACAGTGCCGTAGGCGGCGATATCAACAGGCAGCCACGGATGCATATTTCTTGAGTCTTATTTTATGTGCAAAATATACTGAAATTTAACTAAATTGTTATAAATTTAAAATATATGACCGTTCAATATCTTTTAAGGACAAAATAATAATTTTATCGAATATTTTAACTGTGTGATCAAAGTTAAACTCTACCCCCATGTTCCTATTTAAAGGGACGCCATGTTTTTGTTGCGCTGATTGATGTAATCCTGAGTTTCGTTACTGTATAATACTTTTTATACTGTGGTACCTGGCTAAACGTTTCCATTAATAATGTAGACAAGTGACATTTCTCAACATTGTATAGTTAGAAATTTGGACAGCGAGCGTTTTTTCTACATTGTCGCGCATGAGCGGCAAAGTGACATTTTGCGTTGACAAAAGAGAGCGCAAGTGGCTACAGACTGTAGAAAAACAATTTTTTAATAATTATTTGATATTTGAGGTTTGTTGTCAGTGTCACTGTGACGCAACATTAGTGCTACCTTTATCTCGCTGCCTACTATAGAGCTTGTGTGAGAGAAAGATATAGCAATAGGTGTCGCCGTGACGTCATGTTGACATTAAAAATCAAATGCAGTTAAACTAAAAACAATTAAGACTTTTTAATATTACAAATTGCTTCAAAATTTTAAAAAAAACTTTCATTGAAAATAATAAAAAAATCAGAGTGTTATGTTTATAAATTTATAATAAATAATAATCAATATATCATCACGGCATATTACCCATTACTGGGTGCTGGATATGCCAATCTGCTTTACCGCAGATATCGGAAATGAAAATGACATATTCGTACCAGCGTGGAGTCTGAATGGAGACCACCAGAGGACCCATATTCCTATTTTAAGAATCTAATTCACCTATCCCTTTTTTATGTACTAATCCCCCATCTCTTCTTCCAGGTACCCCGATGGATCGGTGAAACTCCGCAATGCGAACATCGAGCTGATGGACCAGGACATCCTGTACCACCTGGCACTAGGAAGCGGTTCGCACGACCTGGAGGAGATGTTCGGGGATGTCAAGGTAAACCGAACTACCCTCTCACAATCGCTAACATGCTCAAAGCACCACGCACCCTTGTTAGATAGTAACCGAAAGCTCTTCAGCGGAGAGGGAGAGCTTTTGATACGGACATGGATGGAATAGAGATGATGAAGGTTCATGATAAAGAGAAAGAGATGATTATATTACGATGCGAAAAATAGGGGTGATGAAATTGAACAGGGATTGTAATTGGATACAGTACAGGCTGTCCATAAAAATTGGCACGGAAAAATCATAAAAAAACAAATGAAACAAAATGCAGTGAATTTAAATTTTCGATTCTGCGTCCATTTTTCGGTTACTGCCCAATAATTAAAGTTTTGAGATCCAAATTTCAATGCAATTATCTTAGGTACTAAAGAGATATTAATTTTCGGTCTGCGTATAGTTGTGCTTTTTTTGTTTAACTTTTTAATAACATATTTATACCTACAAACAAGTTATAATTTCATTTTTAAAGCATTAGAAATCTGTCAAAAAAAAACATTATATAAGTAAGTAATTAATAATAGTATATTAAAGAACGTGTTTTATAAGACATGTATTTTTCGCACGTGTCAAAATTTAGAAAACGAGCGTTAGCGAGTTTTCTAATTGACAAGTGCAAAAGAAAGTCTCATAAAATGAGTTCTTTATACTATTTTTTATATTTTGCGCCTTCTACAATAACATTTACTTACTCAATTTGTGATTATATTTGTAACCATTTGTACATTTCATGTAAATAATCGTCCCTAAATAAAAAAAATAATAATAATTTCGACATTATATTATTAAAATGAATTGTCAATTAACTAAAAATAAATTAGGTAAAAATGGGTTAAAGAAACGTCATCCAGTACCAACCGTCTAAAACAAAAAATTGCGTATCGAAATATTGCGTATCGTAATGAGTTCATTATGAACGCAAAATATAAAAAAATATTTTTTCACGTCATCTTTTTTAATAAATACGGAATTCTCGTTTTCGAAGATGGAGATAGCGTATTGATTTCTTTTAAAATGAGTATTATATGAATAAATGAATTTCTACAATCATTAATATTAATATTTACTGGAATAATGGCTATTTCATATTTATAAATTTTTACTAAAAAAAATCATTTATGCAGGTTGTATAAAGGATGATTTTATTCCTCAAGTCATTTCCTTTTTGTGTTCACACTGTAAACCGATAAAATTTCAAATTATTTACCCAATTAAATTAAATTGTAATCAAAAAACTTTGAATGTATGTAATGTATTAATTAATTATATTCTATATTAATCAAATGTAAGTATAAAACTGTCACTGCATATCTGCTGACAACTTTTAAGTTTTGGCGTTTCCCGTTCCGGAATTAATTACGCTCATTAATTAATATTTTTTCCGTTTGCGCGAAACACGAAATTCAATTATTATTTACCGTTAAAACTGCTCCGGGCTTAATTACATCAAGAAATGAAATTATAAGAAAATTATTACTTGGCCAAGAAACTAAGGAAATTATGAATTTAAGGAAAGTAGAATGAGCAGCTGATAAAACAGCAAATATTAAATACAAAAAAAAGATTCGCCATGATAAATCACAGAAGAAAAATATGCTACTATATATTATTCTTTCTAAAGCAAATATTGAAATACAGTAAAGAAAATATTTGTATTTCAGCAAAAAGATGAAATTTGATATATACGTGCAGTTCTGTTTATGTAGACCCTGACAATAAAAAATGTTTGAAGTTTTTCATATAAAAATTTTATCACTTGCGAACAAAATCAATACTAACATTACAAGGTGTTGTTTGCCGAGTGTAATAGGGGACTACAGCGCAAGTGTATTACGAGAAATTAAGAAAAAATATTGAAAGTGTATGCTTAATAATGAATATCAATAAAGAAATAAAACGATATAATTGAAATACTTCGGAATCAAGGGTTTTTTGTTGTACAGCTCGTCACTCCTTTGAATTCCATATATATTATTTTGATTGGCGACTCAAAGACGGCCTATAAATATATAACGAATACCCAGTTAGGGAGAGAAGCCTACTATCAATGGAAGTCGACAAATTCAAATAGCGGAGGCGTGGCTATCAGTCCAATACTGTAATTCTGACACAGTATTTATTTAGATATAAATATTTTGCATTAAACTTAATAATTTAAATACACTTCCAATTATAAATCTTGTAGACTTGTACAGTAAAATAATATTTATTTATTTTTTTATAAATATAATTTAGAAATAGCGTATACAGGGTGTCTCACAACTCGTGCCCCAGACGAAACTGACACTTGCCGACGACAATAGGTTGCCAACAAATAGAAGAAAATAATTTGCGGCTACATTCATAACGGCGTTACAAAACTTTTTAATCCACCAATCCCGGAAGGATATCTTGAGGTGTGATGATATTATTACAAAATAAAACTGGTTGCTAGGTTTTAAAAATACTACTAGTGAGTTTCAAAATTTGTTTGACTTACTATAATTTTGACACTTTAGAGTTGACTTTTCACTGTCAACAAATTTAGGTTATCGAAGGTGTCATCCGAGATCATCATTTATATCGTACAGTGCAACGTGTTGTAGCAGCTGTGTAAAATGTGTTATACCTTGTTCCATTTAAGCCATTCAGTATTGCGAAGCATAGGGAATAGTTTTGACATCTCTGATTGGCTGAAATTAGAGACAAGAGACAAGTTTACCCAATGGAATTTCGGCTACTTCAGATTTGCGTTGTTGCCAGTGCCATCTACTGAATGGCTTAAATGGAACAGAGCATAAACGAAAATATTATTGTCATTTGAATTCTTTGAGATTAAAACAACAAATGGTGGTTCTAAATTTAATATGACACTGACATTTTTCGAAAACTAGTCGCCCACACATTTTAAAGAAGATTTGATTTATATAAAACCCTAGTAACGTAAAATTACGGCAAACACACGTTAAAGGTGTAGGTCTCTGATTGGTCAATTTTAAGACGTCTTTTCTCGAATATCTTTTAAGCTAGATTTTTTTTTCTTCGAAATTACACATCCGAGTGCAGTCTTGTGTTTCCTCTTTCGCTCTGGGGCGCGAGTTGTGAGACATTCTGTATTTCAAGAACATGTAGGTCCACGAAGAAAACAGTTTGATATAAAAACTTATATTCGTGACGTCACATCTATATTTTCAAAATCCGGGGACTATAACTCGCTTATTAATAGGGATTTTTTCACCGGATTTTCACCGACAGTCTTAGTTTTACTTATACGTTCAGATGAAATTATATTCAAAAAATGGTGGAATCCCCTATTATCGTGAAGATTGAGAAATATTTCTCATGTAAAATTGAGATTGTGTTTAAAAAGGAGAAACATCCCACTGTGCATTACTGTTAAAAGGATAATCACTCAATCATCGCATTACATGTAAATTCATATTACATACACTAATAACTTAAACACATCATTTCACACAATTTAACACCTAAATTGCTATATAACGCGCAATGTGTATGCTCTATGCGTGATTAAATAATCTCACAATCAGGTTAATATTGAAATGAATCCCTAACTGCTATTACAAATTGTTATTAGTATAAAACTCGTCATGCAAGAAATTTATTTTTATTTGGGGCTTTTGTAAATTTAAAAAACTTACAAGTTCAACTTTCGCTATAATGATTGACAGTGGCGTAACTAAGAGTTCGGGGGCCCGCCCGCAAAAAGTTTTTGAGGCCCGTTTTAATTGCAGCGTTTATCATGAGGAACTACATACCACAAGAACTTGTGGAAATTGTGACTAGGCTCACTTTCATCTAAGTTGACATGTTAAGAAGCAAAATAACCAATATGGGAGGCCTGAAAATCCAAGATTAGGCACCTTTACATCCCACCAAAGTCATTGTATGTTGTGGCATTTACTAGAAAAATGAAATTGGTGGTATTGTCCACTGGTGAGAGTTACAGGGAATTGATTCATACATTTTTGGTATCCCAAATGAAAGAACTTGGACAAAATATGGTATTAGCAAGATGGATCAGTATCATACAGTTTAAATAGTAGCAATTTTGCGAAAATCATTCTCGTATCGTTATTTAATCCCACATTTTGGTAATACACATTGGCCGCCAGGTGTCCTGATTTGACAGCCCCAGACTTCTTTTTATGGGGTTATTTTAAAGGAAAACTCTAGATCAGTTGCAGGAAAATATTTGCTAAGAAATCGCAATTCTACCGACCGAAATGTGATAGAAAATAAAGAGCTTGATTTTGCATAGCGGATAAGGGGCCCCTTAGCCAATATTATTTTTGGAAATTGACATTTAAAAAAATATAGGACTAAATGAATTTGTATGTTGCTACAAAAAAAGATTAAATTCAATATTTCGCAGTAGTAACAAAATTATGTTTCATAAGTTGGGGCCCCTCTAGAGCCGGGGGCCCGCCCGCAGTGCGGACCTTGCGGGGCCGTTAATTACGCCACTGATGATTGACGTTAACTGCGAAACAGATCACCATGGTCAAACAAATTTAAAATAAAACCTTAAAATATACACTATACTACTTACAAAATATAACAAGTACTAATAACAATTATATTTTTTTCATCTGTGCCTTTCAAAGAGCCTAAAATTTGAAGAAACTGAAATCTCTAACTACTAGTTTCGCGGTTAATTTTAAATAACACATCAACCGTTACCAAGGCGGCAGCCATTTTCTTGTTTGGAAACCTGGCTTACGTCATCACTAAATAGCTAATAGATAAATTACAGCTGACTTGTCCGCCATTTTGGAGCCACTTCAATCATTCAATACCAGTGTTACAGTATTATTAATCATAGAAATTATCCATAATGACGGGATGTTCTACTCCAAATTGTGGAAATCATTTGAGAAATGGTTATAATTTTTACAGGTACTATGCAATACAATATTAACAAACCGTATTTTTTTATTTTAAATTAAGATAATATGGCAAATATGGAAGTTACTAGATAAACTTATAAAAAATTTACTTTTATTTCATAATTTCTGCGTTCATTTTGGCTCCAATATGGCGGACAATCAGCCATGTATAATCTAGTTGTTGTAACTAAACGGGTCCATTTAGGTGTCATATGCGTCGTATTGAAATAGAGATAATTTTATTTATACTGATAAATATATTTATATTTAAGTTTTGATTTATAAAAAACGAAGTCTAATAAAATAATTTATTATATAACGTCATATTTTCATAGATACGCAAATTTTTATATGATAAATTTAGGTTACTTATCTTAAAACACAAAATATTACAAAATCAAATCAGTAATAGATAAATATTTTTACATAAATTTAGTTCCTATTTTGACAAAAAAATATAACAAATAAATGATGCCACTGTACCACTTTGATTGATATTAGTGATAAAGTATAATATTTCTTACTAAAATTGATAAATAAACATTCATTACTGAAAAACTAACTTGTGATGAAATTAGTTTAATTTGCTAGTGTCAATAGAAATCAAGTGAGGTAACAAAACCAATTCAAGAAATAGAGTGACAACAAATAAACAAAAGAAGACACGTCACGGTGCAATCGATTTCTTTTATTCGTTACAATTTTATATTTGCTGTTCACATTATCGAGTCATTCGTTTTTGTATTGTTAATGTCATATCCAAAAATCTGATGTGGCCAGCACATTACCTTCCGTCAGTTCTATGTATTTTGTGCAAATTTCATACGGAAAGTTCCTTGTTAAATTAAATATTCTATTTCTTCTACATTACCTTCCGGCAGTTGCATGTATTTTATGCAAATTTCATACAGAAAATTATTATTTTGTGACGTTTTCTATATACAGTGTAATGTATCTGCAGAAATAAAAGATTTATTATTATTATTATTATTATTTCTTGTACATTACCTTAAAGCAGTTGTATGTATTTTATACAAATTGCATACAGAAAGCAAAAGATCCTATATTTCCAGTAAAATTATAAGAGAAACAAACTATGTCAATTTCTCTTGGCACTGACATCTTTCAATCAGAATTTTCTTAATATAGTAACTGTTTCCATAGCTATGGCTACTTTATGAAATTTAATTTCTTTATAATTTTTTAACTCTATATCCATTTAATATTAAGTATAAAATGCAGTCAAATCGTATAGAGAATAAAATATTCTTTAATATTTATAATAACATCAAATGTGGAAAAATTATATTTAACATAGTTTTTTCAGGAAAAACTGATAAAATCTTCAAATGATGGTACTTCCGGTTGACCAATTGTAACCAAAATCTAATCAGCTCTTCATATGGATGTAACGAAGAAGTGTACGAAAAAATTATAATTTTTGTAACTGTAGTATTAGAGTTATCGGAGACGAAAATTTTGTTACACACACACACACATCCACACACACACACATCCACACACACACACACGCACACACACACATACAGACATCATCGTATAAATAGTAAATTCGTATTCTAGGGACCCTAAAACATGCTTATTGATTAAAAACTCATCATCGAATTTTTTGACCAAAGACAATACCTTCCTTACCTAAAGGTGACGGAAGGTAAAAATTATTTGAAATTCATGCAGTCTTGTTTCTTTCCTTAATAGATTTATAAAAATATTTTTTATACAAAGCAAATTTACAAGCTACAATCTAAACCTTGGTTGTACAGATCTTCTACAGCCTAATAATATGTCATCGTCATTACCGATATCTGCGTATAAAGCAGATTGGCACACCCAGCAATGGATAATATGCCTTGAATTTATATAGTCATGGTTAAAGAGATGTTTATTAAAACTTGTTACCCAATGTACTATTTTAATGTCTTTCCCATATTTTTTAACGGAATAGGCTACTTGCATGGTACTGAAAATCTGATATCTATCACTAAATACCTAAAGTTAAGTTGAAAACGTATGTAAAAATATAAATTTTATTTTAAAAAAATTATATGTTTTTTAATAAATTAAGAAAGAAGATTTTCTTTGACGCCATTATTTTGAACTGGAGAAAGGGGTGCATATTTAAGAATGTAACCTGTAGATGGCGAGGGAGTGCGCGTTTTAATTTGATTTTGAGATTAGTTCATTTTTCTGTCACTGTCTCTCTTTTTTATTATTTACAATTTGCGTGGTTTCTGTTACTTTTATTACGTATTTCGATTTGTTAAGCAGGATTTTGAAGGATTTTAACTTATGCTCTGTTCTATTTAAACCATTCAGTAGATGGCACTGGCAACAGCGCAAATCTGAAGTAGCCGAAATTACAATGGGTAAACTTGTCCCTTGTCTCTAATTTCAGCCAATCAGAGAGGTCAAAACTATTACCTATGCTCTGCAATACTGAATGGCTTAAGTGGAACAAGGTATAGCTTATACTCGTACAAGATTAAAATGACGTACGAAAATATTAACCTCCAAACTATTATTCAAACATCAAACAGATGATCTGTCATGTTTAAATTACCCACACATGCCGTTGCTATTGGACGTACCGATGTTATTGCTTTTCGGCCATTCATTGGTTCGGCGTAATTCTACGTCATACACGGCGGTAATTTAAATATTAAAATTTCATTAATTTTTTTCTGGCCAATTAATGAAAATTTTGCCAAAAGAAAAATATGGGTAGCGAGTTTTTATCGTCTGTTCAAAATTATTAAATAAAAAAATCTGATGTGGACACCACACGACTTCCTTGTATACGCAAGACCAATATGAAGTATAGACCCAATTATAAAATTGCACGTATTTGACGTAATTTGACATTAACATCTATTTTTTTATTTTTTTGTTATTTTTTGTCCTAATCCATAGCAAGCTTTATTATAAAAACCAAAAAGTATATAAGTTTTAAATTTACATATCTGGCTTATACAAAGGGCTAATTTAATAATACTTGATGTGCTAGACGCAGAATTTAATTCTCTAAAACTATTATTTGAAGCATTTATTTCTAAAATCAAAATGAAACGATTTTATTCAAGAAAAACTATTAACAACTTCAGGTAATATATCACTTCCAGTTAGCCTGTTTTAACCAAAAATTGACATAAAAGTATTATATACTAAATTTGAAAAGTTTTGGATTATATTTTAAAATAGTTTTTCATTAAAATCTATTATAGGCTTCAAATAAAGTACCATTTCTGGAAATTATGTAATGACCAAAAAGGGAGGTGCACAACTAGATGTTATTGCAATCGTAAATACACAATTTTAACTTTCTACAGCCTCATTTCCACCGAATGTTTTAATGCTTAATGCATAATGATTTGTGCGTAATGCTTAATGCATTATAACAATTTACTAGGATACCATTTCCAGCTACTTTAGTGAGTTATTCGACAGAAATGTCACATTTTTTATCCTTTTTATTTTTAACTCTAGCAGACTGTCATTGCAGCAGTAATTCTTGTTTTCTTAACATGTCATACACATAATTTTTTGCATCTATATCAATATCTAAAAATTAAAAAAAATCTTAATAATTAAAATAGACTGACAGCTGACAGTTCAGATTAGAACATAAAGAAAGACAGATGACAGATATATATTCCCATCTCACAATTACGCTTAGGCATTACGCCTTAAACCTTGGAGTTTGCAAACTTTTGTTCTTAAGCATTGCTCTTAGTTCTTAAGCATTAAGCCTTATGCATAGCTGGAAATGGTAATAAACGTTGCCATATAATAAACATTTTTGCGCATTGCGCTAAGTTATTAATTATAGCTCTTAATCATTAAGACAATCGGTGGAATTGAGACTTACGGCTTACGGTTTTTGAGTTATGCAAGATACGTACGTACGTACAGATGTCACGACGAAATTAGTCAAAATGGATTCAAGGATGTTCAAGCCCATTGTAAATTTAGAATCTCGTTTAGAATATATCGAACATCAAGTTCAGACCTTTGTTTAATGGTACTAAGAGCCCTGTAAAACTATAATAATTTCCTCTTGTTGAAAGCAGTTCTCTTCACTCCATTTTATTTACAACTTTAACCTCTTTCAATTTCAAATCCTATTCCCAATCCAATAAATAGCATTGCACACCTAACTGTATCGGGATGTTTCCAATCTCATCGCTCGGTGTATATAGAATACTAAGGTGTTTTTTTCTTACATTTCAGTTCGTATGCATGGGCGGCACTCCGAAACGGGTGGAGCAGTTCGCGCACTACATCATGGCCGAGATCGGACACAAACTTCCCACGGGAACCACGCTTCAGGATATCAGCCAGTTCTCGTATCGGTACTCCATGTATAAAGTAGGACCCGTCTTGTCCGTAAGCGTAAGTATTACTGTGAAAATATTATTTTATACACGGCGATACGAGGGTCCAGAGTTCTTAAAATTTTTCCTTTTACTTTTGGAATGCTTATTGCTTTCAAAATTATCATGAATTGCAAAATCAATCTTCTGGTGAGACCAAAACCTACCCCGATTTTTTTTAATACAAAAATTATACATATTACTTCATTTACCGGTTCCGTTCTTCTAAAGAATACTGCGTAGGTATATTCAAATTTTCATGGCTTGCTACTTCTTGGTTATTATTGGTGTTTTCCCATTTTTACCTCCCGCTACCCTTGGTAAGGGAAGTATAGGGATCGTACTAAAAATCGCATGTCGAGGTTTTGGTAAATCACCGCGTTTTGAGGTCCCATAGAATCCAATTTTAACATTTTCACGATGATGTATGTGTGGATCCTCCACTCTAACTCAAATACTATCATTCAGAAAATTTTGAAACCTTGATTTCAAACTTTTTCTGTAATGGAAACAGCCCTTTTGATTTTGGTGAAAATCGGATAACCGGAAATGGCACTTTACTAGAAGCTCAAAATAGTTTTTCTTCGAAAAATACCTTTAAATGTTATTTTTTCGAGATTAATGTTATTATAAAAATTAAAGAGGAATTCAATAGGTAGGTATGTATTTAGTTTAATAAAAATTAACGATTCACAAAAATGTTTAAGCTAATCCTCATTATTGGTTTAGTGAATTCTATTCTATCCCAGTATTTAAAATTTAATCTTAATTTTATTATAGCTTCGGTGGCTCATTAGTTAGAGCAACGCCTCATGACATGAGTGCCCTCGGGGCTGTGGGTTCGAATCCCATTAAGGCATGGATGTGTATGAATGTGAACCCACTCTGTAATGGCATTTAATCCTGTTGGGGGGTCTAAAAAAAGGTAGTTACTGGGATTAGATTAGACTATATTTTAAGAAATAAACTGTCAAAATTAGAGTAAAATTCGCTAATCCACAAATAAGGATTAACTTAATCTTTTTTGTGACTCGGGCTGTAAATGGCGGGAGGTATTGTGTTGGCCACATCAGATTTTTGAGGTTTGTTCCAACCTGTTCCAACTTACAATCAAATTAGTACGGAACTGTCCAACGCATGCGAAGTATTAAAATTGCGTTCCCATTTTAATACTGCGCATGCGTTGGACAGTTTCGTACTATACTTCATTTCACGTAAAAAAATAGTGATGGGAAGATAGGTTCAATTTGACCTTGTTGTTTGATTGGATATTGGGGACTATTTCAAAAATGTCCGTGACCTCTACGTGTTTATTTATTGAACTAAAAACTTAGTGTCGTTAAATAGCGGCGTACGAGAAATGTCAAAAAGAATTTCAATAAAAAGTAAGTAAAATGTTTATGCCGAAAATTAAAATTTATCGAAATAAATGGAGTATATTCATCAGTTATTTATAAATTATGTTAATATTCTAGATTTGATGTAGTAACCTATTTTTTTTATTTTAGATTCTTCGCTCATCAGGAAAATATTTAGGATATTTATCTTCCGATGATTTCTTTCCAGTAATATTAAAATAAATTCAATTTCCACATATTTTATCAATTTTTTGGTATTCATTGCTGTCTATTTATTCTACGTGATCCACTCTTTTCTTCCGCTCATATTTTGAGAAGAAATCGTTATTAAGCATAAATAACATAAATAATAAACATTTTTTCTTAATAAATTATAGAACATTGAAACAATTTGACAATATTATGACACAAAGTATGACGTCGGATGGCGCTAGTGTTTGTTTGTCTTGATTAGTTAATATTATTATTAATTTAATTAATACATATTACAAATTGATTTAATTATGAATATATCATTATTGTTTATATTACTAGATATTATAATTAAATAAATTCATGAAACATAAAATTATATATATATTTTTTTTGTTAGGTTATACAACAACGTGACAGTTCATAATCTTTCAAAGATGACCGCAGCAGACGCGCGAATCTCGTGATTAAAATCAGGCGGCCAATCAAATTCTTAGGACCTAACGCGTCATACCTAATTAGTAATCAACTTTAATCGCTTGTAGTTTGCGACCTAATCAATATTGAAACAATTTTTTTTCGCTAATACTCATTAATTTCTGTATATTTTCGTCTTTTTATTTAATATACATAAATTTTGATTATGGTATAGTACCCTATTATAAAATGTATCTTCATTTTTCATTCATAAAAAATAGTATACTGTGTTATTAGGAGTAAAAGTGATACTTTGTATGGCGAGCATGGAAGTTTGCACGACGAGCGAAGCGAGTCGGACAATTGCGGGCGAGGCACACAAAGACACTTTTATTCCGAATGACACATTCATTTTTTTTCAAACGCACTACTTTTCTTTTTATTCGCTAATTCTATGTAGTTTCTATGGATATTTGTTTATTTCATTTCTACTCTGGCGCCGTAGAAATTAGCTATTTCTACTCCGGCGGCGTAGAAATTAGTTATTTCTACGCCGCCGGCGTAGAAATTTCCAACGGAGTAGAAATGAAACTTCTACCTTGTGAATCAAGTCACAAAAATGCCATTTCTATGACGTTTGAAAAAAAATGTTTTTATTGTAATGCAAAGTAGTATTAAAATCGTTTGAAGTTGAATAAAATTGTTTTGCTTGCATTTAGAAACTTTTTACATACAACAACGATCGATGTGATTTTGTTTATTGTGAAAAATTTACAATTTAAATGACAGTTAAAACGATCGCCTATTTTTTCATATTAAAAACAACACAAAAAGAACAAAAGGCTTAATTTACAAAACATGAAGAATAAACACAAATTAAATGTATTTTCTTTCACCAATTGTGTATGTACCTACTCATATTTACGGAAGTAAAAGTTTGTTGTTAAATTTCAAGGATTTGTTATAAAAAATACATATTTCTGTAATGCTAATAGAAACTTGCTAAAAATAATGTGTTTGCAAATATGTGGTAGAAAAAATATGTAAGAAATGTCAATGTCACTGCTCTACTGAATTCCACGTGCTAATTCACTCCATTTCATTTTCTCAAACACCTATAAATAATTCGAATGGAATTTCAATACATTTATCCCATAATTTAGGAGTGGTAGTTCTCATAATATATTCCAGCTTTCAGGGCAAATGAAATCGGAATGTCCTTTCAGCTGGGAGTGTTTCCAGCGTGATAGGTTTATATATTAACATTGGATAACATTCATACATGTCATGTGAATAAATGGTATTGCTTCTGTAATTTCAATAACACAGTTTATTGTTAAAACTTTTGATGTACGTTTAAGCTACATAAATTTAATATTCAATTCAATTCAATTTCATAATTTAAAAAAAAAATTATTCGTACCTCCGTCCATTTTGACTAGTATTACAGAACTCAAAATCGTCCAGAAATGCGCTGTTGCTGACCTAGGCCGGCAAAAGGAGTTGGCATTACTGTTCTGGTTATATGTCAATTTAAGATTATTTTCAACACAAGAATTAGCAAAATGTTTACAAATTTTAGGGCTAAATCTTTAATTATTGTACCTTAAATAACCAAATTTTGTCATAAAAATAATAATATGCTGTCATTGCTGTCATCTCGTATAGATTAATTATAAGTTCCAACTTTAGGACTAATTTGTTTCGTTTGTTTTGTAACTACAACTAACTTCACGTGATACAATTGAGTTTCCGCTATCTGTCATCGAAAATATGCTAAAGTATATAAAATATATATAACTAATGTTTGTATGATATATATTCAATAAATATAAAATAATTACGCATTTTAATCTCAAATGTAAGTAATTATATTTAAAATTGCAATACAAAAGCGATAAAAATATATGTTCATTTTTTTAGGTTATGTAAAATAGAATAAAATGTTAAGAAATATACGAAGAATATATGGAGATGTCGGCACAAAAAATCTTGTGTATCACACGCCCAGAAACTGTTTTGCGAGATCTCGTATTTGCAGGCCTCGCTTTCAGCTCGGCCTGTCAAAATAAACTCGTTCTCGCAAATATTCAGTTTCTGGACTAGTGATACAAATAACTATTGTATCACTAGGCCAGAAACAGAACATTTGCGAGACCGAATTTATTTTGACAAATACGAGATCTCGCAAAACAGTTTCTGGGCGTGTGATACTGTGATACACAAGATTTTTTGTACCGACTTCTCCATAAATTCTTCGTATATTTCCCTACACTTTATCCTATGTTACATAACCTAAAAAATGAACATATATTTTTATCGGTTTTGCATTGCAAGTTTAATTATAATTACTTACATTTGAGCTTAAAATGCGTAATTATTTTATATCTATTGAAAATATAACATACAAACATTAGTTATATTTATTTTATATACTTTCGCATATTTTTAATGACAGATGGCGGAAACTCAATAGGGGATTACAGCGCACTTGATGTAAGAGAAATTAGGAAAAAATATTGAAAGTATAGGGCGCGAGCAGACACGGGACTTGGGCGTCCTTGATGTACTTAGAATCAGCTGTTTTGTGTGCGCATGTCGTTTTGACAAGAACAGTGTCACTTTGACAAGACCAATGATTCGACTTATTTTGATTTTGAACTGCTAAAATGTTATTAATGTACAATTTTCAGGCAGTAAAACACATGAAATTAAAAAAAAACTTCTCAACAGTTCAAAATTAAAATAAGTCAAAACATTAGTTTTGTCAAAGTGACATTGTTCTTGTCAAAATGACAAGCGCACACAAATCAGCTGATTCCTAGCACGTCAAGGGCGCTCGAGTCACGTGTCTGCTCGCGCCCTATATGCTTAATAATAAATATTAATAAAGAAATAAAACGACATAATTGAAATACTTCGGAAATAAAGGGATTTTTGTTATAGCAGCTCGTCACTCATATGAAATCCATATATATTATTTTGATTGGCGACTCAAAGACGGCTTATAAATATATAACGAATACCCAGTTAGGGGCGAGCCCTACTACCAATGGAAGTAGAGAAATTCAAATAGCGGAGGCGTGGCTATCAGTCCAGTGGTGCAATTCTCAAATAGTTATTATTTGAATATAAATATTTTGCATTAAACTTAATAATTTAAATACATTTCCAATTATAAATCATGTAAACTTGTACAGTATAATAATATTCATTTATTTTTTATAAATGTAATTTAGAAATAGCATATATTTCAAGAACATTTAGGTCCACGAAGAAAATAGTTTGATATAAAAACTTATATTCGTGACGTCACATCTATATTTTCAAATTTCGGAGGACTATAACTCGCTTATTAATAGGAATTTTTTCACCGGATTTTCACCGACAGTCTTAGTTTTACTTATACGTTCAGATGCAATTATATATAAAAAAAGGTGGAATCCCCTATTGTATCACGTGAAGTTAGTGGTAGTTACAAAACAAACTAGTCCTAAAGTTGGAACTTATAATTAATCTATACGAGATGTCAGTAATGACAGCATATTATTATTTTTATGACAAAATTTAGTTATTTATACCTTGTTCCATTTAAGCCATTCAGTATTGCGGAGCATAGGGAATAGTTTTGACCTCTCTGATTGGCTGAAATTAGAGACAAGATGCAAGTTCACCCAATGTAATTTCGGCTACTTCAGATTTGCGCTGTTGCCAGTGCCATCTACTGAATGGCTTAAATGGAACAGAGCATAAGTTACAACAATTAAAAATTTAGCCCTAAAATTTGTAAACATTTTGCTAATTCTTGTGTTGAAAATAATCTTAAATTGACATATCACTAGAATAGTAATGCCAACTCCTTTTGACGGCCTAGGTCAGCAACAGCGCATTTCTGGACGATTTTGAGTTCTGTAATACTAGTCAAAATAGACGGAGGTACGAAAAAAATATTAAATGAAAGTTTATGCAATATCTTCAGTAATAATATAACAAGAGAGTGAGAATAAATTGAAAATAATTTAACAGATTTTTCGAAAACAAATTTGAGAGACTGCAGAATTATTTTCTAGTTTATTTTTTGATCGATAAATTTGTTTCACACAACGGAATCAGACTTTTATGTTATTGTAATAATATATACAATTTTTTTAATTTAATACTTGGGAGGTCTATAAAAATTCTTGCAACAAAGCCTATTGTAATATTGCTTATTTTGATATTCCCTAACACTTTCACAAATTACATATTTTTAATATTCTAAGGCTTTATGTAAAAACAACCAATGTTAGCTTGTAAAGGATTCTATAGGAACCAATGTTAAAAATCACAAAGAACAAAAAAAAATACTTACTGCAATGTAGACAGACATATCAGTAAATCTTCTAGTGCTAGTTTCATTTATTTTAGTGAATGATTTTGATTTAAATATTCGTTGCAGCACGGTATGGGGATTCCTTCTGTGAGCATCTTACTCCACGAAATCATCAAGTTGATGTACCACGCACGCGTTCGTGACCCTATCTTCTTTCGCATCGGCACGTGCGGCGGAATCGGTCTGGAAGGAGGCACCGTCGTCATCTCCGAAGAGGCGGTGGATGGCATGCTGCACAACTCACTAGAATTGGTAAGAAGATGATAGATATTTTTTATACTCATTACCTGCATTCGACTTTTAGATTTGTACATAATTATTAAGGAAAATTTATTTAAAAACTGCAAAATAGCTATTTGTGTATTAAGAGCGCAAAATGGGACATTGTCGATTGAGAGGTTGTTGCCGCGCAACGCAGGAGCGAGGCATTCTCTCGAAATCGACAATGTCCATTTGCGCTCGAAACACACACGAGATTTTTTCTACAGTCGCCACAATGGGGTCCTCCACCATAACAAAAATGTATTTTTTATTTATTTTTACTTATCGGTATTTTCCATTCTTCTTGAGCTATTGCTTCAATCTAATCTAAGCATTTTATACTTTCGTTTTTGTAAATGAATGCCCTATTTTATTTTCACAGCAGTGCGGCATTTTGTTTGGTTATGTAAGTGGGTAATGTGTAACTACAGTGTCATTAATTCCTGACTAAACGTTTCCATTAAGAATGTAGCCAAGTAACATTTCTCAACATTGTATAGTTAGAAATTTGAGGAGCGAGCGTTTTTTCTACTTTGTCGCTCTAGAGCGGCAAAGTGACATTTTGAGTTGACAAAAGAGAGCGCAAATGGCTACTTTGTATATAGACTGTAGAAAAAGACATTTTTGTACTATTAATGTCATTTTATAATCTGTTTTATTAATACTACTCGACCAAATTAACTCATATTGAACAAGATAAATATATCATCGCAGCTTGCTCATTTCTGGGTGTGCCAAACTGCATTTTTTTCAAAACAAGAAACCAAAAATAGTTATTTGTGTACTAAGGGTGCAAAATGCTACTTGTCACAGCTGCTCTTCGAGCTTCAATGATGCGAGAGCGGCAATATCATTTTGCACTCGTGATACACACAATATTTTTGTCCAGCTTGCCCAAAATGTGACCTTTTGAGTGCCTATTGTGCGTGTGGTTCATTTCTTAACACTGCGAACAGATCGTGCGCAAAGTAAAAGCGCAGGGCGCAAAATCGCACTTTGCGCACTTTCTGACGAACTGTTAAGAAATGAACCACTTTGCGCACGTAAAACAGGCACAAAAAAGTCACTCTCTGGGCAAGCAGACAAAAAAAAATGACTAACCAAAATCGAGACCGTTATTTGTAAAACGGCTTATTCATTATTAAATCAGTTTTTTAATCGATTATATTACCTAGGGGGCTGTCCTTAAATTACGTAACGCTTCAAGGGGGTGGTGGAGGTCATGAGTAGGTTTCGAAGTGTTACGAGGGGGTGGAGGAGGGTTAATGTGTGCGTTACGTAACGATAAAATATAAAAAAAATTGCTAAACTTGCTTTAATAGTTTTGAAACATACAAATTTCGCGGTGCTAATTCGTATATGCAGGCAGTCGTTTGTTTTCAATAACAATCAACAGATGTCGGGCACAGTTCAAATTCGGGCCAGTGGTCTTTCATTCATGCAATGTAATTCATATTAAATCATGAATTCAGGTAGTGTTGATAAGGAAAAACTTTTCAATAGTTTGTTAAAAGTATATGCAAATACATATGCTTTAATTTTAACTGAATATTAAGGAGGCCATATACTTTTATATCCAGTATTAAAATTGGGGTGACAAGTCGTAGGCCAAGAGTAGTACATTATTTTTCATCTTTATGTACATTAATTTAAATAGTTTCTGTTCTGTTCTGTTATTTTTCATCTTTATATACATTAATTTAAATAGTTTCTGTTTCAAATTTTAACTAAATATTAAGCAGGCCATGTACTTTTATATCCAGTAAAGAAATTGGGGTGACAAGCCGTAGGCCAAGAGTAGTACATTATTTTTCATCTTTATGTACATTAATTTAAATATTTTCTGTTCTGTTATTTTTCATCTTTATGTACATTAATTTAAATAGTTTCTGTTTCAAATTTTAACTGAATATTAAGGAGGCCATATACTTTTATATCTAGTAAAAAAAATGGGGGGGTCAAGAACTGCGTTACGTAATATATGGGGGGGGGTTCGTGTTTGCGTTACGGGTGCATTACAAGGGGGGGCGGGGTATCAACAATTGCCTAATTTTGCGTTACGTAATTTAAGGACAACCCCTAGTCCTTAAGAAGATCTATAAACACACTGTTTTTGGAACTTTTCGTGTTCTAAAGGTAGTACCTATGACTGTTTCCAAATATTAACGTTTTAGCAATGCAAAATCAAAATAAGTCAAAATATTGGTCTTGTCAAATTGACAATGTTCTTGCCAAAATTACATGCGCACACAAATCAGCTGATCACAAGCAAGTCAAGGTCGCTCGAGTCACGTGTCTGCTCGTGCCCTATACACATACTAAATTACGAAATTATTCACGAATAATCTAACGCGCGTGAAACGCCAAATGCTGGTGAAATCAAGAGATTTCTTCTTGGAATAAATATATTTAAAAAAACCGATCTTTCAGAATCTAGAAGATCGATTTTCCGGAATTGGGATAAATGTTTTTTTAATTAATTGATGTTTCCGATAAATCCATTTTTTCGATTGATCGATCTTTTCAAAATAAAAAATCAATCCGATTTAAAAAAAGAGATCGATCAAGGTCGTTCAATCAATCTTTTTCCCAGCTCTAGAGAGAGCACCGTAGACAAATAATTCAATGTCAAATTCAGCCTCGCGACCCCATGAAGGAAATGAATTTTAGAATAAATTTGAATAACTTTGAAGAATGAAAAATTAGTTAATATTTTGCTTACTGTGTATATTCATGATAAAATGTTCATCTGACCCTAGCACGAATTTAAATTGACGCAATTAATCATGAAATTCTTGCATGCGCACAAGTAACCATAAGTTATTCTCTAGAATGTGCAGTTTCAACAAATTATAATAAATTCATTTGCTGAGTATTGTATAAAATATAACTTTCAAAATTTCATATTTCATGCATTTCGCAACGTATGTAACAAACGTTTTGAGAAAAAGGTTAGGCCTCTTCATCAAATAGAAATATTTTTTTTAATGAAATATTGACATAAGGGGTTGTTCCTATACTCTAAGGTGATAAGTAATCTAATTTTACAACAATGATTGGGGACCATTATCTTCAATGCGACGCAATTTGGGTTGGGTTGGGTTGGGCCGCAGTCTATTTGGTTACATGATTTCTTTTTCGAAATTTTAAATCATTTTTGGCCAAAGTTCTGCTAACAATAATCTTAAAATTCTAAATTGTCGCGATGATGTTCTGACTTTGTAACTTTTTACCTTCCGTCACCTTTAGGTAAGGAAGGTATTGTGTTTGGTCAAAAAATTCGGTGGTGAGTTTTTAATGAACAAGCACGTTTTAAGGTCCCTAGAATACGATTTTACTATTTTTACGATGATGTGTGTGTGTGTGTGCGCGGGCGCGGGCGCGTGTGTGTGTGTGTGTGTGTGTGTAACAAAATTTTCGTCTACAATAACTCTAATACTAGAATTCCAAAAATTATAATTCTTTCGTGTTCCTCTTCGTTGCATCCATATGAAGAGCTGATTAGATTTTGGTTATAATTGGTCAACGGGAAGTACCCTCATTTGAAAATATTAAATATCATTTTTTCACATTTAATGTTACTATAAATATTAAAGAACATTGTATTTTCTATATAATTTGACTGCATTTTATAAATATATGGATATAATGGATAAATAAATAGATATAGAGTTATAAAATTATAAAGAAATTAAATTTCATAAATTAGTCAGCTATGCTAGAAACAGTTACTATATTAAGAAAATTCTCATTGAAAGATGTCAGTGTCAAGTGCAATTGACATACTCGTAGTATATTTGTGTTATAATTTTACTCGAAATATAGGATCTTTTTGCTCGAAACTTTCTGTATGGAATTTGTATAAAATACATACAACTGTCGAAAGGTAATGTACATACAAGAAATTTAGAATCTTTTGCAAGGAACTTTCTGTATGAATTTCATAGAAAATACATAGGCATTTACGAAAATTCTACCGGTAGATACCGAATTTACCGACTGTGTTCGAAAACACTAGTGGTAAAAAGTTACCGTGTGCGAAAATTGTTCAATATCTACCAGATCCATCTACCGGATTCATGAAGAATCTAATCTCAAAAAAAGGTGGTGACGCAAAGCGAAGCGCGCGCGTTAAAAGTGGAAAAGTGTTCAAAGTAGGACTCTGCTCAGTTTGTTAACTACATCAAATTTCTAACCTGTTTTAAATTTTCAATTTTTTTCATAGGTTATGGATCTACTCTGTTTACCACTTGCGTTCTTAAAATATCGATTCCGGTAGCTATAACCTGATAAAAAGCTGTTTACCGGTATCAGTTCACCAGTAGAATTTTCGTAAATGCCTCATACAACTGACGGAAGGTAATGTGCTGGCTACATCATATTTTTTTAATATTTATTAAGTCCTGTTATATACGTAAGTAAAAAAAAAATTGTCGAAAATATAAACGAGGTTTCTAATTAGAAAATCAATAAAAAAGTCCAAGTTGTATAAAAAGTTTGTTAATTTTTTACTTGATATGCGAGTTTGAGTTTGTTAAGTTGTAAGTGCTTTTAAGTTATTTGTAAACTTTTTTCCGGTAGCCTGTCCTGGGGAAAATGATTAGTCGGCCTGCCAAACTGGACCGGAAGTTAGTGAGGGAATTAAAGGCGATGGCAGATCCCGATGACCCTTACGAAACCGTCACAGGGAAGACCATGTGCACATATGACTTCTACGAAGGTACGCAAAATATTGATTTATACAAAACTAAAATTATAATTACTGAAATATTTACCATTCTAGTTATAAGCCCGTTTGACACGGTCACGGACAATTTGGAACTGAACTTTCGTTTTCAATTAAATAATTTATTACCAAATTTGTTACCAAATAATTACCGTGTCAAACAGGCTAACGAAGATAAATTGATTATAATTAAATTTAAAAATTACCTCAAACCCTTAAAATTAAATTAAATGAAAATAAAAACTTTACAGGGTTGATCTGAAAAACGGGCCACTCGAAATAATTTTTAATTATAATTATTTTTAATTTTCTTGATATATTTGTAAATTTGACGTAGGGGCTCACAAATCATGTTATTTGGCATCATGGTTGCGCTTCCGGTTTAACCGGAAGTGACAATAACTTTCATATTTCAAATGAGACATCTTTATATTTTATATTGTAACGTTTTTATTTATTTGGGTGAAATGTAAAAACCAAAGAATTATTAATTATTAAAATGGATGTTTATTAAAAAATATATATATTTAAAAGATAATAACAATGACGATTACTAATATTAAACAAATATTAAAAACTAATTAAAGCTACAAATCTAATTAATTAGTTAAACACTAACACTAAGATTATTTATTTCTTCTATTTATATCACTATTTATTTATATTACGTTCAACTGTTCGACCTACCGACCTCCTCAGCATCTATACATGGTGTAACAGCTACCTCAAATAATTTCTATATTATTAAAGATACAATAAAATTCTGTAAGACAATTTTATAGAAGACCAAGGGGGACATCCTATTAGAGAAGAAAATATTTTTTAAACCAGTGGTTCTCAAGTTACAATACAAAGTTATATTTTCTTAAATGGGATGATATATATTTTTTAGGCCTATTCGATAGAGTATTTTTTTTTTGAATTCAGCCATGTGATTATTTTATATCCTTACATAACAAAAACATTGAGAAAAATTAAATTTAAGTAAATTTGATTTTTATAGTTCTTTTTCAGTAGACTATGTATAAAAAACAATTGACCTTAAATTAAAATGAAACAAATATTTATTAATAACGTTATAAACAGTGTCCTATTTAATTTATATCCTAAATCATTCAAATTGACAAATACAAGTTTTTGTTGTATATACATAGCCTACTGGAAAATGACTATAAAATATAAATTTATTAAAATTTCAATTGAATATTTTTCAATATGTAAAGATATAAAGTGATTATAGGGTTGAATTCAGAAAAATATACTCTATCTATTGGACCTAAAAAATATATCATCCCATTTAAAAAAATATAACATTGTATTGTAACTTGAGAACCACAGGTTTAAAAAAATATGGAAGGAATAATAGAAGGAATGCAGTCTACTGCTATTATTCCTCCCATCAACATCAGTCGTTTATTTCATTTTACCTTAAAAAAATATTTTCTTCTCTAATCGGATGCCCCTCTTGGTGTTCTATAAAATTGTCTTATGATATTTTATTATATCTTTAATAGTACAGAAATTATTTGAGGTAGCTCGTTTAGCTGTTACACCCTGTATACTCAATTAACTCAACAGCGTCTGTATATTCAACTGCCCGGACAGAATTCACACCTTCCCCTCACTAACTATCTAACTATCTATTTGTCCTTCTGACGGACTAACACTCCATGTGATTGTCTTCGCACACACGTACGTCGCTTATATATCAACTCTTATATTTTCTAGAAAACTCTCTCCGTCATAACAATGCGCCGGTAATTACGCTTATCTCCCCTCTTGATTACACAGTAGGCCCATTATTTTTTCGCGAAACCATATTAAGTAAAAAGAAATTAAGATTACTCATCATGTCAACCATTCCGGAGGTCCTAACACTAAAGATGAGATATGAGAATATTGTTCTTGAAATTTATATATATTATTTATTTTCGTCTAATATTAATATTAGGGATAATTTTATAGTCAAACCTTTCAACTTTTTTTAATTTAAGAAAGTGACGCTGTAAAAACTAAAAATATGAAAAGTTCTTTCATTTAAATGTAGAAGAATGAACTTCCCCCGTTTCTTATAAAACTTCTCCAATATTTTTTAGCCCATTTGAAACCTTAGCTACAATCTTTTCAAGTACCTTACAAATTCTAAGTATACAAAACTTTTAATACAAATAAACCACAATGCCAGCTGCACTGTAAGCCGGCAAAGAATCGATTTTACTCTGTAATATTTAGTTCGTCATTTTCCCGCCAGGACAAGGTCGTCTCGATGGCGCATTCTGCGATTTCTCGGAAACTGAGAAGATGGAATACCTACAGAAAATCCATAAGCACGGCGTGGTAAACATTGAAATGGAGTCGTTGTCATTCGCCGCACTCACGCACCATGCTGGGATCAAGTCAGCGGTCATATGTGTCACGCTCTTGGATCGATTAAAAGGAGACCAGGTAATGCCTAAGCCTACTGAAGTTAGGGTTGCGTGATTACGTGCCATCTTGAATTTATGGATGGTAGATTATTATTTGATACTCATCGATGTACTGCGACAAACCGTTTAACTTTCTCGATACTGCTCGATTTACTGCCATAAAACTTTTTTTTCATATTTTTTATTGCCATGTTTATGTAGAACGAATCATTTTTGAGATGTCAACTATTGTATTTTATTTATTTAATAGTTTTATTTAACAATGTTTTATCCCGAACCTACAACATCTAGGTTGATATTTTCATATTATTCAACAAAATTATTAAGAGATTTCACATAGGAATTCGGCCGGAACCGAAATTCCGTTTTTTTTTTTTTTACCGTCTGTATTTGTACATTTCAAGTTTAACATCGGCGGAATCAACGACCAAATATAACTAGACAAAGCTTCATTTGGTTTGTTTTGACTTCGACACAGAGAAACTAGAGATAGAGATATGTCTTGTCTAGTCCGAGTATTACTCACTAGAGCTCACCACTGAGGCCACGTAGAGTATCAGTATCTAGTTTGAACATTGCTCACTAGAGGCGCAAGTGTTCTTAGTTAACATTTCGTAGTTAACATTTAAGGTTAACATTAAATAATTTATAAGGTTTAATATTAAAGAAAAATCAACGTGTCACTCACAAAACCACTACAACTACAAAACAAAGACAAAATATACATGCTTGTACGTGGCCTCTAGTGAGCAACGTTACACATAGGGTACCTTTATAACCAGGGTATGGCCATGGCGTGGCTCACGTTTCGTCCGCCATTACCGGGACATCTGTTATATGTGTTGTTCTTGCGCAAATTATTATGTATTTTCGTGGATATTTGTTTTATTTTAATGAAACACACATTTAATTATCATTTTAATACGTATTTATAGTGTAAGTAATATATTTTATTTTATTTACTTGTGTAGTTTGTTAAGATTCCCACCACGATTACTGACATATTGAAAACAACTATAAATTACCAATATTAAGCACAATCATTTAAATTTTAAAAGGTAAGTTTAGAATATACAATTATTATGTAAATAAGAACTACAGATATTAATTTGGATGTAACAATAACAACCCATATATTCTACATAACCTCTAAATGTAAATATTAATAATAATTGTGTATCTCTTAAATTAATGAATTTTTATTACCTTTATAAATTCACAGTGTGATAATTTAATATTCTTTTATAATATAATATCACATTTATTACAAATAAATAAGGAAATGAATTACCGACAATGGCGGCAATCTTGGCCCATGGCCATACCCTGGTTATAAAGGTACCCTAGTTACACACTAGACTACGTGGCGTCTAGTGAGAAATATTCGAACTAGACAAGACATATCTCTATCTTTAGTTTCTCTGACTGGCCAGCCGAAATCAAAACCTTCAGTGAGGAGGGATAGGGAATATTTTGTCTAGTTATATTTGGTCGTTGGGCGGAATCAAACTTGCGCTTTCAAAGTATGCTTTTGACGAAACGGGGTGCATAGAACGCATTTTTTTTTCACGTTGGCTGCGAAAGTCGGAAGTGATGTATTCAATGGCAAACTTTCTGTATATGCGGTACTGGGCTCCGGCGACCAGTGGTATTTGGAACATAAATTGTCATCTTCTGGCTATTAGTTGTATTAAACCTGGGTATTTCTATACAGAAAACTGTTATTTGGTCATGTATGTAACTAGGTATGTGGCAGGAACGGTCTCCGGAGACCGGAATCGCACCAAATAAATTACTAAAAAAAATTGTCAAATTTTTTGATATTTATATCTATTAAATAGATATGTTTCAAGTACAATTAAATAGGTATATATGTATTTATATAAGTTATTATTTTAGGTAAATTATTCGCATTCTATTATATATTTGATTTTATTGAAACAATCTTGACAAAAATAAAGGCAATTACAGTGCAATATTGGGAATAAATATTCGTAATATTTAACAGCAAAATAAATAAAATTATTAAATATAATTTAAATTGCAATCATCGAAATAACTAGTTACTGTTATAACTTTTGTTCCTAACCTCATGTCTTGTGGGTGTTAAACGAAGTTCTTTGTAACACTCCTGACATATTATGCATAGGTCGCCGGAGACCAATGTCGCACTAAAATAAAAATTATTTCAGTGCGGTACTGGTCTTCGGAGATCAATAAGAAATTATTAGAAATTAGTAAAATATATGATACGTACTTTTAATAACTACTTTTAAAATATTTCTAGGACCCATAGTTAAAAAAATATACCATCCGTAAGCTGGGGAAGTTTTATGAAAAATGGTACCGCACTAGACAAATGCAAGTTATTGGTCTCCGGCGACCAATGCCGCAGCCAACGTGTTAAAAAAGAACCAATTTTGTTAAAAATGAAAATTTTAAAGATATAAATTCCTGGCGTCCAGGGTGTGGCCTAGAAACTTCCTTTTTTTTTGAAGGTGAATAAATTATAAAGTATTGCTTATAGACAAAATTTATTTTTCGATAATTTCATTTAAATCTGTTTTAAACAAAACATCTTGAAGGTGGCGGCCCCCGATCTCTATGCACTGATTTAACCGATTTATGAAACTCCTCTCTACACGTTCCAACATTCGGGCTATTTTCTGCAGAATAAGATTCTTCAGCTGAAGTCAGGTTGTATGGCGGCGTTTGTAAACCTATACCTTGAGATATCTCCATAAAAAATCATATGGCGTTAGATCGGGCGAGCGCGCCGCCCACGGAATGTCTCCTCGAATCGAGAGGAGCTGTCAGGGGTACATTTTCCTCACAACTCTAACGCCATGTGATTTTTTTGTGGGGATTTCTCAAGGCAGAGAATTACAAACACCGCACCACCCTGCAAACCTGCTTCAACTTTAGCTTAAGAATCTTAGTTGGCAGGAAATAGCCAGAATATTGGAACGTGTAGAGAGGAACTTCAGAAATCGGTTGCATCAGTCCATAGAGAACGATAGCCACCACCTTCAAGATGTTTTTTTAAACTGCATGATTTAAAATTTGAAATTATACCTTGTTTTATTTAAGCCATTCAGTATTGCAGAGCATAGGGAATAGTTTTGACCTCTCTGATTGGCTGAAATTGGAGACACGAGACAAGTTTACCCATTGTAATTTCGGCTACTTCAAGTTTGCGCTGTTGCCAGCTCCATCTACTGAATGGCTTAAATGGAACAGAGTATACGTTCTTTCATAATCCAAAAATTTTTTTTTTTTGAACGTCGTAGAAATGGCATTTTTGTGTCTTGATTCACAAAGTAGAAGTTTCATTTCTACGCCGCTGGAAATTTCTACGCCGGCGGCGTAGAAATAGCTAATTTCTAAGCTGCCGGCGGCGTAGAAATAAAATTATATCGACAGAAACTACATAGAATTAGCGAATAAAAAGAAAAGTAGTGCGTTTGATAAAAAAATTAATGTCATTCGGAATAAAAGTGTCTTTATGTGCCTCGCATGCAATTGTCCGACTCGCTTCGCTCGTCGTGCAAACTTCCATGCTCGCCACACAAAGTATCACTGTTACTCCTAATAACACAATGTACTATTGTCTAGCAGCAATACTTTTTATTTTATTCGCATACACAAAAAGAAGTTTTTAGGCCCCACCTGTACATAATATTATTTTGTATTTTTGCCATTTTCTTTTGTACTTAAATTCGTTAGAGTTAATATATAAATGATGAAGAATATTTTTCAAACTGAAATTAAATTACCGGTATAAATTCATTCAACCGGAATAAATTTTATATCGGAAATGAATATACTGATAAAAAGGACATGGAAAAATTAAATTTCGAAAGCAAGTTAAATTAAATCTGTGAAAATGAATGTCGTTTTTCATTTTTCAGAAATAAAATTAAAATGTTATATTTATAGGTCTTAGCTCCAAAAGAAGTATTAGATGAATGGCAACAGAGACCAACATTACTCGTTTCCCGATACATCAAAAAATACCTGCAAATGAAAGGAAGATTATCCTTCGAAGGACACGGATCCATGAGTGTAAAAAGCCCGCGAAGATTCAAACTTGTTCAGCAAGAATCCGAAACATATGATTAAACATACCAGTTATTTAACTATTTATTATTTATTCTATACTTTTAATTATTATTTGTTGTATTAACTTAAGTTTTTGTTGTAGTTATAGTACTGTTAAGTTACCTGAAACCGTAATGGTAGATAATTATATTTTTGTAATTCATTTTATATAGCACACCATCACATTCCTTTCCCATGACTGTTATAACGAAGAATGTAATTCTGCAAGTCAATAATTTCTTTGTAATGAAGAAATATAATGCTTATTTTTGTTGTTAAATAAATAAGGAGGCTTAATGCCATGTTAAATATTATGGTTAAGTTTGTAATATTAAATATTGGAATCAAATTAATTGACGTCACTCGTATAAAGGGCACAAATATTAAATTATACAAGCTTTATATAAGTATGTGTACTTTCTGTAAATTTTTATTCTTGTTTTACACTTGTATAAAATAATTAATATATAATTTAAAAATACTAATAGTTATTTCATGGACAAGATATAATATAACAAATAAACTAATAAAGATTCAATGGTAAAAATGAGTGCCAATGGTACCTATGATTAGATTGTTAAAAATCACCGCACTTCGACATGAATATGAATAACATATTTTTATACATCTGGCAATATTAACGTACACCAACAGTTACAGTTGTTCAAAGTTAAAATTACTTTATTGATCTAATTCTTTGACGTTAGTGAATGTTACTTTTTATTCAAATTCCTTTGTATGTGAAAATGATTACGTCAAATTAATTTTAGGACGGGGCTAGAGTCAAGAACGCGGGACCGTGTTCAAAAAATTAAAATGGGGTATTCCACTGCATTTTTTTTTTATTATTTTTTTCTGGAAGTACTGCTTTTTAGAAATATAAATGTGAAATTCTAAAATTCTTTAGCGTACTGAGAGAAAAATTGTCGCCGAGGCCGCTTGCGGCCGAGTCAAGACAATCTCGAGGGCGCTAAAGGATTTCGCGGACAAGCTGTACGCAATATTTTTTGTGCAACCGTAAAAAATATATAATTACATATTTTATTAATTTTAAACAGTTTCATTGTAAATAGAAAGTTAGCTTTCAAGGTGGCTATGGGATTGACATTTGATAAACAAAACCATGTAATTCTCAAGTGCCAAAGTGATTGTTTACATAATTTCGCGGCCGTTACCATAACAACAGTCGCGAAATCCAATTTCGCAGCCTGTATTGCGCCTGCGAAATGCTTATTTCGCGTCCGGTTGCACAAAAAATATTTTAATGACAAATCAGAATAATAACAGCGCTGCCTACTGCTAAAATGTAGAAACGCCATCGCTTGTGACAGTACAAATAATAATCTTATTCATATCTTATTTTATTGACGTTTATGTTCATATTAGTTATCTTCATTGTTAATTGTTTTATTGTCAGTTATATTTAAAAGGTAATATGACAAAACAAGCAAAATCACACAAAACAATCAGCTGACCGCTCGTTAATGGCGTTCATGCAAGTTCCGGTTTCAGTACAGGTGTCTCATTTTCGATTTTTTTTAAGGTATCTTGGGTAATATTAACGATAGATCAAAACCGTTTGCACATTGCACGGTTAACTTTTCCAGAAAAGTTTAATAGGCACCACAGGAATCTTCGATCTTCTTTTGTTTCTGAGCTACAGGCAAAAACTCGTTTTACCGTTTTTCAGATAGTATAAAATGGCGTAATTAGATTTTTTGAAAACTTCTCGAAATATAACACAAACTTATGATTTTTTAAATGGTAACCTATGTTGAAAATAGTCTCTCCTTTTTGCTTATTTTATAAGCTTTTCAATGATATTATATAACAAGTCTACATTCTTTTGTTTTAAACATGAATAAAAGATGAATTATTAATTTATTGTAGTAAAAAATTGAAAATTATTAGGAAACAAATGAAAAAATCTATTACAGATCATCATTTGTATATTTCTAATAATATTTGTTTCAGTTTTACTCATTTTTTAAAAATTTATTTACTTTAAAAGCATATTTAACCATTTTTTTCAGATTGTGTCAAAGCCAACTGTAACGTCGGTAAATAGTAATTTAACTAATCCGAAAATAATTGGTTAAGAATAATTTTAAGAACATAATTAATAGATATAGAATCAAAATAAACAAATGATGATCTGTAATAAACATTTTTCATTTGTTTCTTAATAATAAAAAACATCGAAAATGAGACACCTGTACAGTTGGGTTAATAAGTTTTGAGAGCTGTCATCATTGAAAATTACGTCATACGCTTTATGCGCTAAAATATATTTAGCAAAAAACAAAATAATTATGAACATTTTTTTCTTTTTTATAGAGTAATCTATTATATTAAAATAGATTTAATTGTATTTTACTATAGTGGAATACCACGTTAAATCCCGATGAGGCGTGGTTTAGTACTAGAAACGTTCGAGACTTGTGCAAAAAAAAAGAAAACCCGAACGCGGGACAACTACAAAAACCTATACGTTAGGTTAGATAATGTTAAACTGTATTTAAAGAAAATGCGTAACCCACGCCTATTCGGGATTTCAATTTTTTCTAAACGATCCCGCGTTCGGGACTATAGACACTTTCTTAATTTTATATGAAAAATAAAGCTCAAAATTTCAACATTATACAAATGATGTGTTCTACAAATTGTTGAAATTATAATGTGATCAAATTAAATAATTGCAAATGAATATGAATGACTCACAACATCGAATACTTTCTTGAAAATATACAAATTAATCTGGAACAAAATTAATCTAGTATGGTGGTGAAATTCGTCGCCATATTAGATTGCATTTGTTTCGATCTTTGATATCGGTGGCGTAATCAAATAGTACATGTAACATATCTCAGCTAAAGATGCATCAATCATTCTTAATTGCATAACAAATATCTAATCATGAAATTATTAATAGTACGAGGGGGTACCCGAAAATAACGAGAATTATTTTCTGGCGGGTGGTAGGGTTCTAGTTCCGACTTCTCCCGCTAGATATATTTACTATACAGTGTTCCACACTCTAAGTTCAGTGTAGGGTCTTATGGAGTACCATGTTGCCATATTTACCTGTTGTAAGTCTACAAAATAGAAAGAGCAAAACAGATGCCCAAAAAGAGATGAAATATTCTGGGTACTTCATTGAATGTATTTATGACTGGTGTACTTTCAGTGTATCTAAACAGGTGGATGAAAAGAAAAAAAAATAAATAATAAACTGGTCAGTTTTAATAATTAAGCATTATTTTTTTAATTTAATTTATATCTTCTTATTTGATAATTTACTAATATTAGACTTTATAGAAATACTGCATCTATTTTACATATTTCATAAGTCTTTATTCTTTCTTTATATTCTCCAAAAGGAAACTTGTTCATAGAGTGAATTAGAAAATATAAATACATATAAAGAAGATATGTGTTTTGTGTGTACCAGACATGTTAAATATGTACTATACTTATATAGCCTAATATGAAAATTGCGAGAGGTCTTGTGCTGGCCACAACAGATTTTTTTATTTAACTTATATTTTATTTGATAATTTACTAATATTTCATATCTTTATTCTTTCTTTATAATCTCCAATTTGAATTTATATTTTAATATTCTAATCTCTAATGCATTTGATCAAGATTAGTATGCCAGGCGATTTTAAAATATTGTATTGAAATATTACTTATTACAGGTACAAATAGCTTCAGCATGTTTTTTACACCCCGGTTTCAACGCAACTTTTCGCGGCCCTGTATTTAAAACTATTTAGAACTGCAGACAAATTTCGGGGGAATGGTGAATACAATAAGCCCTTGGGTAAATAACAGACCCTCATAAAACTTAAATTGTAGTGCTATATAAGCGTGTAATTAAGGAATTACTACCAAGATAAATTGTACAATTTTTTTTTTTCTCTCTCGCATTTGTTAAATTGTAGTGTTAACTAATTTTGGTATAGCAATGAAAATTTATGAATGTTTCAATATTACATTACATTGAAAAATTGGCAACATGGTACAGAAAACGTCCATAAGAATAACATTGGCTATCTCCGCAACACTGAACATAGAGTGTGGGACACTGTATAGACACCCTTTTGGATATGTTACCCAAGCGTTCATCCTTGGAGAATCGTCTGAGCGGTCAGTGTGATTTTTTTCGTGTTTGACGGGGTTGTCGATTTTGAAATGGAGGTCTAGTAGACACCTAACGGGAGAAGTCGTAACTAAAGCGCCACCACTCACCAGAAAATTATTCTCGTTCAAAAATGATGCATCCAACTTTCTTGAACTTCTAACTACCTTTTTGATGTTTTTGTAAGAACTTCCTTATACATTTACTAAATTTCATAGTTCTACTAATGAATTATAACATTTCACGTTAAAGAGAATGCCATGTGAATTATTATTCTATATTATAAAATATTTCAGTATACATAAATTCAGAGTTCGAAGAAACGTAAAAATAAATTTAATGAGCGCATTGTACAGGCTGGGGCCTACAAACTTACTTTTTTTGAAGGCGAATAAAATAAAAAGTATTTCTGATAGACAAAAATTATTTTTGGATAATGAAATAATATAATTTAAAGTTTTAAATCATTTTTTAAAATCTTTAAACATTTAATGTTGGTATTATGGTACTTATAACTTATAAAACATGATAAACGTAATATTCTAAACTGGAAAATGAAATCTAGGTATCTTGATTATTTATTATTATTAAATTTTCAGCTTCATTTTTCTCAGAATTTTTGTTATGCAACCTTATAATTTCTTTGCATGATCATAAAGGGAAGAAAAATCACTATCGGATTCATAACTTAAAAACAAATGAAAGTCGGAAGGTGAATCGCATATATTGTGTATTTTTAAAAACTAAAATAGACGTGTTTTAGCGTTTTTTTAAAAAAACCATTGAATTCGCTGTTTTTTTAATATTCCATACTTTAATCCTGCGCTGTATGTTACAGTAGTAAAACTATCTAAATGATTTAAAACTTTAAATTATGTTCTATCATTTTCCGAAAATAAATTTTATCTATCAGAAATACGTTTTACTTTACACGCTTTCAAAAAAAAAGGAAATTTCTAGGCCCCATCCTTTACTTGAAAAGAAAGTACAGAGTGATGAAAAATAACTGATTCAATTGGCAATACTGTTCTGGGGATCTTTTTATTCTACAGTTTATACAGCACCACGCGAAGGCGGAAATAGAATTTGACAGGTCATTTTTACAATAGGGCGCGAGAAGACACGTGACTCCAGCGACCTTGAAGTGCTTGAAATCAGCGGATATGTGTGCGCATGTCACTTTGACAAAAACAATGTCACTTTGACAAAACTAATGTTTCGATTTATTTAAATTTGAACTGTTAAAACGTTATTATTTTTAATTTCATGTATTGTACTGCTTTAATATTGTAAAATAATATTTTAGCAGTTCATAATCAAAATAAGTCAAAATATTGATTTTATCAAAATGACATTGTTCTTGTCAAATTGACATGCGCACACAAATCAGCTGATTCCAAGCACTTCAAGGGCGCTCGAGTCACGTGCTTAGAATCATCTGATTTGTGTGCGCATGTCATTTTAACAAGAACAATGTTTTGACTTATTTTGATTTTTAACTGCTCTAAAGTGTTTTTATTTTTAATTACAAGTGTTTTACTGCCCAAAAATTGTAAAATATTAACATTTTAGCAATTCAAAATCAAAATAAGTCAAAACATTGGTCTTGTCAAAATGACATGCGCACACAAATCAGCTGATCCCAAGCAAGTCAAGGTCTCTCGAGTCACGTGTCTGCTCGCGCCCTATAAATACAAATTGGTTATATCAGAACAAGCGTCTGACAGTTAATATGATTGTGAGTAATTGAAATACTTTAGATTATTACTCTGTGGTTAGTGTAATAAATAAAAAGATGTGGAAGAGGGAAACGATGACCAATTTAATAAAAAAAAATGTAAATGTACTCAAATTTTAATTTTCAAGTGTCAATGTCATCAATGTCTACAACAGGAATTAGTTTTACCAATTTCAAGTAATTTTACTTATTGAATCAGTTATATTTGATCACTCTGTATATTTATATTTCTAAAAACAAAAAAAATATTTTTTACGTTTCTTTAATAAACCTATATATACATAACTCAGTTAAAGTTCTGCATAATCATAGAAAATGCAAAATACTCTTTTTTAAAACATATGTAATATACATAAGTATTCATGTTGTAATTATTAACATTAATATATAAGATACTACCAAGTGTCTGTATTCTTAATAATATTCAAAGCGCTGAATGTGTACTTGGTGTGTTTTCGCTAAATTTACAATAATATAGCCTGTATTAGAACATGTTGATTCGAGTTTGTTATACAGGCTTGTTGATTGATGCCTGGTGCAAACTAAATACACATATGTACGAAATAATTCAACAAAACATTGCTCTGTTACCGGTAGAAATTTCACATTCACTTCAAATTAATGTCTATAATCTTTAGAAAATATTGTAATGCTGCGAAAAAGTTGTTGAATTATTTTGTGTCTCAGTTCTTCAATCTACATATCAGCATCTGTAAATTATACCAAGAAGAACAGAGATTTAAGAACTAGTAGTTGTTAACCATTATTGATCATTATCAGTGGGCAAATCGTTATTTTGTCACCTGCATACATGACACATTTCCAAAATCCGCAAGCCTAGCATAGTGTAGTAAAACGTTAATGTTATTGTGCATTGTTATGAAATGTTGACTATTCGCGAAGAGTGTTTACATTAAAATATGTTATAAATAAGTAGCGAAATGTGGCTTGTACCTACACTTGCACTTAGTGGTTATTTCGTACGGTAATTTTACATATAAAAAAAGAAAAACTTACTTAATTTCTTGAAGATCCACGATAACGAATCACATTATGACTACGTGTATCTCGACGTTTGAAGCCGCTTGAATTTAGTAAATACCGTTTTAATCTTTGAAATAAACGACCGAGATTAATATTTAAAACCGCTTGAAAATGTCAAATCAAGCCTATAAAATAACAGGCTTGGACTTACGAAGCGGCTTGACTTCCGTCGAAATAAACAGTGAAGCTTCAAATAATGTAACTACGCATGCGCACATCCGCAATATGCTACAGTGTTACTAAATTCATATCATTTGTTGGTTGTTTGCATTTTACCTCATTTTATAAAAGTCCCGACATGAAACTTAGTAAAATTGTCGAAAAGCGAAATATTTGGAGTGATGAAGAAGTAAATGTTTTTGAAAGAGAAGACAAATAACAACATGACAATTTTTAGATGTTGGGGTTATATATCCAGTATGAAATTAGATCATATACCTCTCCCTGTCTGTCTGCATAATCGAGTATTTAACTATCTTTTTTTAGTCGATACGAATTTAAAGAAGATTGAAAATAACTCAATCCTATTTTCAATCCGCTGAGATAAACCAATAGGATTATTTAGTCATAATATGTTGAAGCCGCTTGAATTATAGAGATAAACGTAGTCAATATCTGTTAACCTTATTGAATAGGATGAGTTCACTGATCAGTGATTTATTGATATAAAAATATTTAATAACCTAGGGAACATCAACAGGTAAATTATTTGAATAATGAATCGATAAAGTAGCCTCCATGTGAAGTTGCCGATACGAAATACCACATAAGTTCGAGAGCTTTAGTGGCCACCTTTATCCATATTTGCATCAAAACGTATATTATAAGAATATACATACATATATAATATGCATTAAACAATTTGACAATACGTTGTTATACAATATACCAATATTTATATGTGTTGACTGTACTTTTAAAATTTGTTTTATTTAAGGCAACGATATACTGTGATTCTCACATTTTATTTCAAGCAAACGCTTTTAACTGTTAATGAAATTGGATCAGCACTATCGAAATGGACATATCGCACATTCCAGTCTTGTAGGACCGATTTCAAGGAATTGTAGTTCGAATACCGGGATATTAAACTAATTGTATAAAAAATGATTCATGTTAAACAAAAGTGATTATTGTTTTCATAACGATATTTTGGAATTGACTTTTTAAAATAAAATTTTACTGCATAAGAATACAATTCAGTTATAATCATGTAACCACATGTAATAACATAAATATTATTTATTGGAAATGTTTTTCTTTTATTTAAATAAACCCAAAACAGAGCTGGGATAGATACTTTGAGAAAGTATCTTCGATCTTTTTGTAAGATACTTACATAAATTTTGTTAGAGATACTTAAATATCTAGATACTTTAAGTGTAAATTTTTAAGATACAAATCTTTTTAAAAAGTATCTTAGATATCTACTTGAAAATATCTTAGATACTCTTAAAATATCTTAAATACGCTTCAATTATCTTAGATACTTTTAAAATATCTTAAATACTCTTAAAATATCTTAGATACTCCTAAAATATCTTAGATACACTTAAAGTATCTTAGATACTATAGTATTTTAGATAATCTTAAAATATGTAAGTAGATACTTTTAGATACCTAAAAATAAATTTGGTACTTTTAAAATGTCCTTCGTATCTTTCACGTACCTTAAAAAATATTTTAAATGGGTAATTGAAAATGTGCATATACTTAAGAATAATTTTTCAAAATATATTACATATTTTTAAAAATGTGATATTTTGATGTGATACAAACTACAAAAATCTTCACAGGACTAATGAGAAAGGAAGCACGATGCACTACAGCCTTCTACGCACTAGTCTTGTTTGAACAAGCTAAATAATATCTTTATTAATAAAAAGATACTTCAACTGCATTTAGATACCTTAAAATATCTAGATACTTTAAAAGTATCTAAAATAAAAAAAGTATCTTAAATATTTTAGAAGTATCTAAAATACATTTTTAAGATAAAAGATACAGATAATTTTTAAAAGTATTTAAAATTAAGATACATTACCTATAAAATAGGAAGTATCTAAGATAAAGTATCTAAGATATTAAAAGTATCTTAGATATCATCGTGTATCTTTTTTCGTAAGATACTCCCAGCTCTGACCCAAAAGTAGGTACAACATTCTTATTATTATAAAATATGCATTGTTATGTTCTTATAATAAAAAGAAAAGTTAGCGCCCTCAAAATTACTCTGTATATTTATATTTTTATATATTAACGCGAGCTAACACGTGACTCGAACAACCTTGAAATTCTGATTTGTACGCGCGTACCTTTGATCATAGCTTACAAACTGGATATGAAAAAACATAAATATGACTTACAATTCTATTCCGAAATATCAAGTGCGCCAATTAACACACTTGTAAATTGCAATATTTTTCCGTTGACCGTATCTTACTGAATTGGAAAATCTAATTTTATCCATGATAATTGTTTTTAGGTTAAGTAGCATTAGTATCTATGGTTAATATCGTTTATTAATAATAAATAATGCATTAATAGGGGTCATTAATGAATGATTATACATTTAACTATTAGCTTAACCTCTCAATAAACGGTCAACGGAAAAAAATGTATTGAAGTAAATACGATTTTTAATTTTAATGTAACAAAACTTACCAATGAAATGTTATACCGAACTTCTTTTCATTCAAATAAGCACGGTAGCAGTAACTAAAATTCATTTTGATATCTAAACACAAAAACCACAAAATATACTTGAACCAGGGTAACTGCGAACTTTGAAAAAGAACAAGTTTCGTTGTCGTCAGTAGGTAAATTAGTTCTTTGCACTTTTCAGTCTTTTCACTCTGCGCACTCCCAGCATCGTTCGGTAATTACATGAAGTGATACGCGTCTTAAAATGGAGTGAAAAGTATTAACTCCATAAGCCCAACCTCGAAATGCAAGCGTACATGGAGTGAATACGAGGACATTTTGCGTTTTGAGTGTTTAACCTCAAATTTCATCTATTTCAAGAGAATATGATCGCCTATTTTGATGAGTGCAATACCACAATTACATACTCATCATTGAAGAGAGTGAAGAATTTTCTCCTTTTTCTAATAATATCATACTTTCTCTTCAAATTATTAAAGAATAATTCTTTTGCAAACTAAATAACTTCTCGATGATTCATTGTTTTTTATCAGTACATATATCATTTTGTCAAAAAGGCGGTTAATATTACATTCGTGCACCAAAATTTTAACTCTAGTCTTTCAGTTAATCACAATTCGGTTTTTCCTCGATACACTCTAACTCCAGCGCTCCAAACTACAACTCCGTACTCCAATGATTTACCGAACGCACCTACGACTCGTCACTGTGGCAATTATTCCTGAGTTTGCGCTGTTCTCGTTTAATTACGAATCTTCTGTCTCTCTCTATCCTAAGCGTTCCCTCCAATTTGTAAGTCGTATGATGTAAAGCGCATATGCAAAACTTACCATAAAATCATAGTTGAGTTGTAGTGTTCTTTGGTTGATACAGCTGGCGCGTTTAGCAGAATGTTTACATAATGATTGTAACCTATTTTAGGTAAGTAGTATATGTTAATATTTCGACGTGATTTCGACTATACCTTGTTCCATTTAAGCCATTCAGTATTGCGGAGCATAGGGAATAGTTTTGACCTCTGAGCATATACTCTGTTCCATTTAAGCCATTCAGTAGATGGCACTGGCAACAGCGCAAATCTGAAGTAACCGAAATTACATTGGGTAAACTTGTCTCAATCAGAGATGTCAAAACTATTCCCTATGCTCCGCAATACTGAATGGCTTAAATGGTACAAGGTATAGGAAAATACTCCATCAACATCTAAAATTGATATAAGGGGAAGGGGATTCATTCTCAAGCCAAAGATGTAGTCGATTATTAGCACAGAGGGCAGTGCAGTAGATAATTAGGTATCTGTAATTCTACGACATATGTCATTATTATTTATAGTGGGTTAGAAAGTAATGCCACTATTTACGTATATCTGTCACAGCACATAAATTAAATAGACATAGGTCAAATAATCTTTCTCTTTCTAATACAAAATGTTGCTAAGCTACTGCTATAAAGTGATGTGTATTCTTTCTTCGAACAAATAACCTTGAATAGTCATCTTTCGTGAATAATAGTATATCTATCTGTATCCATGCCGAATGGTTGGGAATAGTATACCTTGTTCCATTTAAGCCATTCACTATTGCAGAGAATAAGGAATAGTTTTGACCTCTGATTGGCTGAAATTGGAGACAAGTTTACTCAATTCAATGGGGTAGAATAGTATGACGTCAGAGTATACCGCGAAATATGAAGTACTGTCCGAAGCAAAAACGATACTTTCAAAGTAAAACTCTATTGACAGAACACATAAGGGTCCGAATTTAAAGGCTTGTAATTTGATGCTGATATTATTAAGAAGTTAACTATGAGATATTAATATCAAATTGTAATTATTTTTCTATTACTTCGTAATACAATATATACACATTAATAAATAACAAAGGTTTTATTTCAAATTGAAATCAATTCTGCACATTCTGAACTACAGAGTACCAAGTTTGCGCAGCTTCAAACATATCCGAGAGTTTACCGACATACCGACTGAGATTTTGCTTGTTGCCGTTTTTGAGCATTTTCAAATCAGTTCTTTACAAAACTTTAGATTTTTTCTTTTTAAGTTTAAGGTACGTAAATAACTCTGTCTATCCACATTAATATATTAATAATATATCGTGTTCTTAGGGTACCGTAACATAAAAATGGTTCGATGTCTTTCAAACGTGCTCTTCCGGCCGCTTCACGCGATGTTTCACGAACATGTTCGAGATTGAACGAACATGTAGTTCTATGCAAAGTTTTTTAAAACTTAAATAGAATAATTGTTATTATAAATTAAGATAATATGTCTTATTTAATTGAAAGGGTAATATTCAAACTTAACTGAATGATAGCTTAAATAGCTAACTTTTCTTAATTAAAAAAGATATTGGCGACGAAATGAACTGCTTAAAATTATAGTTCTTATTTGCTGTGGCAATAAGGTTCACTTTGAAAGATGTGTTTACCGGTAGGACAGTAGTTTAAATGAAGCGCGCCGCATATGACGTAATTACTGAACTACCCTATTTCGGCTACTTAAAACTGCCGCTGCTGCGAGCGCCATCTGCTGAATGGCTTAAATGGAGCAGAGTGTGGTATCATGATGTACATTATCGAGATATTATCCAATCAAAAAACAAGATGAAACTACATCTATCTCCCCACCACTATTTTCTTACGTGAAATAAAATATAATACTTATTACTAAACATTATGAAAGTGTTTCCATCATTTTACGCCCAATATAATAAAACAAAATGGTAGTTGCATGCAAGAAAGAATATATTATTCTACATTTCAAACATAAATAATTAAACTATAAAAATAACTTAAATATTAATTAATCTATTGTATATTTCAGAGATTTTCTTTTGAACTTCTTCATCCTGGATTCGACTTATTAAATTGCGAATATTACTTTTATCATTTTCATTCATAAATAACATGATGATATTAATTCTTGATATTTTATGTAGCTCAGATAAAATATTTTGTATAAAAATGATATCATTTTCTTTTGTAAATCGTGTGACTAAACATTTTAATAGAAGACTGAGCATTTCTCCATCCAATTTGTTCCCAACAACTGAAAAACGAATATATTTTATTGGAAGTATTTCTAATTAAAATAAATAAGAATAATCTTATTACCATCAATTAGATCAGAAGGATTTAGAACACGTAGTAATTCTTCATGTTCTTGTAATGTTGGATCATTTTTAATAGCTTGCCAGTATTTCAAAAATTCGTATGGACTATAATTTTTACAAATTTTTGTTTCTTTAGGTGATTTATTTGTACTATTATCTAAATTAATTGATTTTTCCATCTGTACAGAATTTCTTTTACCATTTTCATTATCCTTGTTTTTCGCAGCATTTTCTTTATAATTATAACAAATTCTCGTTCCGTTTTTAACTTTATTCTCCCCTTCTTCTTTATTGTTAGTTTCAATACATTTGTCCAAAAGAATAACTCCATTTTCTTTTTTAGTTCCAGAAATATTTTCTACTTGATATTGTTTTTTCCCGTTTTGAATTAAAGTTTCATTTTCTTGGTCTTCAAATTTCACCCTATTCATTGAACTAGTTTTTGTTTTCCCTTGATTAATTATTGATTTCCTACCATTCAAAATTTTATTTTGATTTTCTTTGTTACATTTTATTTTCTCTATATTATTATTGCCTATTTTGTCCGTTTTTTTGGGAGTTTCTGTTATTTGTACACATTCATTCTGTTCTGATTTTACTTGCCGTAGTTTTTTTCGTACACGATTTTCTGGAAGATTTAAGTCTATAACATTTTCATCTGACTTCGAACGGGTTATTTTTGTATTTGTAAGTTTCTTTGCAATGTCTGTTGGAACGTTGAGTACTCTGTAAAATGGCCCTGGAAATCTGGACGTACTTGGAATAGGAACTAAAACGTTATCTCTTGATTCTTCGTTTATTGTGACAGATTTATTAATTTTTCTTGGAGTAGAATTCTCGAAAATTGGTTTTTTCGTTTGTACTTTAGTATCATTCAAATTTTTATTTTTGTTACATATTTCTGTAATTTTATGATTTTCTTTGTCTTTTGTGTTTTTATTAGATTCTTCATCTATTTTCTTTTCTTTGTCTTTTTTTTCTTCGCCACTTTCATCAACAATTTTCATTCTAAAAATTTTAAAAATACATTTACTTTAAAATCTACTTCATTATCCAATTTAGTTTAATTGAATTTTGAAATATTTGCGACATCATTTTGGCAACTTAATTTTTTGATTGTATTATTACAAATTTTCCTAAATAGTCTGGATTTTTTTATGACTACACAAATAATAATTTGGTTATAATTTGTGTAATTAAAAAAATCGATTTTTTATAAAATCTTGAAGTCCGTCTCATTTAATAAATATAGTATTTGAAATATGCAACTTTTCATTCGTGAATTTTCTAATTGCCTTTCGCGGCTATAAACACGGACTAAATTCGTGACGTCACAGCTTCATACTCACTTAAAGACATTTCTCACAGACATTTACGCTCTACGTGATTCCCGTTTTAGCTGTTGTAAACACAAAAGCAATTTAACATAAAATTTGACAGATGACAGCATAGTTTACAAGAGAGAAGATTATTATTATTATTATTATTATTATTATTATTATTATTATTTTGCACTTCTTTAAAAGTGCTAGTGCAGTAGAAGGTATGTAAATAAAACATTTATTAAAATAAATACCAAAAGTTTCATTAATGGTTCCAAAATAAACCGGTAGAGCTCGACTGTCTTTTCCGTGAAGCTGTGACGTCAGCGTTGAAATATTTGAAATTAAAGGCAACTACTAAAAATTCATAGCTCTGATTTTATAGACTTGTAAAGTGTAAAACATACACTTACATATTCAATTTGACCTAAAATAAATTAATCAGAAAATATGAAATGACCCCAAAAATTTGTAGCTTGGCATATTCAGGGTAAAAGTAGAGGTAATATTTTTGTAATCCTTATAGGGCGCGAGCAGACACGTGACTCGAGGGACTTTGACGTGCTTGGAATCAGCTGATTTGTGTGCGCATGTCATTTTGACAAGAACAATGTCACGTTGACGAGACCAATGTTTTGATTTATTTTGATTTATAACTGCTAAAATGTTATTATTTTTAATTTCATATGTTTTACTGCCTAAAAATTGTAAAATAATTAAATAGGGTATTCTCTGAGGACTACCAATATTAAAAATTTATTAAAAATATTAGTGTTGATAGGTAAACAATAGGGAAAAAACAAGAAATTATATTATTAATTGATTGTTACAAAAGATATAAAGCATTTAAATTGTACTGATGACCTTCCAATGGGAGACCAGTTGAAATCCCTACTCCATGTTCGAATGTGATAAGAGGCCGTATGAACCACTGATAGCACACAGCTGGTACTGTACAACTAGTACGTCACTATCACGTGATACAACAAAATCAAATTTTAAAAATTAATATCTCGCTTATTAAAAGGAATTTTTAACTCGGGTTTTCACAAGTACTCTTAGATATAATTGTTCTTTAATAAAAATAAATAAAAAAAATATGAGAGAATACCCTATTAAAGCAGTTCAAAATCAAAATAAGTCAAACCATTGGTACTGTCAAAGTCACATTGTTCTTGTGAAAATGACATGCGCACATAAATCAGTTAATTCCAAGCACGTCAAGGTCGCTCGAGTCACGTGCCTGCTTGCGCCCTATTGTATGTACAGGCTGTAAATCAAAAAGTGGAACGTAGGCGTTTATATGGAAATTCGGTTTTTCTTTCCGCAAACGTTACCTAATTATTTTATGCCAAAATACTTCAAATAAAAGTTATAGAGATTTAAATTCTGCATCTAAATTATGTGAAACTATTATTTTATCTCTTCATATAAACGTAAAAATTAATTATAAAGTTACAGTTTTTATGAGTTTTTAGTCTAGACAGCCATGGATTTTGGACAAGAAATAAAGAAATGCAAAATTTTTAACTGCCAGTTCGGACTAAATTTAAATTTCAATAGTATAGGGCGTGAGCAGACACGTGACTCGAGCGACCTTGAGGTGCTTGGAATCAGCTGATTTGTGTGCGCTTGTCACTTTGACATGAACAATGTCACTTTGACAAGACCAATGTTTTGACTTATTTAAAATTTGAACTGTTGAGGTTATTATTTTTAATTTCATGTGTTTTACTGCCTGAAAATTGTATAATAACAACATTTTAGCAGTTCGAAATCAAAATAAGTTAAAATATTGGTCTTGTCAAAGTGACATTGTTGTTGTCAAAATGACATGCGCACACAAATCAGCTGATTCCATGCACATCAAGTAGGCTCGAGTCACGTGTCTGCTCGCGCCCTATACATATAAACTACCTTATATTGAGTGAGTTTACATAAAAATAATTTAAAATAGGAAATAGAATACATCCAGATCGATATCGCAACTGTTTCTAAATTCATGGCACTATATAAAAAGTAATGTATACTCCGTTCGCCGAAACAAGAGAATGTGGAACTAATTATTGAACAGAAACAAGAGGATAATTTTGATGTGAACCAATGAGGCGCGGGCAGACACGTGACTCTGACAAGTGCTTGTAGGGCCCCACAAGGTTGCCAAGTATACAGCTTGTGTAACTTGTCTGTGTTGCCAAATCAATTTAAGCGTCAAATTAATAAATAAAATTGTAATACTCGTTATTATTAATGAATATCATGTTGTTTTATTTTCTAATACATAAACTTAATTTTTAAAATATTTAATATAAAAATAGAGCGATTAGTGCTGCCATCTATGATACAAAGATTTCTTGGCGCGCTAAATTTGAGGAAAATATTAGTTCATTTTGAATGCTCTATTTTTATAAAAATTAATTTAAAAATTAAGTTTAATGTGTCAGAAAATAAAACAACATGATATTCATTAATAATAACTAATTTTACAATTTTATTTATTAATTTTACGCTTATATTGATTTGGCAACACAGGCAAGTTACACAAGCTGTATACGTGGGGCCCTACAAGCACTTGTCAAAGTCACGTGTCTGCCCGCGCCTCATAGAATGACTCATTTCTGTTCAAGAATGAAAGCCTTAGCACAATATTTCTCCCAATAGGTTCGCTAGACATCTTTAACCTTCAAAAGACTGAAACCTCAAATGAGAATCAAACATAACCATTAATAAAAATAATAAATTTAGACTACTTATTTGTTAAAAACGTTTCTTTTATTGCACCTGTTGTATATTATTCTATATTTTGTGTTTATATATTGTGCTACAATATAAAAAGTCATGATTACAGACAATAATATATGTATTCTCACAAAAGTCTGAACATTGTAAAACGTACTTAGGAGAATATCTGCCTGCTGCCATCTACGCTCTTTGCGCTAAGGGTCTCATTAGTTCCACCGAGTATAGTTCTTTTTGTTTATTAATACGTTATGGAGAAAACTACTTAGATATTGTGGTTTTATATTTTAAATAACCTTACCGAATAGTTTTAACTTTCTCAGTATTTCCTGTTATTCTTTTAATATCTCTGATAATATTTTGTGCATCTACGCTATTCGGATGAATTTGTAGTAACGTTTCCAAAGTATCCATCGCCTAAAATTTATTATAATAAACGAAAATCAATTTACAATATAATTATACTTTGCCTTATCATATTCTTTTAAATATTTATGCGCGGTACTTTTCCTTAAATATGCTTTTTCATTATTTGTTTCTATTTTTAATACTTCGTTACAATCTTTTATTGCATCTTTATAATTCTTTAGTTTTATATCTGAAATTATAAAGTAGTGAAATATGTATTACAGTGAAAAGTATAAATAATACTTGTTATAGCTCTGTTGTTGTATACAGCAGCAGAAGGAAGAAATATTAAACTATTTGTATAATATTGTAAAGCTTCTTCATATTCTCCCAATTTATAACTTTCATTTCCAGAAGTTTTTGCTTGCAGAGCAGCGTGACTTAATTCTGCTTTTGTCATTAAATCGGGATCTAAAACAACAGTATTCAGTTTTTCTTTTTCTTTAGCTTTTTTCAAAGCTTCTTCTTTCATTTTCTCCTCTTTAATTTCCATTTTTAATATTTCCGCATCTGGATCTAATTTGTCCCATGCTTTATAATCCATTGATTTGATGCGCTCTGATTTATTTTCTGCTTTTTTATTTTTTAATTCCTGAGATTCTCGTATCGGTACTTTCGGAGTTATATGAACGTCGTGAAATGAAGTTAATTCTTTGTCATTTTTATTTGCAACTTCTATCCATTTCTTTAAGAAAGTACGTTAGTACTATATAATATTAATAATTTGTTTTTTACCTCCAAATCAGATGACAACAATGTCCATTCGTCTTGGGGTATGTCACGCTTAGAAAGAACTGGGACAGATATTTGAAGTAATTTACTTTTAGGATTTACTTCAAATAAACGTTTCTCTGCATATTTAGTTAAATCGGGAAAGTGTCCTTCTTGTCCTGATCTCAAAATTTTCACAATTTTTTCAATTTCTTTATCATTTTTACAAGTCTCCAAATATTTAAAATCTAAATGATCTAAAGGTATATCAAATTTTTTGAGTAACGATTCCTTTTCGGGTTTTGGTAAAGATTCACTAATATTTTCATTTATTTGCACCATCGTTGCAGTAGATGTCAAAATTTAAAACAACTATTTATTCTAGAAATGTCTAAATAAACTTTGTTGCTATAGTTACTGAAGTAGAAAGATTACATCAATACTTTAATAAGAATGTAAATATCCACAGGTGTCCGGCTTTTTACCTCCCGTCACACCGTAGCCACCGTAGGTAAGGGAGAAATTTTTTTGTTTCGTTCATTTTAATAGACGATGTGCACATTTTGAGCGTCAGCGCCTCTAACGGCTACATTGGCATTTTTGGTTACCGAATCAATTTTGACACTTCGAGAAAGTGATACAATTTTATTTTGACTTGTTGCTATTGTGTATGAATATTATACATCATATTATATTGAAATGAATAAAGAAAATATTTAAAATGCTATATATGTGATGTGACAATCAAAAAAGTCAAAATACCAGCGAAGGTACTGTGGCAGAAAATATAATTTTTCTCATAATATGTGATTTCTGTAAACCATTTTATTACATTTAAATTTATATTATAATTTATAATATTAGTTAAATGTTACAAGATGCACAATACATGGGAATTGAGATTAAAAAGTTAGAAAACTTTAATGATTGGATAGAAGAAAATTTCTACATATCAAGATATCAGTGTATGATGTTAGCGTCTTTCTTTTATAATCGCAATAAATGAAGAAGATTCTTCATTGAAAATATACCAGGCTCTAAGTGGAATCAGTTGCACAAGCTCGGAAAAGAAAATATACGAAAAATACGAACCATGTGAATTTCTATCTTTAACATTAACATTACATGCACAAAATCTATAATAAATAGACGAATTATGTCAAAAATAGACTTCTCTTTCATACAACTGCAAGTATTATACAATTTTAAGACAATTTTCTGCTTCTTGTATTATATCTTGTTCAATTATTAACTTAAGAAACACATTTTTATTCATTATTGCAATCAGACGACCATTGTTGAAATTTTATTCGTACGATATAATATATATACATATATATAAACCAATCCAAATTCAGGATTCTACCTAGTTACCAAGTTTCACTTCGACAAAATACTGTCACAATTTTTTTTTTCGCGTCCTTTAAGCCAATTAGATGTCGTATTTTTACAAGTGAGTTTTGAAAAGCGAAATTTTTTTGACGTTTTAGAAATATATTGTTTACATACCTGTCAAAGTCTGTATAATTTCAGTGTTATCAGTTTTTATTAAAAACGAGTCGATTCGGACAAGAATCTATTTAAAACGTTGAAAAAGCAAACTGAAACATAATACCTCTAAACACAATAAAAATTAGAAGATTTTTGTCAAGAAAAAAATTATATAAATGATTACCTGATTTTTATTTTGGAAATAGTCATCCGAATACCATTCGTGATTAAATTTTATCCTGGAAAAATTTTCCGATTGCTTTACTCGAGCCTGTTGCCAATTTATCTCGTGACATTGATCAAAAATCACTCGTTTGACAACTCGTGATTTTTTTTTTCAATGTCACTCAATAAATTGCTAGGCAACCGCCTCTCGTAACAATCTGAAAATTTTTCCGTCAAAAATTTATCACTTATGATATTATACATGAGAAAAAATGTATACCTAAAAGAATTTTTCATGTTAGTAGAAGATATCTGTTGAAACGTTATTTTCTTATACATCTGCTCCTCATATAATCTTCTAGGAAATTTATGAAATTTGATACTTCAATCGGTAATTTTGTAGGAATTATTAGATCCCCCACTATTTTATAAAATAGAAATTGCAAAATTATTTTGACATAAAACATAACCTTGCTATGTTTCAATGAGGAACCAATTTTGTCCGCTGTCGGCGCTGACTACTTTTGTGCACACCGCCTATAGTCATAATTTATAAATTGTTTGCTAATTTAACGAACTTCGTATCTCTTAGTTCTCGAGATAGCACTAGTGCAGCACTTAAATGGAACACCTGTATATATATATATATATATATATATATATATATATATATATATATATATATATATATATATATATATATATATATATTACAACTCTGATTTTATTCTTTTTATAATCAATGGGAGGAATGAAAAAGCTTCAACTTTTAAATAGAATTTATTGTCGTAATTATTTTCGAAATATTGTCAATATATTTTAAAATGTTATGAGTGAATTGTAATGGATAAACATTAATCACAATTAATATTATAAACCAATACCACTATAAATATTATACTCGTAGATAAGGACGGACAATACTATAAAATCGGACGGAACTTTATTTCATTTTATAATAAATTGTTTACGTTTAAAATAAGAAATGAATATTAAAAATATCTCACTTAGATTACAAAATCTAACCAATAAAAATTTTGATTTAAAATGCTGTTAGAGATATCACTTTTGTACTATTACTATTAAACCTATAATAATAAGTACTTATTGCAAAAACGTAAAATAAAAATATATAAAAAATATTTAATAATATATACACTTAAACACTGTTCATAAAACTCTGCACGGAATGTTGGCCTTTAAATAAATAAAATACAGTCTTTTGGTAACATGAGTAAACACTATATAAGTCTTTCTTCTGGGGGAGGTTTTAACACATGATCTAGTTCAACTCGGGGGTTGCAGAATTCTTGCGCACTAGGGCTGTAAGTTCCTCTCGTTGCACGTTTGCTACGGGCCATAGCGATAAGAACTGCCAAACCTGCAGCACCGCCCAGCAATATGATGGCCACGATTGGAATCACTATCAGGGCTATATTTATTGAATCGTCTGACACGCCTTTCGATACCTGCGTAATAATATTCACATTGTAAATGTGGGCAAATTTCTCGACCGTGGTGTAAACTTGGTGTTAAGAGTTACTTGAAATTTTAAGTCAAACAGCATTTAATAGAAAACCGACGTTTCGGCGGTATTCACTTATACCTTCCTCAGGATCTACAAGCATTCAAAAATAATTTATATTATAATAATATATCATCACGGCATATTACCCATTACTGGGTGTGCCAATCTGCTTTATACATAGAGCTCGGTAATGATTGTGACATATTTGTACCGTACGGGCGTTTACAAGGCGTCATCTCACGGGCACTCATTGCTGGCGTGGAGAGTGCACCACAGGGGTCAGTTTTTTGCCATTCAAAATATTTGGCATCGGTCGGGATCGAACCCGGTTCCCCAGATTCGCGACCAGACACTCAGGCATGCGGCCACAAGACCCCACTTAATAATAGGGGATTCCACCATTTTTTAAATATAATTTCATCTGAACGTATAAGTAAAACTAAGACTGTCGGTGAAAATCTGGTGAAAAAATTCCTATTGATAAGCGAGTTATAGTCCTCCGAAATTTGAAAATATAAATGTAACGTCACGAATATAAGTTTTATATCAAACTATTTTCTTCGTGGACCTAAATGTTCTTGAAATATATGCTATTTCCAAATTATATTTATAAAAAATAAATGAATATTATTATACTGAACAAGTCTACATGATTTATAATTGGAAATGTATTTAAATTATTAAGTTTAATGCAAAATATTTATATTCAAATAAAAACTGTTTGAGAATTGCACTACTGGACTGATAGCCACGGCTCCGCTATTTGAATTTCTCTACTTCCATTGGTAGTGGCTTCCAATTTAGTTTAATAAAGTACAACGTGAGTGAATGCAAAAATGTCTTACCTAAAATTTCAGGAATGAGTAAAGAATAGTTGTAAATTAGGGGTTTCCACCATAATCAAAATAGTAAAAAATTACACTGTTACTCTAAAACACATTATCAAACATTTATCAAAACACTAACTAAATGGTTACATAGTTTTCCATTTTTTTAAAATGCTTGAAAACTTTACACTGCGCTCAAAACGCGCCGATTGTTGGGCGGGCTATGACGTAATATGCCGGATCGAGTTTACAGTTTTCTGTTTTACCTCTCAACATAGGAATAGTTTACAATACTCTGTTTTAAGTACATATATCAAAGAATATATAATAATATCTTAAATGTAGGCGAGTTGATTTCTAGCACTCCTACTCTATTTCATAAAATTAATTTTAAACTATGAGCAAACATATGATGCTACGTCTGCTCCATCTATTGAGCGTTTAGACTTAGGCCTATGTCGCACTATCGTGTCGGTAAAAATTGGCCGTTAAAACGAGTTACAAAAAATACTGTTTTCAATTTTTTTTTTACAGAAAACCTGTTATAATAAAAATGTTTTATTTATTCTAATACATAAAACTTTTCATGGAGAATAACATAAAAAAATTGAAAAATAGTGGAAACCCCCATTACTACTTCAAGTACAAATTAGGCAGCGTTTAAAATGATTGTGAATGTAGCTTTACACTAATAAGTAAGATCTTGAATGTATTTATGTGCATATGAATTTATGTTTATAAATCTGTAAGATCTTACTTGAAAGTATAATAATGATAACTAAATTGTTTTTGAATGCATGTAGATCCTAATGACAGTAAATAAATGTATACGGAATCGTCGGTTTTGTAAAAAATAATTATTAACACCTAATATTCACATCATTCTTCATCATACATTCCCGTCGAAATTTATTGCTAAAGCTAAACCATCTCAACTGATCCACTCCCACTCTTTCAAAAATATTTTCCTTTCAATCTTACCACTGTTTCGTTGCAATATATGCCATAATGCCCAACACTGCAGTTACAAGAAAACGATGACTCATTTCTACAGGTAGGAATACAAGTTCCATGTTCTCCACATGGTGATGCTTGACAAGGATCTGGAAAAGCGCAATGAATCCCGCATAATCCTGGAGGACAAAGACATGTAAAATCACCGGGAGTATTTACACACTTTCCTTTTTTTCCGCATATGTAGTCGTCTTCGCATTCGTCAATGTCTATTTCACAGAGCAGACCTTTATAACCTACGAAGAAAAAAATATAAAAATGATTATTTTGCTCCATACATTGGCATTTTTTTAGGAAGGATTTTGGCTGCCGGCACTGGTTGCCTTGTAAATAAATAAATGGTCGGCGTTGCTTAATATAAATTCATCGTGGCTGCAGATATAGGAACCAGCGGCGAAATAACAAAATCTAAATTCGTCCTTTTATAATTCAGTGCAATAAAAATAATTGTGGAGCATGTAAGCGCATTTTTACCTCCCGCTACCCTTGGTAAGGGAGGTATAGGGTTCGTGCTAAAAATCGCATATCGAGATTTTGGTAAATGACCACGTTTTAAGGTCCCTAGAATCCAATTTTAACATTTTCACGATGATGTCTGTGTGTATGTGTGTGTGGATCCTCCACTCTAACTCAAATACTATCATTCAGAAAATTTTGAAACCTTGTATTTCGAACTTTTTCTGTACTGGAAAAAGCCTATTAGAGTTTGGTGTAAATCGGATAACCGGAAATGGCACTTTACTAGAAGTTCAAAATAGTTTTTCTTCGAAAAATACCTTTAAATGTTATTTTTTCGAGATTAATGTTATTATAAAAATTAAAGATTATTAAATTTTCTACAGATTTGCATTAATTCTTTTTCTATATATTTTATGGATAAAATTATAAAATTATCTATAATTTAAATCCCAGAGACTACGCTTTAAACAAAGAAAACGCAGTTAGGCTACGGAAACCCATATGTAAAATATCGAAACCATGTAGTAGCCTATGGATAGTACTTTTCTTCCAAGCGCTAGATGGTGCTAGGTGCAATATGGCCGACGCGATAAAATTAAGAAATTACATATTTCAAATTGATCGATAGAAAGCCGCAGAATTTCAATTTTTAAGACAAGTGTTTTAGTCATTTATGTCAAATTTATATCTGACTTAAAATCACTTTAAAGTAAAGAAAGCGATTAAGTTAATATTAAACGATTTCTTATACGACTATTGTTAATTTCTGTTCAGTTACGTAAAGCTAATGGTACGTAAAAATATTTGCTGTATTTTAATAAAAATAATATACAAGAATTTAAATATTTCTTTTAGATATTTTACGGCTGTGCACTACACTACTAACATTCATGCCTGAGACGGATTCAAACCCGGAACCTTTGCTTTGCGATTACGTTGCTCCTACGCTATTTTGCTCGGCTGTCAACATTATCCTTCACTCTTTACTATTCTGATCTAAAAATATTTCAAAAATGTATGCATTTATGTCATGTGCTCCAGATTATTACCAATCCTTGCAATCATTATGTAACAAAAATTTGATGAAATCAGAAAATAAACTTTTTTCCGTTAATTGTGGTCATATTTTATTTAAACGATTATCTACTTTAAAAATTTAGTGTATTCCAAAGTATTGCGGATCGCTGGTGCTCCTTGATATTGCCTATATACACCCTAGGTTGCCTACTTCATAATTAGTTTTTCTTCCAAGCGCCAGACGGCGATCATGTTTTAGATTAATAAAAATTAACGATTCAGAAAAATGTTTAAGCTAATCCTCATTTTTGGATTAGTGAATTCTATTCTATTCCGCTATTTAAAATTTAATCTTTATTTTATAATAGCTCCGTTGGATCAATGGTTAGAGCAACACCTCTTGTCATGAGTGCCCTTGGGGCTCTGAGTTCGAATCCCACTAAGGCATGGATATGTAATTGGGATTTAATCCTGTTGAGGAGTTTAAAAAAAGGTAGTTACTTGGACTAGATTAGACTATATTTTAAGAAATAAACTGTCAAAATTAGAGTACAATTCGCTAATCCAAAAATAAGGATTAACTTAATCTTTTTTGTGACTCGGGCTGTAAATGGCGGGTTGGCCACACCAGATTCCGATTATAACATTTTTACGATGATGTCCGTATGTGTGTCTGGATGTTGGATTCACGATTTCTCAAATACTATAAGACTTAAGACATTTTTAACTACGGATTCCTCAATCTAACAATAATGGGAAGAGTTGATTAAGTTTTGGTAACAATTGGACAACCGAAAGTAGTAGTTACAAGAAAAAAAATCATCTAAATATTATTTATCGAAATTTATGTAAATACTTATATTCAAGAACGTTAAATTCTTTATTCGATAAATATAAACTCAGGATTATATCTTCTATAAATTTAGAGATAAAGAAATGCATATAAAATAATTTGATGTAAAAATTCTCAGATCAAACTACTTGAAGGCAAGAAATTCAAATGTTTGTAATTGACACATACATGTCACTGTCAAAAATATTTGTATGCCACTGTCAAAAATATTTGTACATTATTATGAAGATTATGAAAATAAAAAAAAGTCAACAACGCAAAAGAATATACGTAAAAAAGAATATAAAAGGAATTTGCGAAAAAATGACGAATATAAAGAAAAAGGAAAGTAGAAAAGAAAATTTCAGGATATTGAATATAAAGAAAATGTATGTATTGTACATAATTTATATGAAAGTATCCCATAGATTTTGCAAATATATGTGAGAATTATTTTGTAGTGAGACATGAATATATGTATTTGTATTAAAAAATATTTTTCGTTTTATGCGTACAACCAGGTAAAATATCTGGCGAGAGGTTATGTGCTGGCCACATCAGATTTTTTATTTAGCTGACGCGCGCAGACCTACGCTGCAGATATGGAAACCAGCGCCGGCAGCATTTTTATATTTGCATTTTTCGTACCTGTATTGGTACAGTTGCAAATATACTTGTCAATATCGTCAATGCATTGTCCTCCGTTTTGACACGGACTGTCTCCATTAGCTAAAATGCAATCGTCGATATCTATTTCACAAAATCGTCCATTGTATCCCCGGTCGCACTGACAATATGGTTCACTTCCGGATATGTTACATATACCATGTTTACATTGTTCAGCAACGCAAAATGGAGTATCACATAATGCTCCTACCATTCCTTTCATGCAGGCGCATGTAAAGTTGTTCTGAGTTTTTGGATCTATAAAAATAAAAATAAGAAAATATTTAAATCTGTACTAGTCACAGCTGGGAGTATCTTATGAAAAAAGATACTATTAATATCTTAGATACTTCCTATTTTATAGGTAATGTATCTTCATTTTAAATACTTTTAAAAATTATCTATATCTTTTATCTGAAAAATGTATGTTAGATACTTCTAAAATGTTTAAGATACTTTCAATGTATTTAGATACTTGGGAATATTATCTAAATGCAATCAAAGTATTTAAATACTTGGGAAGTATCTAAACATAATAATAGTATATTGTGTTATTAGGAGTAAAAGTGATACTTTGTGTGGCGAGCATGGAAGTTTGCACGACGAGCGAAGCGAGTCGGACAATTGCATGCGAGGCACACAAAGACACTTTTATTCCGAATGACACATTAATTTTTTTTTCAAACGCACTACTTTTCTTTTTTTTGCTAATTCTGTGTAGTTTCTATGGATACTTATTTATTTTATTTCTGCTCCGGCGGCGTAGAAATTAGCTATTTCTATGCCGCCGGCGTAGAAATTTCCAGCGGAGTAGAAATGAAACTTCTACCTTGTGAATCAAGTCACAAAAAATGCCATTTCTACGTTTGAAAAAAAAAGTATTTAGATATTTTAAAATATCTAAATGCAGTTGAAGTACCTTTTCATTAACAAAAATACCATTTAGTTTAATACTAATTCAATGTAATACAATTTTCAATTACCTTTTTAAAATATTGTTAAGGTATGTAAAAGATACTAAGGACATTTTAAAAGTGTCAAATATATTTTAAGTTATCTAAAAGTAACTAAGATTATCTAAGATATTATAGTATTTAAAATATTTTTTGTGCCACTGGACGCGAAATAAACATTTCGCAGCCATAATATAGGCCGCGAAATTAGGTAAACAATCACTTTAACACTTGAGTTTTGTTTATCAAATGTCAATCTCATAGCCATCTTGAAAGCTAACTTTCTATTTACTATGAAACTATTTAAAATTAATATAATTTGTAATGGACCTTTCCAATTTAAGGGCTATCTCTTTCTATCGCTGCAAATAGTAAGAAAATGGCGCGAACAACTGCCAGTTGGGCTGTCAAACGAAACGTCAAATATATTGCAGTCATTAAAATACCTGTATTCTCAGTGAAAATTTGCATCGTTAGACATTTTACCTCCAATAAAAGCTTTTGTAACTTATTTCGATAAAAAAATTTAAAGTTATCCGAGATTTTCTCACATTTTACGTCTAAATGTTTTAGAATCAAACGTCATAGATCTCAGTTGTTCTTACTATGCGCAGATCCCCGTTGCGCATATCTTCTATCTCTTTAAATTGGAAAGGTCCATTACATATTTTTAGGGTTTTTTTCGCACGCGTCAAAATTTAGAAAACGAGCGTTAGCGAGTTTTCTAATTGACAAGTGCGAAAGAAAATCTTATAAAATGAGTTCTTTATACTATTTTTTATATTTTGCGCCTTCTACAATAACATTTACTTACTCAATTTGTGATTATATTTGTAACCATTTGTACATTTTCATGTAAATAATCTTCCCTAAATAAAAAATAATAATATCTCGGACACGAAAAGAGATATCGACCTGTGGTTTTAAAATCTTAAATCTACACTCTTCAAACTACTTAAATACAAATTTTCAGAATTTTTAATTTTTTAAAAATTTCCACCCTTTTTTAAACCACACCATCCTCATACCCAAAAATGGATGTGCGATATACCTTCAACGACTTCACCAGTAAATTCCTCGTACCAAAAAACATAAGTATACCAATTTTCATCAAAATATTCCAACGGATACATTAATTATTAAACATTCCTTGAAATTGTCAAAAACTGAAAAAATCGCAAGGGGTACACCTTAGATTTTTTGTGATTTTTGGCCATTTTCAGACTTTTCCTTCTGGAGATTGTAATAGTTGTTCAAAAATGATGAAAATTGGTATGCTTATGTAATTTTGCTCGTAGAATCTAATGGTGATATCGCCAGCGGTGTATAATTGACCATTTTTGGGATATGACCCAAAAATGGGCATTTTTGAGCAAAGATTTGAGGCCGAATATCTCGGACACGAAAAGAGATATCGACCTGTGGTTTTAAAATCTTAAATCTACACTCTTCAAACTACTTAAATACAAATTTTCAGAATTTTTAATTTTTTAAAAATTTCCACCCTTTTTTAAACCACACCATCCTCATACCCAAAAATGGATGTGCGATATACCTTCAACGACTTCACCAGTAAATTCCTCGTACCAAAAAACATAAGTATACCAATTTTCATCAAAATATTCCAACGGATACATTAATTATTAAACATTCCTTGAAATTGTCAAAAACTGAAAAAATCGCAAGGGGTACACCTTAGATTTTTTGCGATTTTTGGCCATTTTCAGACTTTTCCTTCTGGAGATTGTAATAGTTGTTCAAAAATGATGAAAATTGGTATGCTTATGTAATTTTGCTCGTAGAATCTAATGGTGATATCGCCAGCGGTGTATAATTGACCATTTTTGGGATATGACCCAAAAATGGGCATTTTTGAGCAAAGATTTGAGGCCGAATATCTCGGACACGAAAAGAGATATCGACCTGTGGTTTTAAAATCTTAAATCTACACTCTTCAAACTACTTAAATACAAATTTTCAGAATTTTTAATTTTTTAAAAATTTCCACCCTTTTTTAAACCACGCCATCCTCATACCCAAAAATGGGTGTGCGATACACCTTCAACGACTTCACCAGTAAATTCCTCGTACCAAAGAACATAAGTATACCAATTTTCATCAAAATATTCCAACGGATACATTAATTATTAAACATTCCTTGAAATTGTCAAAAACTGAAAAAATCGCAAGGGGTACACCTTAGATTTTTTGCGATTTTTGGCCATTTTCAGACTTTTCCTTCTGGAGATTGTAATAGTTGTTCAAAAATGATGAAAATTGGTATGCTTATGTAATTTTGCTCGTAGAATCTAATGGTGATATCGCCAGCGGTGTATAATTGACCATTTTTGGGATATGACCCAAAAATGGGCATTTTTGAGCAAAGATTTGAGGCCGAATATCTCGGACACGAAAAGAGATATCGACCTGTGGTTTTAAAATCTTAAATCTACACTCTTCAAACTACTTAAATACAAATTTTCAGAATTTTTAATTTTTTAAAAATTTCCACCCTTTTTTAAACCACGCCATCCTCATACCCAAAAATGGGTGTGCGATACACCTTCAACGACTTCACCAGTAAATTCCTCGTACCAAAGAACATAAGTATACCAATTTTCATCAAAATATTCCAACGGATACATTAATTATTAAACATTCCTTGAAATTGTCAAAAACTGAAAAAATCGCAAGGGGTACACCTTAGATTTTTGGCCATTTTCAGACTTTTCCTTCTGGAGATTGTAATAGTTGTTCAAAAATGATGAAAATTGGTATGCTTATGTAATTTTGCTCGTAGAATCTAATGGTGATATCGCCAGCGGTGTATAATTGACCATTTTTGGGATATGACCCAAAAATGGGCATTTTTGAGCAAAGATTTGAGGCCGAATATCTCGGACACGAAAAGAGATATCGACCTGTGGTTTTAAAATCTTAAATCTACACTCTTCAAACTACTTAAATACAAATTTTCAGAATTTTTAATTTTTTAAAAATTTCCACCCTTTTTTAAACCACGCCATCCTCATACCCAAAAATGGGTGTGCGGTACACCTTCAACGACTTCACCAGTAAATTCCTCGTACCAAAAAATATAAGTATACCAATTTTCATCAAAATATTCCAACGGATACATTAATTATTAAACATTCCTTAAAATTGTCCCTAAATAAAAAAAATATTTATTTCGACATTATATTATTAAAATGAATTGTCAATTAACTAAAATAAATTAAGTAAAAATGGGTTAAAGAAACGTCATCTAGTACCAACTGTCTAAAACAAAAAATTGCGTATCGAAATGAGAGTTATTACGATACGCAATTGCGTATCGTAAGGACTTTATTATGAAGAAAAAAAAAATATTGTCCTCAAAATCCTTTAGCGCCCTCGCGGCGACAATTTTTCTCTCGGTACTCTAAAGAATGATTTTGAACCCTTGATATACAAATAACTATAAAAGTATCTAAGATATTTTAAGAGTACTATTGTAAAATATTTTATTGAATAACTTCCAAAATTGGATCAATGCTTTCATGATAAACAAAAATATGTCAGTAGTTGTTTTGTGTTTTTCTTATGAAGTGTCACAATATTTTGTATTTATTTGAATTAGTACATTGCTAATAAACTGAGATATATTATACGGTTGTTATTTAATTGTCGGCCACACAGCATTTTCAACATATTTGTATCTTAAAAATTTAGAATTTAAGTATCTAGATATATAAGTATCTTTTACAAAATTTATGTAAGCATCGAAAATACTTTTTCGAAGTATCTATCCCAACTCTGATACTAGTATACAAGTTGTACAATTTCAGGTACAAACTTTAAGGGCATATAGTACTAACCAATATGAGTAAAAAAAATTGATCAACATGGGTCCGATCTTCAATAGTTCTTAGGGTACTATGGGGTCTCGTGGCCGCGTGCCTGAGTGTCAGGTCGAGAATCTGGGGAACCGGGTACGATCCCGACCGACGCCAAATATTTCCAATTTTAAATGGCATAAAATTGACGCCCTGTGGTGCACTCTCCACGCCAGCAATGAGTGCCCATGAGGTGACGCCCGCGCGGTGGAAATATATCATCTTTACCGATATTTGCGTACAAAGCAGATTGGCACACCCAGCAATGGGTAATAAGCCGTGATGATATATTTATTTATTTATTTTAAGAACACGACATATTATTAATATATTAATGTGGATAGACAGAATTATTTACGTACCTTAAACTTAAAGGCTCGTAGTATGATCATGGTTTTAACTAAAACACTGTTTTAAGAAATGTCAAATTCAAATTTCAATATTTAATTTCGCCCTTATGTTTAAAGAACAATTTTTAAAAAAATATTTGTTTGAATACAAACTATGTTCTGCTTTAAAATCATATTTTGATAAATTTAATATAATTTATTATTGATATTAAATAATCAAATTTGACATTTCTTAAAACAGCGTTTTAGTTAAAACCGCAATCATACTACGAGCCAATAAGTCTAAAGTTCTGAGAACAACTGATTTGAAAATGCTCAAAAACGCGATCAAACGAAATCTCAATCGGTATGTCGGTAAACTCTCGAATATGCTTGAAGCTGCGCAAACTTGATACTCTGTAGTTCAGAACGTGCAGAGTTGATTTCAATTTTAAATAAAACATTTGTTATTTATTATTATGCATATATTGTATTACAAAGTAATAGAAAAATGTTTATAATTTGATGATATTAATATCTCAAAGTTAACTTTTTCATAATAACAAAAATATCAGCATCAAATTACAAGCCTTTAAATTCTGACCCTTTTGTGTTCTGTCAATAGAGTCTACTTTGAAAGTCGTTTTTACTTAGGACAGTCCATATTTCGCGCTATACTCTGACGTCACACTATTCTACCCCATTATGCACGGTCTAGAGACCCCGGATTTTGCCGCCATATTGAAAAAACCACGTGAAAAAAAAACATTTTTTTATATTTTGCGTTCATAATGAAGTCATTACGATACGCAATTGCGTATCGCAATGACCTTCATTTCGATACGCAATTTTTTGTTTTAGACGGTTGTTACTAGATGACGTTTCTTTAACCCATTTTTACCTAATTTATTTTTAGTTAATTGACAATTCATTTTAATAATATAATGTCGAAATTATTATTATTTTTTTTATTTAGGGAAGATTATTTACAAGAAAATGTACAAATGATTACAAATATAATCACAAATTGAGTAAGTAAATGTTATTGTAGAAGGCGCAAAATATAAAAAAATAGTATAAAGAACTCATTTTATAAGACTTTCTTTCGCACTTGTCAATTAGAAAACTCTCTAACGCTCGTTTTCTAAATTTTGACGCGTGCGAAAAAAACATGTCTTATAAAACACGTTCTTTAATATACTATTATTGATTTTCGTGAATATCGTAGAGCAAATATCAAGTTATTGAAAATAAAGTAAATAAAACTGTATACAGGCTGTAACAGCAATAATCAAAAGAATTGCCACTCGGTAGTGACGGATAATGTAGAATATATAAAATAAAACTTACTGGCTCCATCAGTGCACGTAGATCCATTCCTACAAGGTTGATTTTCACAAGTGATTAGCCGCCTTGCTTCGCACTGTCGTCCAACAAAATCATCAGTACAATAACATTCATAATTAGCTAGAAGATCTTTACAAGTCCCTCCGTTTCTACATGGATTACTTTGGCATTCATCTATTTCACTATCGCACAACCATCCTTCATATCCATTTTGACATTCACAAGTAAAGTTAGCAATACCATCTATACAAGTTGAGTTATTTTCGCATCGATTCTCCAAACATTCATCAATATCAACAGAACAATCTTCTGCTGTATAACCAGGAGCACAATTACAATTATAACTTTGTTCTGCGTCTAGACAATGGCCGCTGTTGAGGCAATCTTCATCGAAGCAAACTCGGCAGCCCACAGAATGAGTGCTGTTTGCTGCTAGGGAAAAGAATTCTTTTGCTGTATTGTTGTTATTGTAGATTGTTTCTGTTGTAAAATACGGCAAGAGGAGGTCACCTATTCTTATTTCACCTAGACATCCCTTAAATTTATCCCTGATATTTTCTGTTAATGGTAGTTCTGTTGTAAACGAATTAATTGGCACATCAATTGTGTTAGATTCTGTTACACTATTATTTGTAATGTAACTAGTTGCGTTATATCGTTTGTATTGATTATGCAAACTTAAAAATTCGTAAGATTTCTTTTCACTTCCTCCTAAATAAATAATACCTTTGCTGAACAATTCGCTAAATGCAGTCACATTAAAATCGTTTACAATTATGTCTGATATGTCGATATCATCTAGAACAACTTCTTTAAATCCTCCGTAGAACATTATGTCTCTAACAGTGAAATAAAGTGTGTTCCAATCTCCGTTACGATTTTCCTTATGGAATCTATGAGATTCAGGTCTTCCGTAAAGGTTCCATTGAACAGTAATTTCATTTTTATTTACAAATATAAAGAAATAATCTTGCTCGTTTTGGACGTACATGACTGTGCCCCCTATTTTTGTTCGATATTTTATTTCGATTGTATCGAAAAATGGGTGAATATCATCTGACGTTGACATGTAGTTGTATATAAGAGGTTTAGTTTTGCCTGTAAACGTAGCATCGGCTATACATTCGTAACCATCTTCTAAATTTCTACATTGAGACATTTCTGGACAGCCTTTCATTTCACAAAACTCAAGTTCTGAACATGTTTTGCCTTTGAAACCTCTGGTACACTCACATCTGTAAATAATGGATAATGGGTGTTGTTTTTCAGCCCGACCAAAATAGGGATAATTCACGACAATATTAAAAATTTTAAAGACAAAATATTTGAAAAAACGATAAAAAATGTATTTTAACAACAAAAATGTAAGTGGTTGGTTGGTGGTTATTTGTAGTCATGCAGTTATAGTGGTGATAAATTGTTGGAATGCCTGCTAACCTATTTAAACAAATTTTGTGCACAAAATTCTGTGACAAGGTTTGAAACAAACGATCGAAATCAACGGAGACAGGGGCTAAACTTTTCTGTCAGCAAAATTGCTTTGGGACCCGCAGAATAAAATGCGACATCAGCGGAACTTTAGGGAACTAAATTAATGGCGGCCAGTAGGACATGTCAAATACGTAAATATCAAGAATCATCGTTTCATTTAACAGAAAATAAGTTTTTCCGCTTTGATTTTACACTTTTATTTGAAAATGTATGAGGAATAAGGGAATTAAAGAAGATGAACATAATGCACACCAAAAAATATTAGGTACGTTCAATGACCAAAAGTGCTATATAGCTGCTAGTGCTTGTATTACACCGAAAAGGTTTAATTACTGAACGACATTAAAGTTGACATTAGAGATTAAAATCAAAATGCAGGCGATTGTGTTAACAGAATTTTGCGATAAAATAGATTTTGTTAACGAATTTGTGGTAGCAGTCATTATGTGCAGCCAGACAAATATGCAGTTAGAGCACTGTGCATATGCAACACAAAACAAAGATGTATAATATCAAAATACAACAAAAAATATAATTATAACAAACTTACTTTGAATATTATAGACCAATTTCTGGTTCTTATGATTAATTGTACAATTTCCGTCTTTATAAGTTAGAAAAACGATTTCGCGCTGTTCGTTCATTTTGAATTATGTACCTAGCTCTAACCTAGCAATGAAATCATATGCTAACCAGTGCTCGAGCAAAACGTTGTCAGCTGATACTTAGCAGGCCGTTCAGTTATCTAGCGCTGACAGTTGCTAGCTAGCACTAGGGCTATTGAACGTACCTAATGTGTTAAAGGTAATACGAGTGAGGAAAATTTCAAGACATATTCCATAATTTTTGGCAAAGAAGAAAAAGATGATTGATTAAATGTATGAAAAAGAAACTTAAATGTATTGTAATATTTTAATCTGATAAAGAAATTATGTCTGCTCTTTGTATTTCCCAAAAAAAATATATACAACAATTGACAGTATTGATACATAAAATGTATAGTTTCATTGATTTTACTAATATTTATCCCTGTAGACTGCAGTTCCAAGTCTAAAAGTCGTAAATCGAGATACGTCACAAGTTGTAATTAATCCAAAATTTATGAATTGTTTCCCCTTAATTATGTTTCGACGGAATAAACTTAAAAATCGTCTTGAGTTAACTACAATATTTTGGGTTAGAAAGCCCTAATTCAAAATGTAAACAAATCTGGCATGTCCTACTGGCCGCCATAACAGATGCGATTACAGCGCCACCAACGGAATCTGTGGGTCCCAATAGCAGGAGTGAGCTCGAGTCTGTCATCTCGCTAACACGCGCACGTCGTTGTCATAACGCCCCGCGTATAAATAATTCGCACGCATTTCAGTATTTATTTATCGTATTTATAGTATTAATGTTGTATATTTAACCAAATTTCTTTTAATATAAATGATATAAAATTATCCCTGTGTTGATAGTTTATTTTGAACAGGCCCTAATCACTAGTGAAGTGCAAGTGTTGAAGATCCAGTCGTCTCGCCCAGCAGATCCGGGATCATTATTTAAAAAAAAATTCCCGGTTCCATTTCGCTCAAACCTGCACGCCCACGCAATAAGTGGTTAAGGAACGTCCTTTTACCCATCGCTAACCACCGGAGCAGAAAGAAATAACATTTCCTTTGTTATACTGACCCAGTCAGTAGATTTAAATGCTATATTTGGCTGCAAACGCCAAGGTCATTTTCGTTCTTTTTACCTTCCGTCACCTTTAGGTAAGGAAGGTACTGTCTTTGGTCAAAAATTTCGATGGTGAGTTTTTAATGAATAAGCACGTTTTTAGGTCCCTAGAATACGATTTTACTATTTTTACGATGATGTCTGTATGTGTGTGTGTATGTATGTATGTATGTATGTATGTATGTATGTATGTATGTATGTATGTATGTGTGTATGTATGTATGTATGTGTGTCTGTATGTAACAAAATTTTCGTCTATGATAACTCTAATACTATAATTCCAAAAATTATAATTCTTTTGTATTCCTCTTCGTTGCATCCATATGAAGAGCTGATTAGATTTTGGTTATAATTGATCAACCGGAAGTACCCTCATTTGAAGATTTTAACAGTTTTTCTCGAAAAAACGATGGTAAATATCATTTTTTTACATTTAATGTTATTATAAATATTAAAGAACATTGTATTCTCTATACGATTTGACTGCATTTTATACTTCATATTAAATGGATATAAAGTTATAAAATTATAAAGAAATTAAATTTCATAAATTAGCTAGCTATGCTAGAAACAGCTACTGTATTAAGAAAATTTTGATTGAAAGATGTCAAAGTCAATTGACATATTCGTAGTTTATTTGTGTTATATTATAATTTTACTCGAAATTTAGGATCTTTTTGCTCGAAACATACATACAACTGTCGAAAGGTAATGTACATACAAGAAATTTAGAATCTTTTGCAAGGAACTTTCTGTGTAGATTTTATAGAAAATACATAGGAATTTACGAAAATTCTACCGGTAGATACCGCATCTACCGACTGTGTTCGAAAACACGAGTGGTAAAAAGTTACCGTGTTCGAAAATTGTACAATATCTACCGGATTCATGAAGAATCTAATCTCAAAAAAAAGTAGTGATGCAAAGCGAAGCGTGCGCGTTAAAATTGGAAATGTGTTCAAAGTAGAACTCTGCTCAGTTTGTTAACTACATTAAATATCTAACCTGTTTCAAATTTTCAACTTTTTTTATAAGTTATGGATCTACCCCTGTTTACCACTTGCGTTCTTAAAATATCGATTCCGGTAGCTATAACCGCTATAACCTGATAAACAGCTGTTTATCGGTAACAGTTCGCAGGTAGAACTGACGGAAGGCAATGTGCTGGCCACATTAGATGTTTTACAATTCTTTGTTTTGTAATATTATTCGTTTTTAATACAGTTTAAATGATATTTGATAACAAACGATCAGAAAATTACCCTTTTTGTTTTAGTTCCCTGATTTGAATCCCAAAAGCCCGGGGTCACTTTGGAGACAACCTGTCCACTAATTTTGTCGTGAATTTTCCCACTTGTGTCATTCAATATATTAATTTTGTTGCAAAAATTACATTTTTGTTGTACGATAAAGTAATTATGTCGTGCCATTATAATATTATAAATAAACTGCGTGAAGATATTTGAAAAACTTACTTAAAATCGTTCCATGTAACAGTACAGGTTCCATTATGTTCACATGGGTTGCTGATGCACAAATTATCGGACACAACTCCTTGTTTTAAAGTATTACTATCAAAAGATACTTTTCCAAAAGGTGGAGGTATAACTGTGTCGGTTACTTCTAGCGGGAAAAATTGTACAACCATTCTGCGCGTCCCATTACTTACCTATAAAAAAAATATTCGTTTTGTGAATGAAAATATTTTAACACAATCTTATTTCATCTTCAGGATTAATACATTCCAGAAGGGTGTCAAATTCCTTACCTGGACATCTTGAATAATTCCCTTGAAATTAATGGTAGGCGAAGTCATGGCAGCAGGTCCAGATGTAGAAGTAGCTATATCCATTCTTCCAGACAAATCTGTTTGTCGTACAGGTCGTCTAGATTCGGGAAGACCTCCCAAATATAACAACTGAGCATCTAATTGTCCTATTCCTCCAATTGTTTTGCGGAAATATTCAGTACTGTTTAGCTTAACTTGAACTAATGTTACATTTCTGATAACCTGTAACATAAATATATTAAAAAATATATTCAGTTTATTCGTAAATTTTTGTTACCTCTATTAAGTGGTTGAAACCATTATCAAGTTTTACTCCGCTAACAGTATAAGATTCAGGTGTCCCGTTAAATAAAATACTGACTAATAATTCTCCAGCCTCAAGTTTAGCGGATATAAAATTATCGTCATTTGTCGCAGTGCCAGCCAAAGATGAACCTAAATAAAATATTTGCCCGGCACTTTGTCTTGTACGAATGAACATAGAAATGTCTACTATTGATCTAACTGCTCTTCTGCAATGGTCACAAACGTGAACTGTTACCAAAGAATTCGTTATGTTTTCGTAACCAAAAGTAGCCGCCGTATAATCTGAAAATAGATATATTTAATGAGATATCACTGTAGGGCACGAGAAATCTTGACAACAGCTGATTTGTGAGCACTTAGTCCTTGAACAAAAACAATGTTTTGAACTATTTTGATTTCAAAATGCTAAAAAATCAATAAGTTTGCAATTTTCAGGTAATACAACATGCTTTATTCTTTGTATTTCTTTTGTAACAAGTTTTTCTATTATCGAAATCTACGCATAACAATATAGATTGGCACACCCGGAAATGGGTAATAATAAGTCGTGATGGTATATATATTGTAGCGGCTGACGTGCTGTGACGTAATTGTCACGCACTCGCAGGTGGCTGACGAATGCGTTGCGTGACCTTGTACGCGAACGTTCCCGAAGGTTAAGTTAAAATTTGAAACAGAAACTATTTAAATTAATGTACATAAAGATGAAAAATAACAGAACAGAAAATATTTAAATTAATGTACATAAAAATAAAAAATAATGTACTACTCTTGCCCTATGGCTTGTCACCCCAATTTCTTTACTGGATATAAAAATATATGGCCTCCTTAATATTCAGTTTAAATTTGGAACAGAAATTATTTAAATTAATGTACATAAAGATGAAAAATAATGTACTACTCTTGGCCTACGGCTTGTCACCCCAATTTCTTTACTGGATATAAAAGTACATCGCCTCCTTAATATTCAGTTAAAATTTGAAACAGAAACTATTTAAATTAATGTATATAAAGATGAAAAATAACAGAACAGAACAGAAACTATTTAAATTAATGTACATAAAGATGAAAAATAATGTACTACTCTTGGCCTACGGCTTGTAACCCTAATTTTAATACTGGATATAAAAGTATATGGCCTCCTTAATATTCAGTTAAAATTTAAGCTTATGCATTTGCATATGCTTTTAATTAACTATTGAAAAGTTTTTCCTTATCAACACTACTTGAATTCATGATTTAATATGATTTACATTGCACGAATGAAAGACCACTGGTCCGAATTTGAACTGTACCCGACATCTGTTGATTGTCATTGAAAACAAACGACTGCCTGCATATACGAATTAGCACCGCGAAATTTGAATGGTTCAAAACTATTAAAGCAAGTTTAGCAATTTTTTTTATATTTTATCGTTACGTAACGCACACATTAACCCTCCCCCACCCCCTCGTAACACTTCGTAACGCTACTCTTGACCCCCACCACCCCCTTGAAGCGTTACATAATTTAAGGACAGCCCCATTGTTGGTGAGTGAAATAAATGTTTATTTTAAATATAAATGATAAATCGTGTCAATGTTTACACTTTGAACTTGAAGTAAAAACAACCAATGATATCATATCATAATATAGTGTAAATAATAGGGCTTCGTGTTATTGCTTAAATAATCTTAATGTTTCATAATATTCTTAGTTTTAATTAGAGTTTAAATTTATTTATTCATAGTGTTCGTAATTTTTATTATATTTTTCTCATTTATTTCTCGTTTAATAAACTTTTATTTTAATTATTAAAATTTCTTAGACTTTTGCATTTCATCCAAATAAATAAACGTTACATTATTTTATTTAAATATGAATCAATTTCTTGATCTTTATTTCTGTATACTATTAAAAAATTAGTAAAAGCACAATAAAATTGACCTTTTCAATTTAACGGCTATCTCTTTCTATCGCTGCAAATAGTAAGAAAATGCCGCGAACAACTGCCAGTTGGTCATTAAAATACTTGTATTATCGGTGAAAATTTGCATTGTTCGACATTTTAACTTTTTGCTTTTGTAATTTACTTCGATAAGATTTTATAAAGTTATCAGAGATATTCTCACATTTTACGTCTGTTTTTTTAGAAACAAACGCCATAGATCTCAATTGTTCTTACTACGAGCAGATCTCCATTGCGCATATCTTCTATCTCTTTAAATTGGAAAGGTCTATTGAGAAGAGACAGGCACACAAAAATCAGCTGATTTAAAGCATTTCCCTGTAATTTAAATAATACACTTACTATATTGGCATTTGTGTCCCAAATAAGGCCGTTCACAAGTACAACTATAACTCTTCCATTCATCTGTGCATCTTCCACCTGAATGACACGGATTTGGATTACATTGCTCAGTTCTTGAACATCCTACATCAACATCCACAATTGACATCCAAGTTGTATTTTGCGGCAAAACCCATTCTCCATTAATAATAACATCTTCGGTGCATCCTATAAATGGTGAACGAGCATGAGTAACTCTACTTAATTCTTTAAAAGTTCCCAGATATGTTGTAGGAAAACTTGTATGAGTAGTATTTGAACCTTCATTTAGATTAATAGGATAAATGGTTTGTTCTTCATTTGCGGCTAAAACTAAATGTGACGTGTTGATTGCAACAAATACTTTTTGCCATTCGCTGTCGTTTAGATTAGATCCAATAAAAACGCCTTCCCATTTATTAAGTAAACTGGAATGTAAATTCAATCTTCCGTTCACAAGTTCCAAAAAATAATACGTCAATCCTTCACCAATTGCTAGCATTCCATCCCCCAAAGTAGTTTTGAATCTAAATTGAATATCATATCCTTCGTCTCTCCTAGTGTTGACAACAATATTAGACGTTTTAGATAAAGACATTGTTGTAATCTTCTCACAAATGTCTCCGTGAAATCCATTCGGACAAGAACAATTATATTTATGAAGAGTTTCATTCTCAACATACGGCCTGCAGGACCCATTGTTCGAACAAGGATTATGATCACATCCTGTCAATAAAACAGAGCAATTTTTGCCGCCATAATTGTGTTGACAATCACAAAAATAATTTGCTTTCATGTCTATACAATTCCCGTGGACACACGGGGAATATCTTTCACATTCATTGATTTCTATTTCACATAGTTGTCCCTCCGTGCCTTCTTCACAATCGCATTTGAATCCGCCAATTAAATTGCGGCATGTACCGCCTTTTTGACACGGAAAACTATCACATTCGTTGATGTCGGTTTCGCAGTCTTTGCCAGTTACTCCAACTATACAAATGCATTCATAACCACTTGCAGTTGCAATTGAAAAGTTGTGAGAAAATGCTGCAGGTAATCGCAAACTAGGAGGAGCATTATACAAACTTATATTTGATCTTTGCAGACAAGTACCGTTATTTTGACACGGTGACGGATCACACTCGTCAATATCTATTTCGCAATTTTTCCCCGTAAAACCAGGGTAGCAATCGCAAGTATAATCGTTTACTCCATCTATACAAGTTGCTTCATTTTCACAAGGATTGCTCAAGCAATCATCGATGTTATTTTCACAATGAGAACCGAAATATCCTGTATTTGAACAGTTACATGTATAACTATTAAGACCATCGATACATAAACCTCCATGTAAACATGGTGAAGATTCGCAGTCATCTATATTAATATTACATATTTTGCCAGTGTATCCAGGCTCACAAATACATGTAAATGAATCTATGCCATCTACACATTGTGAATTTCCGTGACAAGGGGTGCTTTCGCACTCGTTTATGTCTTCGCTACAGTCTTTGCCTAAAACAGAAAATGTTTGTTATTTGAGGGACTTTGTGGAAAATGGTACAAGTGCAAGCACTTAAAATTCGTATTTATTAATAGATAAAATGGGATAAGTACCCGGTTATTTGAATGTATAACTGGTTTTCTGTTTCGGAACTACCCGGAATCGATTTTAGAATTGAAATTAACCGGTTTTCGCTTTTGGGACCAAACCTAATCTATTCTCGGTTTTAGAACCGAAACAGATTGAATCCCGATTTTGAAATGATTAATATATATGAATATCAATCCGGAACCCAACTTTTTTGATCTTTGATTATTTCACATTACAATATTATATGAATTTGGATTGTGATATAGCTATTACGTATTACGATTCGCCATATTAGAAAATAAGTAATGTACTCGTATGCACACTGTGGCTATATATTAATAGACCTTTTCAACAGACCTTTTCAATTTAAAAAGATAGAAGATATGCGCAATGGGGATCTGCGCATAGTAAGAACAACTGAGATCTAATGATCTATGACGTTTGTTTCTAAAAAAAATAGATGTAAAATGTGAGAATATCTCAGATAACTTTAAAAAATCTTATTGAAATAAGTTACAAAAGCTTTTATTGAAGTTAAAATGTCTAAAGATGCAAATTTTCACTAAGAATACAGGTATTTTAATGACTGCAATATTTTTGACATTTCGTTTGACAGCCCAACTGGCAGTTGTTCGCGCCATTTTCTTACTATTTGCAGCGATAGAAAGAGATATCCGTTAAATTGAAAAGGTCCATTTTTTTAGCGCCACTAAAAGCTTTTGTAACTTTTTTGAGAAGTTTTTTAAGTTGTCAAAGATTTTTCTCACATTTTACGTCTAATTTTTTAGAAACAAACGCCATAGATCTCAATTGTTCTCTTTAAATTGAAAAAGTCTATAGGGCGCGAGCAGACACGTGACTCGATCGACCTTGAAGTGTTTTTAATCAGCTGATTTGTGTGCGCATATCATTTTGACAAGCCTAATATTTTGACTTATTCTAATTTTGAACTGCTAAAATTTTATTACTTTACAATGCAGTAAAACACATGAAATTGAAAATAATAACTTGTTAACAGTTTAAAATTAAAATAAATCAAAACATTGATCTTGTCAAAGAGACATTGTTCTTGTCAAAATGACACGCGCACACAAATCAGCTGATTAAAAGCACTTCAAGGTTATTGTCTATCCTTGTCAGTTAGTGTAAGAATTTCCCTCCCGCTAGTTCCCCTTTCTCGTTCTACACCAATAAAATCAAAGCATCTGGCGCTTGCGCGGAGCTATTCTTACAGACAAGTGCAGCTATATATGTCTGCACTCGTCCAATGTTAGTCTCACAAATCTCACTCCCACCAGAAGTATATTAGTCTTATAAGTATATTATTTTAACTCATTTTATAAAAGTCGTCGCGATCTTTATGTCGCATAAAACTTAATAAAATTGTCCAAAAACGAAATATTTAGAGTGATGAAGAAACAAATATTTTTTAAATGTTTTTGAAAGAAAAGTCAAATGACAATTTTTAGATTTTGAGGATTTGAGTAAATCCCTTTTCAATCTTCGAAATAAACGATCGAGATTAATATTTGAAGCCGCTTGAAAATGTCAAGTCAAGCCTATAAAATAACAGGCTTGGACTTACGAAGCGGCTTGATTTCTGTCGAAATAAACAGTGAAGCTTCAAATAATGTAACTACGCATGCGCATATCCGCAATATGTTGCAGTGTTACTAAATTCATGTCATTTGTTGGTTGTTCGCATTTTACCTCATTTTATAAAAATATAGTAAAATTGTCGAAAAGCGAAATATTTGGAGTGATGAAGAAATAAATGTTTTTCTAAGGATTTTGAAAGAGAAGACAAATAACAACATGACAATTTTTACGAAATGAGATCATATTCCTCTCCCTGTCTGTCTGCATAATCTAGTATTTAACTATCTTTTTTTAGTCAGGTCGCGAATCTGGGGAACCGGGTTCGATCCCGACCGACGCCAAATATTTCGAATTTTAAATGGCACAAAATTGATCCCTGTGGTGCACTCTCCACGCCAGTAATGAGTGCCCGGGAGGTGACGCCTGGTAAGCGCCCGCCCGGTACAAATATGTCATCATTACCGATATCTGTGTACAAAGTAGATTGGCACACACCCAGCGATGGGTAATATGCCGTGATGATATACAATATTTATTTATTTTTTTAGTCGATACGAATTTAAAGAAGATTGAAAATAAGTCAATCCTAATTTCAATCCGCTGAGATAAACCAACAGGATTTTTCAAGTCATAATATACTTAATAATTTGTTGAAAGGCCTTTAGGTTCTAATTTCTTTATTTATATATACATTAAAATATTTGGTCGTTTCGGGCAAACATCCGCCCATCATCAGCAAACTGTTAAAATGGCATTAGATGTTTGACATTAAGTTGTTAATTATACATGTTAATAAATTACAATTGTAAGCGGGCGGATGTTTGCCCGAAACGTCCAAATATTTTAATGTATATATAAATAAAGAAATTGGAACCTAAAGGCCTTTCAACAAATTATTAAATCTACATATTGATTCCCGTCCAACAACGTAAGAAGTCATAATATACTTGATTTATACCACTGGCTCAGTGGTATTTAATAAAAGGCTCTTTCATTAAATATACGCTTTACCTTTATATCCAGGCGTGCAAATGCACTCATAGTTGTTAATTTGATTCACACAAGTGGAATTATGTTTACACGGTTGCGACAAACATTCATCCACATCTAAATGACAAGTTTCTCCAGTATATCCTGGTTTGCAATAACACTGGTAACCACCAGGATGATTAACACATATTCCGTGTTCGCAAAGCGGAGTGAGATCTTCACATTCATCGATATCTACTTCACAATTTTTCCCTGTAAAGCCTTTTGCACAAGTACAAATTGGCAATCCAAGTGCGTTAGAATGGCAAGTTCCACCATTTTGGCAAATATCTGTTGTGCAAGGATCCACGACGCAGTTTTCTCCTGTATAACCTTCAGGACAACGGCATTCGTAGTCATTTATTAAGTCCTTGCAAATGCGACCTTCTGGGCATGTATTGTGCAAACAATCATCTATGTTTGTTTCACAAATTTTACCAGTAAATCCTGTAAAATATTGTTGTACAAAAATAATTATGATAAATGAATGAATATTTACCGAGTATGCAATTGCAAGCAAAATCTCTTTTGTTAGAAGTTAAACAAGTTCCATTGTTTTCACAAGGTTTGGTTTCGCAGATGTCGAATGGTTTATCGCAAAGAGGACCCATGAAATCTTTGGTACAGTTGCAGTAAAATCCATTTATATCATCAATGCACGTTGCTCCGTTTAGACAAGGGTGTGATAAACATTCGTTTATATTTTGTTGACAAGTTTTACCTAAATTTTAATCATGTTAGTAGTTGCTTCTTCTTTTCGCTATACATTTTATTCAGACATACTTCTTTCACCTCGTCCACATTCATTATACGAAGGATACTTTGGAATTATTGAGAATAAAAGACAAGGGTCATATTTTCAGAATTTTATTTTAATGGGGTAAAATTAACTTTTTATATATTTTACATCTTCATATAGTAGGAAAATACAATGTTTAGGAAAGAGTTGATGTAAGAAAAAAGAAATTCTTTACATGTTTACATATCTAGAAACGTCCTTGAAAACTGTGACGTAGATTATATATGTTGTTGCTCATTTCAGATTAAATTAAGTTTAATAACTAATGTAAATAATGCAATTTAAATATTTTCCATTTTACTAAAAATCTATCAACATGCTACACAAACTACCCTTATTTATATTATTGTCAATAAAAGCTGTCTTTATAAAACTGTTTTTACAAATTATAAAAATTCGTTTCCATTCTCGGGATATTGAGTGAAAAAAAAGTGGCAGTTATTAGTGAAAAAAATCAAAGAAGTTTAATTACGCCGGATACAATATTTTCTGCTGAATTCAATGGTAAAATAAAAAATCTGGCGTGGCCAACACAATATCTCCCGCCATTACCGTCCGACTCACAAAAAATATTAAGCTAATCCTTATTTTTGGATTAGCAAACTTTACTCTAATTTTGGCAGTTTATTTCTTAAAATATAGTCCAATCTAATCCAAGTAACTACCTTTTTGATAATAAAATGAAGATTAAATTTTAAATACCGGGATAAAATAGAATCCACTAATCAAAAAATGAGAATTGGCTTAAACTTTTTTGCGAATCGTTAATTTTCATTAATCTAAATACATACCTACATATTTACATATGCTGGAAACTGTATTAATTTCCTTTCCTATTGTTCTATTTACTTTTTTTTTAAATACGTTACTGTTATTAATTTGAAATGATTAGTTCTTTGACAGTGACATTTGTCTGTTATTTACATACATTTAAATAACTACGCAACCAAGGAGTTTTGTTTGTATAAAGCGTAGGCTCTGGGATTTAAATTATAGATAATTTTATAAATTTATCCATAAAATATACAGAAAAAGTATTAATGCAAATCTGTAGAAAATTTAATAATCTCTAATTTTTATAATAACATTAATCTCGAAAAATAACATTTAAAGGTATTTTTCGAAAAAAAAAAACTATTTTAAGCTTCTAGTAAAGTGCCATTTCCGGTTATCCGATTTACACCAAAATCTAATGGGCTGTTTCCATTACAAAAAAAGTTCGAAATACAAGGTTTCAAAATTTTCTGAATGATAGTATTTGAGTTAGAGTGGAGGATCCACACATACACAGAGACATCATCGTGAAAATGTTAAAATTGGATTCTAGGGACCATAAAACGTGGTTATTAACCAGAATCTCGATATGCGATTTTTAGTACGATCCCTATACCTCCCTTACAAAGGGTAGCGGGGGGTAAAAATATAGCATTCCATTTTAAATAAGAAAGTTAGGATCTACTTCCGGTTAAACCGGAAGTTTTACTGTTCTGACAATATTTTAGCTGAAAAGGGCATGTCGGAAATCCCCTGGATATTAAATTTCGTAAAATAGTACTGAATAGATACTCGTACATAGATTGTCAATTTCCGTCAATATTCTTTACTTCCATTTCTTAAAAGTTCCCAACCATTCTTTTTTTCAAATGATGAATGCTTTCAAAATAATAAGTTTCAGTAGCAATCTCTTCTTCAAAAGAAAAATTTGTCTAAGTCCAAAAAATAGCCAAGTCGTCCTTTGCCAAATCAGGTGAGTTTGGTGGGTGTTCTATTAATCTTTTGGTCAAAAACTGAAGAAAATGCTCTATGCAACTTAATTTCAAATGAGATAAAAGACTTTAAAATTATGCAAATTTTCATATTATCAACAATTCTGGTAGACCCTCGGATTTAATTAATTTTAATATTAATAATAAGTCGTTATTTGCCAAATCAGGTAAGTTTGGCGGGTGTTCTTTTTTTTCATCGTAAACTGAAGAAAATGCTCGCTGGTTAAATTCATTTACAAGAATACATTAAATTTTTACTAAATTAACTTTCGCAACTTAATTTCAAAAGAGATAAAAAAATTTCTTATTCTCAATAATTCTAGCGGACCCTCGTATTTAATTCATTTTAATTTCAGTTAACATTATATTGTTAATATATTTAGAAGTATAGACAATAACATCAAAATTGTTAGTTATAAAGTGTATAAAGCATATTAGTTAATAAAAAAATTGTGTAAAGTGAAGAATATAATATGTTCTACCTGTGAAGCCAGGCGGACACCGACAGAAGAACCTATCATGTGTTGAGATACACGTGGCCCCTCGTCGGCAAGGGTGTGAAATGCAGTAGTCGGTGCTAATGTCACACGTGTCACCAGTCCACCCAGATTGGCACGTGCAGTAATACCCTCCCATCTGTGCCATATGTTAGTGAGCCGTGCATAGCAGAAACTTATGTTAGTGGAATATAAGATTTATATAACAAAAAACTAATGCTACTACTTTTAAACTAATAAATATTACTCTTTCGGATGTTTAGAATAGCAATTACTACTTTATATAATGGGCCCGTCCAATTCTTTTTGAATTTTTTATGTGACGAAGAATTTAAAAATAGAAATTCCGTATTTTTTGTTTTCTTGAAATTACGCTTAATAACGCCTAAAATAATTATTAAAGTTTTGGTGCGAAAGTTCTGACGTTAGCGTCACTCCGTCATAAGTAGAGAGAACCGACATGCGTTACCATTAATATGGCAATATACAATAAATGTTGCATGAATAAAATACGTATCCATTACAAACTGTGATCAAAAATCTTTGAGCTAATGATAATAAAGTAAGCCAGATAGTTATTATATCATTTCAAAATATATATTTGTTTAACTGACTTACATGAATAGGTATAGGAGTAGTGTTAAATGTTAATTTATGTAATAATTTTTGCTCGTTTTCATAATCAATTTAATAATTTGCTTTAATTAATGTGGCTTTAAGTCTTTCTTTAATATTGAAGTTTGCATACTCACCAAGTGCCATTAACGTAATTAAAATAGAATTTAAACTTATTTCTTTTTTTAATTAAATACAACAATGACAGTATTGATTACAATAATCAAAGCATTGTTCATAATAAAAAGTAATCCAACATTTACATTACTATTTACTAAATGATTACAACAATGACAAGAAATGAGATTACAATAATTAAAATATACATTATAATATAATTTATTGAATAAGTAAATATTCATTTGATCTTAATAAAAAATTACCCGAATTTATGAGCAAAACATGCATGGTCCATAGTGACAATTTCACAGTGAAACTGGACTACTGTAAAGACGCTTACGTCACAATATGGCGACCATTTTACGCTAAAAACTTTAATTACATTATTATAGGTATAAAAATACAAAATATGTAGCAATTTTTATTTCTTTTTCATTTATTTATATTCAAAATTCATATGCGACATGTAATTTTTAAAAAGCCGAAGACTTGGATGGGCCCTTTGTGGAGCTTTTGGCAGAAACAACCTGCACTTTTAATTGAAATTTAGATAAGCAAAGAAAAATACTTTTTAGCTTCCTTAATTAACTATTATTTAAAGAAATTTTCAATGTTTGTAGTAACAAAAAAATATATATGACAAATTATAATTTCTATTTAATAACAAAGTTGTAAGTTCGAATGAAAGTATCTAGCAAAAACGAAGCTATAGGGCGCGGGCATACAGCTGTTTTAAGTATCCTTGAAAACATGTGTTCTGGAGCCCCACTTGTCAAAGTGACAGAACAGAATACCGTTAATCCTTTGAATAATAACCTAGGGCCTACGCACAATTAAGAAACAAACAGTAGGGACATTTAGAGTCGGCTCCTTTGATGTTTCAGTCGTAAATTTTAACTAGCGGCCGTTTTAGGAATTCTTTTCAGCGCGAAATTCTAACGTAAAAGAATGACAGTTATGACATGAAACTATTTCTTATTAGTAATTTTAAAGCATTAATCTTTTGTAAAATAACAAATAAAGGAGTATAAAAATACAGAAACATGATTCAGAAATTTTAATAATACAACATAATATAACATAAGAATGAAATATAACAGTTGAAAAGTGATTTTAGTCTTGAAAAAGACAAATTTTGTCAGTAATAGAAGTTAAGATTCCAAGGAATACAAAAACTGGCAAGGTGAACAAAAGTACAAATGAGATCTGTCTTTTAGGTTGGCAACATGTGGTTGACGTCACTAGTTAATGATTTAAAATAAGCTGACATTTTCACACACAATCTACAACAAAACTTTACGCTCAAAATAAATATTTGTTGCTTAGATCTCAATGTAAGACAGCAAACTGATTACAGCTTTTGAATTAGCGCTAAGGAAAACTATGATATAATAGGTGGCGCTGTTATCAGGGCGCCAGGACAGCTGATCGCAAGGTTACCGGAAACAGCTGAGTGTCCAAGCTCTTTACAGTTTCCGCCAAAATACTCACGAAATCTTGACAATCAGTAGCATGCTGACAAGGTTTATCATCACATTGAACATATCTTTCACACTGTGCACCGGTGAATCCTTCATCACAAATACATTTATAAGAAATCTTATTCGGAATACATATTCCCGAATTTAAACACGGGTTTAATTCGCACACATTATTGCGAATATCACAAACATTACCTAAAGATTCCAAAGCAGGAAAAATGTTACATGCAGACAGACACATGCAGAATCAAATAAAATATGATTAGTAATGTTATACATGCAAAATAAGGGAGGAAATTTTAGGAAAACGTACCTGCAAATCCTGGAGGGCATGTGCAGTTGAATGTGTCTAACAAAGTGGTGCAAGTGCCACCATTGAGACAAGGTTGGTGGGCGCATACACCACCTTCAGAACTGCAGTTTGGGTATGGTCCTGAAAATAAAAAACAATTAAATATATTTGAAATTTTGAAACTTATTTCGATGTTTTCTACTACAATTTATAATTAAGTGGTTTCCCACAAGAATCGAATTCGAACATAACTATTTATTTTTGCGTCACTTTGTGAGCAACAAGTTTTTGGCAAAACACAATAATTGTGTACCATATATAATGGGCGTATATGATTGAACGCCGGAATATTATTCGTCAGAAAATTGATCGCCGGTAAATTAATCGCGGGGTGAATTAATCGCTATAAAATTGGTCTCTAGGAAAACTTATCGCTAAAATGGCAACAAATTTAACTACTACACTACCGTAGTGAATACATCTTAGATTGTGTCTGGTCCCGACTTCAGTTATGACGTCACATTTCTTACGACAGAAATTGTATATCTCTCTAAATATAAGAATAACCTAACGCAGAAAACTCGGCTCGAGTTTCCCAAGCGTGACCTTTGTGTAAATACATAGAACATCAATATTCTATCCTAACGCTCAAAACTCAGCTCGAATTTTCCAAGCGTGACTTTCATGCGTTATTTGTAATTTATAAGTCAATTGATTTGTTATAAACAACATAATTTGTATGAATAAATTTCCTGGCGATCAATTTACCATGCGATAAATATTTTGGCGATCAATTTTATGGCAATCAATTAATTTCTCCGCGCTTAAATTTAATGACAATCAATTTTCCTTGCAATCATTTTCCACGCGATCATTTTCCACGCGATCAATTTGCCTCGCGATCAATTTTCCAGCGATCAATTTATGTGATATATTTTTTAGGCTTAGGCGATCAATTTTCCCAGCGATCTATTTTCTGCGATAAATTTTCCATATCGTTTCCCCAAATTTTGATATTTGTTTATGTTTTATTGAATTAATTATTGCTTTGGGATGTGATGTAACGATAATTAAAGACTGCAATTAGTAAGTAAATAATTCAGTATTGATTTGAACACGATGGTGTACAGATCTGTAAGTGGTGTGATTGTGCATTGCAGAGTCCTGCGGTAACACTGGTAAAGTACTCTTTTCTACTACATACGTATGTAAAAATAAAAAATGTAAATAAGGAATGTAAATTAACATAAACGGCTATGATTCATATAAGTATAAATATTCGCAATGGTCTTTTTCAATTAAAAGAGATAGAAAATGTGCGCAATGGGATCTGCACATAGTAAGCCAACAAATGGCGGGAGTCATGGTTACGTGCTTGCCATATGAGGTGATGAGGATAGTCTGACAACTTTAAATAAGTTCTCAAAAGAAGTTACAAAAGCTTTTATTGAAACTGAAATGTCATACGATGCAAAATTTCAGTAATATAACAACAGAGTGAAATAAATTGAAAATAATTTGACAGATTTTCCGAAAAGTTGTTGCCAGGCAATAGCCACTCAAGCCCTATGGGCTTTCGTGACTATCTGAAAATTATTTTATAATTTATCGAACTCTCGAATGGACCTTTCCAATTTAAAGAGATAGAAGATATGCGCAATGGGGATCTGCGCATAGTAAGAACAACTGAGATCTATGACGTTTGATTCTAAAAAAATTAGACGTAAAATATAAGATAACTTTAAAAAATCTTATCGAAATAAGTTACAAAAGCTTTTATTGAAGGTAAAATGTCTAACGATGCAAATTTTCACTGAGAATACAGGTATTTTAATGACTACAATATTTTTGACGTTTCGTTTGACAGCCCAACTGGCAGTTGTTCGCTCCATTTTCTTACTATTTGCAGCGATAGAAAGAGATAGCCCTTAAATTGGAAAGGTCCATTAAATTCAATTAGATTATTTTTTGATCCACAAGTTTCAAACAACGGAATCACGCCACATCACGCTGTCATGCTATTGTAACGCTATCTACTGTCGTAATTAACTACCTTCATTCATTTACATTGCTCAGTTGGTAAGTCTGTCGTGACAACTAGAATACACTTTGATAATTCAAAATAAATAATCAAAAGATATAATTACTAATTATGGTATTTCTAGAAGTTGTTTCTATAATTTTTTGGTTTATTTCATGATCAGAAATGACACAAAATTGGTATTTTTCGCTCATATTTGAAATTCAATGTCAAATCGCAAAAAGCAAATTACTTGATTTTAAATATGTGTGTAAAAGTAAAACCTAGATAATACGATAAACACAGAAATTAAATTGTCGTGTCAAATGTAAACATAAACAGATGGTAGTGTTTTGCTTCTATCTCTTTCTATGAAGCACGTTTTGGTTTTGGGCACGTACGTCGAGACCTAATTGGCGGGAAGAAAATATTGCAAAAGATTAACATTTTTTTCCCGGTATTTTTTAAATTATAAAAGTAAAAAAGCTTTAGATTTGAAAAATATTTGAACATATAAAAAAATCAATAATTCGAAAACTCCCCCATTACTTGAGTTGACAAAACAGAAAGTTTCAAGTTATGTATCCAAGTAAGTATCAACTGCCTTGCCTTTAGTATGAAATGATTCCTCTATTAATCGTTAATGATAAATTAATTGTATGCAACTTTTATTTAAACTGTTTTTCTACAAAATAATCTATAAACGATTGGCAAAGAAAGAACAATGCTAGTCAACTGCTCGCTAATTATCCATAATCAGTTAAAAAACTTACCTGGATATCCAGCCTTGCACATACATCTTCTTATTCCTTTCTCTTCTCTACATTCTGCGTTATGTACACATTGTACCCCATCACAAACCACTAACTCACAATTAACTCCCGTGAATCCATTGGCACAATCACATTCAAAACCTCCAACTTTATCTACACAGAGCCCTTTGTTCTGACATGGCGTGGATTCACATTCGTTTAAATTCTGCTCGCAATTGGCCCCTCCATACCCTTCATGACACTGACACGTATACCCTCCGTAAGTGTCAAAACACATGCCCCCATTCAAGCAGGGGTGCACGAGACACTCATTGATATTGATTTCGCAGTTTCTACCCTCGTAGCCAGTGAAGGCGCAATTGCAAGTGTAATTGTTGGGGTTGTCGAAGCAATGGCCGCCATTTTCGCAAGGGTTTGGGGCGCATTCGTTGATGTCTGTCTCGCAGTGGGGCCCTGTGAAGCCTGAAGTGCATACGCAACTGGGTTCTGAAGCCCCAGGCGCGAGGCGACAGGTGCCGTTGTTTTGGCAGAAGTTTGGTTCGCATAAATGGTGATGTGGAATTTCAGTCTCGCATTGTCTGCCTAAAAATATAATTTCTTTTATATATTGGTTTCTCCAGACAACTCTCAAGGTTGCCAATGAGGTGATTTTTCGAAAAACAATAGTAACTACGAACCGGGGCACCAAATCAAAACTACTTTTAACGCCAATCTTTTTGTATTTATTTAATTATTTACGAAAATAACATTTTTTTATTACCTAGCTACTATGAAAAATATTGCATAAACTTGCATTTAAATACTTTTAAAAATCCAGCCCATTATTAGACGTAATTAAAGTACTCAATTTCAAGTGACATTAAATTATGGATCAGAGAATTCAATTTAAACGAGTATAAAAAAATTAAAAATTAGAGGAAGTACGTCCGTTTTCTAGTTATCATTATTGTGTCTTTAGAAACAGTAATTGTTGTTACATCCTATTTAGCAGTATAATTTGCAAGAAAAATTATTAAAAATTGTTGCGATAATATCTAATATGATGTTCAAATATTTTATTAGTATGTACGATGTTTTTAAGGGAATTTACTTATCATTAACAATAGTTAATTTTTTAAGACATAGTCACCACAGCAAAATATTAACGTCTCCAAGCTGAAACTTGTTTTTCGCTCACGTAGAATAAAATGGAGTAATTTTTTGAAAATTTAATAATTCTCAACTTATTACACAAAATACATTTTTTTTATAAGCTTTACAATTTTACATATACGACATATTTACATTCTTTTGTTTCAAATGAATTCAATCAACCGACGAATACGATTGGTCCCACAACTGAATTATTACTAATTTATTGGGATAAAAGAAATAGAAAATTAATTCATTTATTAAAATAGAAAATTATTTAGAAATAAATGAAAATATTAATCGGCTACTTGCGTGCCATTTTTTACCTGCTGCTACCCTTGGTAAAGGAGGTATAGGGATCGTGCTACAAATCCAGTTTTAACATTTTTACGATGATGTCTGTCGCGCTTTAACTCAAATACTATCATTCAGAAAATTTTGAAACCTTGTATTTCGAACTTTTTCTGTAATGGAGAGATTTTGATGTAAATCGGATAACCGGAAATGGCACTTTACTAGAAGCTCAAAATAGTTTTTCTTCGAAAAATACCTTTAAATGTTATTTTTTCGAGGATAATGTTAGTATAAAAATTAAAGATTATTAAATTTTCTACAGATTTGCATTAATCTTTTTTTATACATTTTATGGATAAATTTATAAAATTATCAATAATTTAAATTCCGGAACTTACGCTTTAAACAAACAAAACTCCTTGGTTGCGCAGTTATTCAAATGTATGTAACTGACAGATAAATGTCACTGTCAAAGAACTAATTATTTCAAATAAATAGTAGTAACGTTTTAAAAAGAAAAAAGTAAACAGAACAATAGGAAAGAAAATCAATAGTTTCCAGCATATGTAATTATGTAGGTATGTATTTTTAATAAAAATTAACGATTCGCAAAAATGTTTAAGCTAATTCTCATTTTTGGATTAGTGAATTCTATTATATTCAGGTATTTAAAATTTAATCTTTATTTTATTATCAAAAAAGTAGTTACTAGGACTAGATTTGACTATATTTTAAGAAATAAACTGCTAAAATTAGAGTAAAATTCGCTAACCCAAAAATAAGGATTCGCTTAATCTTTTTTGTGACTCGGGCGGTAAATGGCGGGAGGTATTGTGCTGGCCACATCAGATTTTTTATTTAATATTTTTGAAGAGGCGATAAAAACTTGCTACCCATATTTATTCTTCTGACAAAATTTTCATTAAATGGCCTGAAAAAAATTCATGAAATCCGACAATCACCTGTTTGACGTTTGAACAATAGTTTGGAGATTAATATTTTAGGTTGTCATTTTAATCTTGTACGAGTGTAAGCTAGGTTAAAATCCTCCAAAATCCTGCTTAACAAATCGAAATACGTCATAAAAGTAATAGAAACCACGCAAATAATAAACGAGAGTGAAAGAAAAATAAACTAATGTCAAATTCAAATTTAAACTCGCACACCATCTACTGGTTACATTCTTAAATGTGCTGTCCTTTATCCAGTTCAAAATAATGACGTCACAAAAATGTTCTTTCTTAATTTAATAATACTTAAAATAAGATTCATCTACCTGTAAATCCTGGGGGACAGTGGCACTGAAAGTCCCCCCTATTATCCTCTATACATTTGGCGCCATTTTTACATAAAGGTGGAACCTTCTCACATAAGGGGCCATTATCTAGTTCACAATTATTTCCTGAGTACCTTGGCGCGCATTTACATTCATATCTGTCTGCCCTTGATATGCACTCTCCTTGTTGAAGACACGGTAAATTTATGCAGTAATCGGTGTGCATTGGGCGAACCGTACCTAAAAGAAGAAAGTTGAGTAAGAAGCAACAAAGGAAATGTGTCAGATGAAGAGATAAAAGATGGTGCAATTAATGCAATTTGTTAAAGATGCTCACTGAAAGGAAAATTATTTAATATGATGATACTAATTAAATAATAGGAATATTTATGAAATATATTTGTCACAAATAATGCAAAGTAAATATTAACAAATTTGTTATTCTATTCTTTTAGCGGGTTGCCATACGTCCAGGTTTGGACCATTTAGCTATACAGTCCCAGCACAGTATAAAAAGTATTATACAGTAGCGGAACTTAGGATTTTCTGTCACAACGCGCTTGCGTCAATCAGCGCAACAAGAACATGGCGTCCCTTTAAATAGGAACATGGGCGTAGAGTTATCTTTTTCTAATATACGAATTATAATTTTTAATATTAATTAGTATGGCTAAAATTGCATTTTATGAAACATTTTTTTTTTGGGAAGTAAATTCTATAGATATTGAAGGACTTTTATGGATATTCAATGCAGTAAATTTGATTCAAATTGAAAAATACTGTTGAAATCATCAATAAAAATTATAAAGATGTAGTAATTGAAAGTGTTCATGAGGCGTTTTTTTTAAAAAAAAAATTATGAACGTACAAAAAAATGGCGAGAAAAAATATCTCTAGCCAGGAAAAATGGTTTGATCCCGCGTTTGATCCTTTTAAATATTTTTCAGAAAAACATATTTCAGCAGATACATAATTTTAAAAAGTTGTAGAATTCATTTATAAAATCTATAATACTAAAAGGTCAAGCCCCCCAAAATTCATCACGACGATCGGGAAATTTTTAGACAAAGCTACAACTGAAACGGTTTCAGCGATTTGGATGGAATTTGCTTTAAATAGTAGAGAATAAATCAACTTAGGGCCTTTGATATGTCTCTTATTTTTACTGTGCATAGTTTTTGTGGAAAAAATTATTAACTGGTCAAAATTCTTACATTAAAACAATAGATCAAAGTTCTCTATACTGATGTCAAATGTACAAAATCAGAGAATACAGGCTAATTATTTGAATTGAGTATGCGTGAAAATTTTTAAGAAGACAGTCTAAAAAGTTATGTGTCATTTTGAATCCATTTTAAATACATTAAATTTATTGTATTTGATTATTTTAAATAAAAATTATTTATTTTTGTACCTCTCTGCTTATTATTATTTATTATTATTATTTATTATTATTATTATTATTATCATCAGATATAATTTTTTATGTTCTTTTATTATTATTATTATTTTAATAAATATTTACCTATATCTGACTTCATTCATTTCATATTAATTACGTATTTTATAACAAAATTACATTGTTTTAACAATAAAATTAATTTATTATTATTTTTTATCTCTATTTAGTATATTACATAGTTTTAAACAATATTATACAATTTTGTATGAATAAAATTTAAACTGTTCCACACATTTTGGAATATATCGCCAATATGACTTATTATACATCAAAACGGACTGCTTTTTACCTATCTATGACTTGAAACGATTATCATATTTTTTAAATCACGCATTTGTGACTTAAAAAGCCGTTTTACATCCTAATACTAAACGATCAGATTCACTATCTATATATATTTTCTTTAATCACGACGATCGCCAAAGCTTTGAACACCTCTACAGCCTGAATGGTGCGAGCGATTTTTATGAAATTTAAACCAAGTTGTAGGAAATGATTGTCTCGAGTGCCCTCGTAATAAGTTAAATTTCTGTAGGAAGCATAGTTTTCGTGTAAAAAATTCTTAAATGTTGAAAATTGGATAAGTGAAACAATGGATCAAAGAAAACATGGAAAAATATAAGACGAAGAACGCCATGTTTGACATGTCATTTTGAACCTATAAATAGAAATATTTATAAAATGAGGACAATTTGAAAGAAGTTTATTTCATAATCATAATTTATGAGAATGGGCAATTATATCTGCACAGGTAAAAAGGCCTAAAACAGTATAATTAAAAATTATAAATTTTGACGGTTCATATGCACTTGGAAAATGTTGCCAAATATGTCGTAAGTAACTAGGTAAAAAACAAATATTCCTAACTAGATTAATGTGAAGTTCGTACACAAGTGTGTGATCACAGTTTTCCTTGAAAATTTTAAAAAGATAAACGCTGTTATAACATTTGGCATGTCAATGTCAATGATTACAAATTATCGGTTTTCATACTTTTAAATGCAAAGAAATGTTTCAATAATATGTAACATTAAAGAAAAGATGATGAATTTAACGAGGTAGGTATATGTAATGATTTTAAGCAATGTTTATTATTATGTTACATATTTTATTTTGTAAATAGAATTTTGGAAAATGTATAAGGAAACACGTCGAAAAGGATCAGAAAGGCAGATGTCTGTCACATTTGATATGTTAATGACAAAT
>OY720449.1:8574700-8772200 GCA_963082715.1 Harpalus rubripes | reverse complement strand
TTGTCAACAACGCCAAAGATTATACGTAAAAAAGAATATAAAAGGAATTTTCGAAAAAATGACGAATATAAAGAAACAGAAAAGGAAAGTAGAAAATGAAAATTTCAGGATATTGAATATAAAGAAAATGTAAATAAATTAATTAATAATATAATAATAAATTAAAGTTATAAGAAGCAAAAAAGAGACCACTCAAAAATTAATGTTTTTAATAGAAGAATATGAAGAGAAAATCGGTGGTACCTGCCTAAAATTTAGATATGGTAAACTGTACTTAGTAACCTACATAATTTATATTAAAATATCCCAAAGATTTTGCAAATATATGTGACAATTATTTTGTAGTGAAACATGAATATATGTATTTGTATTTAAAAATATTTTTTGTTTTATCCGTACAACCAGGTAAAATATCTGGCGAGAGGTTATGTGCTGGCCACATCAGATTTTTTAACTAATAAGTAATGATTTAGAAACTGTTACGATGTTCCGTGTTTTTGACGTTTACCCCCTCTACTACGAAATAATTCGAAACTGTTTTAAACCAGCCCAGCGGATCGGTTTGAAAACATACGAAACTATTTCAACCTATTTCGTCTCTGACGTCACCGTTGCGTCGCTAAAATATGTTTTGAAACACTATGAAATAATTTCAAACCAATGTATCGCCAAAAAACGCCTCTATACAAAACCATTCAGTTTACCAAAACCATATCCTCCAAATGCTCAACTCTATTAACCACAGCATACCTGATATTCACAAACATACTCTACCCAAAATACCGCCCATGGTCTATTGAAATACCTAACATAAATTTAGATCTCAGTCAATACAAAAAAAGAAAAAAAAACTTTTAATAATCAAAAATCACTTTAGAATAATCAAAAAAGACCATAACGACAACCAATTCATATATACAGACGCCTCAAAAATAAATAACAAAGTGGGTAGAGCATTCGTAGCTCAGGACCAAATGCAGAAGTCCCATTTACCTACCGAAACCAAAATATTTACAACCGAAATATATGGAATATAGAACTGTCTCGTAAACATATTAAAAACTTCAAACAATAACATATCATGCACCATATGCTCTGATTCCCTCAGAACGATCCGATCTATCAAAACTAATGATGCCAAAGCCATTATCAAACATAAAATATTTAATGATTGGAACAACCACTGGAAGAACCAAATAACAAACAATCTCCAAAAAATCCAAGAGAATATTAAGATAAAAAGACGAAATAAAAACTGTACTCGAAAAGAACAAGTTATATTTACGAGAATGAAAATAGGTCACACAAAAATGACTCACAAATATCTTTTTGATAAATCTGGCCCGCCAATCTGTGATAGATGTAACGTTTAAATGACCATAGAACATCAGCAAATACACTGCATCAAATAGAGCTATGAAAGACGGAAACACAAAATACTAGGAACCGTCAAAGATGCACTAAATACAAATAATTATAAATCTATTTTAAGGTACATTAAGGTCATGAATTTGAACCAGTACTTATAAATGTAATTTTATTTATATCATATATGTCATTTTAAATATCTATGTATAATGATAATACTCATTGGGCAAAGGTAAATTAACATAAAAAACAAGTTTTTCCAACTAAATTAAGAACTGTGAATAACATGTTTCCAAATTCTTCCAGCAGCTGTGTAAAAATTCACTGGATTGCTTTAAAAAAAAAAGCAAACCGGGATATTTCCCGATATTCCAGCAAGTTAGTCATCCCTTAATTAAAACATTAAAAAAATAAATGTTTTTGGGTTGACAGGTTATTAGAGGTGGTGTATGTTGCATGGGCAAGTTGGGTGGGCATGTTGAGTGGGCACTCTGGATGGGCATATTGCGTGGGCAGTTTGGGTGGGCCAGTTGCGTGGACAGTTTGGGTGAGCATGTTGCGTGGGCAGTTTGGGTGGGCAGGTTGCGTGGGCAGTTTGGGTGGGCATGTTGCGTCGGCAGTTTGGGTGAACATGTTGGTTAGACATGTTGCATAAACAATATGAGTGAGCATGTTGCGTGGGTAGTTTGGGTGGGCATGTTGCGTGAGCAGTTTGGGTGAACCTTTTCCGTTGGCAGTTTGGGTGGGCATGCTGCGTGGGCAGTTTAAGTGGGTCGGTTGCATGGACAGTTTGAGTGGGCATGTTGCGTGGGCAGTTTGGGTGGGCATGTCGCGTGGACTGTTTGAGTGGGCATGTTGTGTGGGCAGTTTTAGTGGTAAGGACAGTATTCAAACAATTTAAAAGACAATTAGCGTCAGCACTTTGGGTTTAAAGTGTGCCTAGATGGGTTAGATCTACCTATAGACTATTATGAAACACTATCGGCGGAGCCCTAGGGGAAGCTCGGCGTAGCCGAGTTTTCGCTAGTCTATAATACTAAAAGGTCAAGCCCCCCAAAATTCATCACGACGATCGGGAAATTTTTAGACAAAGCTACAACTGAAACGGTTTCAGCGATTTGGATGGAATTTGCTTTAAATAGTAGAGAATAAATCAACTTAGGGCCTTTGATATGTCTCTTATTTTTACTGTGCATAGTTTTTGTGGAAAAAATTATTAACTGGTCAAAATTCTTACATTAAAACAATAGATCAAAGTTCTCTGTACTGATGTCAAATGTACAAAATCAGAGAATACAGGCTAATTATTTGAATTGAGTATGCGTGAAAATTTTTAAGAAGACAGTCTAAAAAGTTATGTGTCATTTTGAATCCATTTTAAATACATTAAATTTATTGTATTTGATTATTTTAAATAAAAATTATTTATTTTTGTACCTCTCTGCTTATTATTATTTATTATTATTATTTATTATTATTATTATTATTATTATTATTATTAATATCATCAGATATAATTTTTTATGTTCTTTTATTATTATTATTATTTTAATAAGTATTTACCTATATCTGACTTCATTCATTTCATATTAATTACGTATTTCATAACAAAATTACATTGTTTTAACAATAAAATTAATTTATTATTATTTTTTATCTCTATTTAGTATATTACATAGTTTTAAACAATATTATACAATTTTGTATGAATAAAATTTAAACTGTTCCACACATTTTGGAATATATCGCCAATATGACTTATTATACATCAAAACGGACTGCTTTTTACCTATCTATGACTTGAAACGATTATCATATTTTTTAAATCACGCATTTGTGACTTAAAAAGCCGTTTTACATCTATAATACTAAAAGGTCAAGCCCCCCAGAATTCATCACGACGATCGGGAAATTTTTAGACAAAGCTACAACTGAAACGGTTTCAGCGATTTGGATGGAATTTGCTTTAAATAGTAGAGAATAAATCAACTTAGGGCCTTTGATATGTCTCTTATTTTTACTGTGCATAGTTTTTGTGGAAAAAATTATTAACTGGTCAAAATTCTTACATTAAAACAATAGATCAAAGTTCTCTGTACTGATGTCAAATGTACAAAATCAGAGAATACAGGCTAATTATTTGAATTGAGTATGCGTGAAAATTTTTAAGAAGACAGTCTAAAAAGTTATGTGTCATTTTGAATCCATTTTAAATACATTAAATTTATTGTATTTGATTATTTTAAATAAAAATTATTTATTTTTGTACCTCTCTGCTTATTATTATTATTTATTATTATTATTATTATTATTATTATTATTATTATCATCAGATATAATTTTTTATGTTCTTTTATTATTATTATTATTATTTTAATAAATATTTACCTATATCTGACTTCATTCATTTCATATTAATTACGTATTTTATAACAAAATTACATTGTTTTAACAATAAAATTAATTTATTATTATTTTTTATCTCTATTTAGTATATTACATAGTTTTAAACAATATTATACAATTTTGTATGAATAAAATTTAAACTGTTCCACACATTTTGGAATATATCGCCAATATGACTTATTATACATCAAAACGGACTGCTTTTTACCTATCTATGACTTGAAACGATTATCATATTTTTTAAATCACGCATTTGTGACTTAAAAAGCCGTTTTACATCTATAATACTAAAAGGTCAAGCCCCCCAAAATTCATCACGACGATCGGGAAATTTTTAGACAAAGCTACAACTGAAACGGTTTCAGCGATTTGGATGGAATTTGCTTTAAATAGTAGAGAATAAATCAACTTAGGGCCTTTGATATGTCTCTTATTTTTACTGTGCATAGTTTTTGTGGAAAAAATTATTAACTGGTCAAAATTCTTACATTAAAACAATAGATCAAAGTTCTCTGTACTGATGTCAAATGTACAAAATCAGAGAATACAGGCTAATTATTTGAATTGAGTATGCGTGAAAATTTTTAAGAAGACAGTCTAAAAAGTTATGTGTCATTTTGAATCCATTTTAAATACATTAAATTTATTGTATTTGATTATTTTAAATAAAAATTATTTATTTTTGTACCTCTCTGCTTATTATTATTTATTATTATTATTTATTATTATTATTATTATTATTATCATCAGATATAATTTTTTATGTTCTTTTATTATTATTATTATTTTAATAAGTATTTACCTATATCTGACTTCATTCATTTCATATTAATTACGTATTTTATAACAAAATTACATTGTTTTAACAATAAAATTAATTTATTATTATTTTTTATCTCTATTTAGTATATTACATAGTTTTAAACAATATTATACAATTTTGTATGAATAAAATTTAAACTGTTCCACACATTTTGGAATATATCGCCAATATGACTTATTATACATCAAAACGGACTGCTTTTTACCTATCTATGACTTGAAACGATTATCATATTTTTTAAATCACGCATTTGTGACTTAAAAAGCCGTTTTACATCTATAATACTAAAAGGTCAAGCCCCCCAAAATTCATCACGACGATCGGGAAATTTTTAGACAAAGCTACAACTGAAACGGTTTCAGCGATTTGGATGGAATTTGCTTTAAATAGTAGAGAATAAATCAACTTAGGGCCTTTGATATGTCTCTTATTTTTACTGTGCATAGTTTTTGTGGAAAAAATTATTAACTGGTCAAAATTCTTACATTAAAACAATAGATCAAAGTTCTCTGTACTGATGTCAAATGTACAAAATCAGAGAATACAGGCTAATTATTTGAATTGAGTATGCGTGAAAATTTTTAAGAAGACAGTCTAAAAAGTTATGTGTCATTTTGAATCCATTTTAAATACATTAAATTTATTGTATTTGATTATTTTAAATAAAAATTATTTATTTTTGTACCTCTCTGCTTATTATTATTTATTATTATTATTTATTATTATTATTATTATTATTATCATCAGATATAATTTTTTATGTTCTTTTATTATTATTATTATTTTAATAAGTATTTACCTATATCTGACTTCATTCATTTCATATTAATTACGTATTTTATAACAAAATTACATTGTTTTAACAATAAAATTAATTTATTATTATTTTTTATCTCTATTTAGTATATTACATAGTTTTAAACAATATTATACAATTTTGTATGAATAAAATTTAAACTGTTCCACACATTTTGGAATATATCGCCAATATGACTTATTATACATCAAAACGGACTGCTTTTTACCTATCTATGACTTGAAACGATTATCATATTTTTTAAATCACGCATTTGTGACTTAAAAAGCCGTTTTACATCTATAATACTAAAAGGTCAAGCCCCCCAAAATTCATCACGACGATCGGGAAATTTTTAGACAAAGCTACAACTGAAACGGTTTCAGCGATTTGGATGGAATTTGCTTTAAATAGTAGAGAATAAATCAACTTAGGGCCTTTGATATGTCTCTTATTTTTACTGTGCATAGTTTTTGTGGAAAAAATTATTAACTGGTCAAAATTCTTACATTAAAACAATAGATCAAAGTTCTCTGTACTGATGTCAAATGTACAAAATCAGAGAATACAGGCTAATTATTTGAATTGAGTATGCGTGAAAATTTTTAAGAAGACAGTCTAAAAAGTTATGTGTCATTTTGAATCCATTTTAAATACATTAAATTTATTGTATTTGATTATTTTAAATAAAAATTATTTATTTTTGTACCTCTCTGCTTATTATTATTTATTATTATTATTTATTATTATTATTATTATTATTATCATCAGATATAATTTTTTATGTTCTTTTATTATTATTATTATTTTAATAAGTATTTACCTATATCTGACTTCATTCATTTCATATTAATTACGTATTTTATAACAAAATTACATTGTTTTAACAATAAAATTAATTTATTATTATTTTTTATCTCTATTTAGTATATTACATAGTTTTAAACAATATTATACAATTTTGTATGAATAAAATTTAAACTGTTCCACACATTTTGGAATATATCGCCAATATGACTTATTATACATCAAAACGGACTGCTTTTTACCTATCTATGACTTGAAACGATTATCATATTTTTTAAATCACGCATTTGTGACTTAAAAAGCCGTTTTACATCTATAATACTAAAAGGTCAAGCCCCCCAAAATTCATCACGACGATCGGGAAATTTTTAGACAAAGCTACAACTGAAACGGTTTCAGCGATTTGGATGGAATTTGCTTTAAATAGTAGAGAATAAATCAACTTAGGGCCTTTGATATGTCTCTTATTTTTACTGTGCATAGTTTTTGTGGAAAAAATTATTAACTGGTCAAAATTCTTACATTAAAACAATAGATCAAAGTTCTCTGTACTGATGTCAAATGTACAAAATCAGAGAATACAGGCTAATTATTTGAATTGAGTATGCGTGAAAATTTTTAAGAAGACAGTCTAAAAAGTTATGTGTCATTTTGAATCCATTTTAAATACATTAAATTTATTGTATTTGATTATTTTAAATAAAAATTATTTATTTTTGTACCTCTCTGCTTATTATTATTTATTATTATTATTTATTATTATTATTATTATTATTATCATCAGATATAATTTTTTATGTTCTTTTATTATTATTATTATTTTAATAAGTATTTACCTATATCTGACTTCATTCATTTCATATTAATTACGTATTTTATAACAAAATTACATTGTTTTAACAATAAAATTAATTTATTATTATTTTTTATCTCTATTTAGTATATTACATAGTTTTAAACAATATTATACAATTTTGTATGAATAAAATTTAAACTGTTCCACACATTTTGGAATATATCGCCAATATGACTTATTATACATCAAAACGGACTGCTTTTTACCTATCTATGACTTGAAACGATTATCATATTTTTTAAATCACGCATTTGTGACTTAAAAAGCCGTTTTACATCTATAATACTAAAAGGTCAAGCCCCCCAAAATTCATCACGACGATCGGGAAATTTTTAGACAAAGCTACAACTGAAACGGTTTCAGCGATTTGGATGGAATTTGCTTTAAATAGTAGAGAATAAATCAACTTAGGGCCTTTGATATGTCTCTTATTTTTACTGTGCATAGTTTTTGTGGAAAAAATTATTAACTGGTCAAAATTCTTACATTAAAACAATAGATCAAAGTTCTCTGTACTGATGTCAAATGTACAAAATCAGAGAATACAGGCTAATTATTTGAATTGAGTATGCGTGAAAATTTTTAAGAAGACAGTCTAAAAAGTTATGTGTCATTTTGAATCCATTTTAAATACATTAAATTTATTGTATTTGATTATTTTAAATAAAAATTATTTATTTTTGTACCTCTCTGCTTATTATTATTTATTATTATTATTTATTATTATTATTATTATTATTATCATCAGATATAATTTTTTATGTTCTTTTATTATTATTATTATTTTAATAAGTATTTACCTATATCTGACTTCATTCATTTCATATTAATTACGTATTTTATAACAAAATTACATTGTTTTAACAATAAAATTAATTTATTATTATTTTTTATCTCTATTTAGTATATTACATAGTTTTAAACAATATTATACAATTTTGTATGAATAAAATTTAAACTGTTCCACACATTTTGGAATATATCGCCAATATGACTTATTATACATCAAAACGGACTGCTTTTTACCTATCTATGACTTGAAACGATTATCATATTTTTTAAATCACGCATTTGTGACTTAAAAAGCCGTTTTACATCTATAATACTAAAAGGTCAAGCCCCCCAAAATTCATCACGACGATCGGGAAATTTTTAGACAAAGCTACAACTGAAACGGTTTCAGCGATTTGGATGGAATTTGCTTTAAATAGTAGAGAATAAATCAACTTAGGGCCTTTGATATGTCTCTTATTTTTACTGTGCATAGTTTTTGTGGAAAAAATTATTAACTGGTCAAAATTCTTACATTAAAACAATAGATCAAAGTTCTCTGTACTGATGTCAAATGTACAAAATCAGAGAATACAGGCTAATTATTTGAATTGAGTATGCGTGAAAATTTTTAAGAAGACAGTCTAAAAAGTTATGTGTCATTTTGAATCCATTTTAAATACATTAAATTTATTGTATTTGATTATTTTAAATAAAAATTATTTATTTTTGTACCTCTCTGCTTATTATTATTTATTATTATTATTTATTATTATTATTATTATTATTATCATCAGATATAATTTTTTATGTTCTTTTATTATTATTATTATTTTAATAAGTATTTACCTATATCTGACTTCATTCATTTCATATTAATTACGTATTTTATAACAAAATTACATTGTTTTAACAATAAAATTAATTTATTATTATTTTTTATCTCTATTTAGTATATTACATAGTTTTAAACAATATTATACAATTTTGTATGAATAAAATTTAAACTGTTCCACACATTTTGGAATATATCGCCAATATGACTTATTATACATCAAAACGGACTGCTTTTTACCTATCTATGACTTGAAACGATTATCATATTTTTTAAATCACGCATTTGTGACTTAAAAAGCCGTTTTACATCTATAATACTAAAAGGTCAAGCCCCCCAAAATTCATCACGACGATCGGGAAATTTTTAGACAAAGCTACAACTGAAACGGTTTCAGCGATTTGGATGGAATTTGCTTTAAATAGTAGAGAATAAATCAACTTAGGGCCTTTGATATGTCTCTTATTTTTACTGTGCATAGTTTTTGTGGAAAAAATTATTAACTGGTCAAAATTCTTACATTAAAACAATAGATCAAAGTTCTCTGTACTGATGTCAAATGTACAAAATCAGAGAATACAGGCTAATTATTTGAATTGAGTATGCGTGAAAATTTTTAAGAAGACAGTCTAAAAAGTTATGTGTCATTTTGAATCCATTTTAAATACATTAAATTTATTGTATTTGATTATTTTAAATAAAAATTATTTATTTTTGTACCTCTCTGCTTATTATTATTTATTATTATTATTTATTATTATTATTATTATTATTATCATCAGATATAATTTTTTATGTTCTTTTATTATTATTATTATTTTAATAAGTATTTACCTATATCTGACTTCATTCATTTCATATTAATTACGTATTTTATAACAAAATTACATTGTTTTAACAATAAAATTAATTTATTATTATTTTTTATCTCTATTTAGTATATTACATAGTTTTAAACAATATTATACAATTTTGTATGAATAAAATTTAAACTGTTCCACACATTTTGGAATATATCGCCAATATGACTTATTATACATCAAAACGGACTGCTTTTTACCTATCTATGACTTGAAACGATTATCATATTTTTTAAATCACGCATTTGTGACTTAAAAAGCCGTTTTACATCTATAATACTAAAAGGTCAAGCCCCCCAAAATTCATCACGACGATCGGGAAATTTTTAGACAAAGCTACAACTGAAACGGTTTCAGCGATTTGGATGGAATTTGCTTTAAATAGTAGAGAATAAATCAACTTAGGGCCTTTGATATGTCTCTTATTTTTACTGTGCATAGTTTTTGTGGAAAAAATTATTAACTGGTCAAAATTCTTACATTAAAACAATAGATCAAAGTTCTCTGTACTGATGTCAAATGTACAAAATCAGAGAATACAGGCTAATTATTTGAATTGAGTATGCGTGAAAATTTTTAAGAAGACAGTCTAAAAAGTTATGTGTCATTTTGAATCCATTTTAAATACATTAAATTTATTGTATTTGATTATTTTAAATAAAAATTATTTATTTTTGTACCTCTCTGCTTATTATTATTTATTATTATTATTTATTATTATTATTATTATTATTATCATCAGATATAATTTTTTATGTTCTTTTATTATTATTATTATTTTAATAAGTATTTACCTATATCTGACTTCATTCATTTCATATTAATTACGTATTTTATAACAAAATTACATTGTTTTAACAATAAAATTAATTTATTATTATTTTTTATCTCTATTTAGTATATTACATAGTTTTAAACAATATTATACAATTTTGTATGAATAAAATTTAAACTGTTCCACACATTTTGGAATATATCGCCAATATGACTTATTATACATCAAAACGGACTGCTTTTTACCTATCTATGACTTGAAACGATTATCATATTTTTTAAATCACGCATTTGTGACTTAAAAAGCCGTTTTACATCTATAATACTAAAAGGTCAAGCCCCCCAAAATTCATCACGACGATCGGGAAATTTTTAGACAAAGCTACAACTGAAACGGTTTCAGCGATTTGGATGGAATTTGCTTTAAATAGTAGAGAATAAATCAACTTAGGGCCTTTGATATGTCTCTTATTTTTACTGTGCATAGTTTTTGTGGAAAAAATTATTAACTGGTCAAAATTCTTACATTAAAACAATGGATCGCAGTGTTCTGTAATGAAGTCAAGGTATATACATAAGTAAACAAAAAAAAAAAAAAAAAAAAAAAAAAAAAAAAAAAAAAAAAAAAGTCCACAAAAATTCACTGTTGCCTACTTCACACTGTATATACATTTTACAATTCATACTAAATCTTAGTCGAAATCGTAGGTGCTGATTCACTTTATAAATAATAGATTAATTTAATGTACAATAATTAAAAATTAAAAAACAAACGTCGCATCATCTCTGGCGGAAGGTATACAATGTTTCACTGTCACTGCAGCTACACTAATTTCACAAGTCCCAACATTCAAACACTCTTAATATTGAGTAATAAATTCTATTTTTTAAGAACATAATCTAAATAATTGTTTTATGACTTTACATATACAAATTTCATCTAAAAACACTTTGTGTCGGAAAATAACATATTCTAGGGATATTTCCAAATCTTAAAGACATCATTTTAAAATTCTATTTCTATTTCATCAATTATATTGCATCATAATGTAAGTAAAATACGTGTTTTCATGATTTATTTCAATTTAATTAAGTTTATTTTCATACATTACATTTTACACAATAAGTTATCACCCCAAATATTACTTGTCAAGAACACACTTACCTGGAGTGTACAATTCGCGTAGTGAGACTGATATAACCATCTTTAGCGCCATCTTTTGTTACTATTTTAACGTGACAATTTTCTAAATTAAATCAATATTCTGGTACAATACTAGTACTTATTGTAATAATTACCCTATACTTAGAATATAATTATTATGTATTTTTCGTTTCTCTACTCTAATGTGGATATGTAGTTTTTTATAATTTCCTAATAAATTTTAATATTCACTCAAATGGCACTGTCATCTGTCGGCAGTATAATAATTCACATATAAAATAAAATATGACATTATCGCCAAATATCATATAGCTATGGAAATAAAAAAAAAAAACAGAAGAAAATATCAATTAAGATCATACTATTTGAATATTTATTTCTGAATTATAACAATGTAGACACAATGATTACAACAATTAACATCAATAACACTGAACTGCGAAAATAAAATTTTGTTTTATTTCCATGGATAGGATATCTGATTTTTGAAGAAAAATGTTTTTTTTTCTATATATCTAGTGCAACAGATATTCTATTGTATTAAATAAAGATTTTTTAGAAGTAAATATTAATTTTATTTGTAAATTTTTGCTCCAAAATATAGAGGACAACAAATTTTCGCACAATTGAATACCCATGTTAAACTTCTATATGTTTCATCTTGTCGGTCTGTATTATTGTAAATATATTGTTTAAATGTAAGAATGTTAAATCATATTCTAAGATGGCAAATTTTAATAGCTCGATCGGCTTTTGTTTTTTGTCAAAATTTAGATTTTTTCGAGAGAAGAGATCTTTGATATCTGAGAAAAATGTTAACGTTAGCACTATTCGTGAATTGTGTGTACAAGTAAACATGTAATATATATATATATATATATATATATATATATATATATATATATATATATATATATATATATACACAGGATGTCCCATAACTTTAGGTACATTTTAGAAGGGCATATAGTTCTTAATGTCCTGATTACGGAACAAAAAGAATTTTTTCAAAATTCAATAATTAGTTTTTGAGGTTTTTGAAGGAAACAGTTTTGGGACACTGGTTGAATAGGTTGTGTGTTTTTTTCATTACATATACATCTCCCAAACTTAATTGGTGTGACAAAGCTTTACGTAATTGCATAAATTAATTTCATTGTTAAATTATTTTATGTTATAGTTATTAACTAATTTCACTATTCCAAATATCATAGTATCCAGGGGTACAAAAAATGTTCTTCTTAAGTGAACTACCCTTAATTATAGGAATTTTGAAAAAATTCTTTTTGTTCCGTAATCAGGACATTAAGAACTATATGCCCTTCTAATATGTACCTGAAGTTATGGGACACCCTGTATATATATATATATATATATATATATATATATATATAAAAGCCCTAGGGGAAACTCGAAGGTTAGAGTAGCTTTCTATAGTTCACGGTATGATAAAGAGAACTCAAAGAAATTATAATCTGGAAAAATCTGAAACATATTTTGCATAATTTGTCAAGTTGTAAAAGTTGTAATACTGTAAAGTCGACCAATTACGTACCGGCTAAATCTGAATATCAATATATTCTAGAGAACAATATTTTTCGGTTGTCATAAATGACGTTTAATTTGCAAAAAGTGGAATATCACTTAGATATTTAGATATGCATGTTACTTTCACTAATCAAAGTATACGACATGCATTTGATTTACACAGAAGTCCGCCAAACAGTTGCCATTAGTAAAAAATGTCTTATCCATGTTCTGTCTCTGACTTCAAACCTTCAAAAATGACAAGTGTTGTCTTCACTCAAACTACTCTAATTTTGAAATATTTGTTCAAATAAATAATTTTTATTAGTCCATCTAGATCTAGTTTTACAACTACAACACCAACAAGAACATTAGAAAAGAAATTATTGCAGATTACGACAGTTTGAGTCGGCAGTATGAGTAGGCAGTTTAACCGGGCAGTTTGGGTGTGCTGTTTGCGTGGGCAGTTTGGTTGAACAGGTTCCGTGGGCAGTATGGATAGGTAGTTTGAGTGGGCAGTTTTGGTGGGCAGTATGAATAGATAGTTTGAATGGCAGTTTGGGATGAGCAGTTTGGGTAGGCAGTTTCAGTGGGCAGTTTTGGTGGGCATGCTGCGTGAGCAGTTTGAATGAGCATGTAGCTGGGGCTGTATGGGTGGCCAGGTTGCAGGGGCAAACGAGAAAAAAAATGGTTTTACATTGTGCGTAGAAAGGTTGGATGCACGTAAAGACTATTATAAAACACTGTCGGCGGAGCCCTAGGGGAAGCTCGGCGTAGCCGAGTTTTCGCTATCTATAATACTAAACGATCAGATTCACTATAGTTATATATTTTAATCAGATCAGATTCACTATAGTTATATATTTTAATCAAAAAGCCAATCGCCAAACTTTAGACAAGGCTACAGGTTAAACGGAGCGACAGATTTTCGTAAAATTTGTACCAAGTTGTAGGAAATGATTGGCTTCAGCTCCCTTCTAATGGATCAAATTTCTGTAGGATGCATAGTTTTTGTGTAAAACATTATTAAAGATTGAAAATTGGGACAGAAACAATACGTCACTGTAATGATCACAGTTCTCCTTGAAAATTTTAAGACGAAGAACGCCATGTTTGTCATTTCATTTTGAACCTTTAAATGGAAATATTTATGAAATGGAGACAATTTGAAAGAAGTTTAATTCATAATTATAAATTTTGAGAATGGGCAATTATATCCGCACAGGTAAAAAAGGCCTAAAACATTTTAATTAAAAATTATAAATTTTGACGTTTCATATGTACTTGAACAGTATTGCCAAATATGTCATAAGTAACTAGGTAAAAAACAAATATTGCTAACTAGACTAATGTGAAGTCCAGTCCGTGTAGACTATTATAAAACACTATCGGCGGAGCCCTAGGCTAAACTCGGCGAAGCCGAGGTTAGGCTAGTCCTAATACTAAACGATCAGATTCACTATCTATATTTATATATTTGAATTCATCACGACGATCGCCAAACTTTAGACAAGGCTACAGCTTAAACGGTGCGACCGATTTTCATGAAATTTGTATCAAATTGTAGGAAATGATTGGCTTCAGGGCCCTTCTAATGGGACGAATTTCTGTAGGATGTATAGTTTTCGAGTAAAAAATTATTAAAGATTGAAAATTGGGACAGAAACAATATTTTTCACAGTAACGATCACAGTTTTCCTTGAAAATTTAAGACGAAGAACGCCATGTTTGTCATGTCATTTTGAACCTTTAAATGGAAATATTTATGAAATGGAGACAATTTGAAAGAAGTTTAATTCATAATTATAAATTTTGAGAATGGGCAATTATATCCGCACAGGTAAAAAAGGCCTAAACCATTTTAATTAAAAATTATAAAATTTGATGGTTCATAATGTACTTGGACAGTGTTACCAAATGTGTCATAAGTAACTAGGTAAAAAACAAATATTTCTAACTAAACAATATTTTTCACAGTAACGATCACAGTTTTCCTTGAAAATTTAAGACGATAAACGCTGTTATGTCAATGTCAATGATGACAAATTATCAGTTTTCTTCCTTTTAAATGCAATAAAATGTTTAAGTAATATGTAATAATTAAAGAAAAGATGATGAATTTAACAAGGTAGGTATATGTAATGATTTTAAGCCATGTTTATTATTATGTTACATATTTTATTTTGTAAATAGAATTTTGGAAAATGTGTAAGGAAACACGTCGAAAAGGATCAGAAAGGTAGGAATAATATCACAATCGATGTACAAAATTAAAAAGATAAACATTGTCATGTCATATTTGATATGTTAATGACAAATTATGCATGTATCAATTACTATAACCGATGATATAAAAACAAGTCAATTAAGATGGTACGATCACGTACAGCAAATGAGTAATGGCAAAACACATACCACAGTAAACTCCTAGCGGCAAAAAGAAAAGAGGGAGACCTAGAAGGAATTGGGTAGCAGGAATCCAAGAAGAAATAAGAGAGAATGAAGATCTATGGCAAGACCAGTGGAGAATTCGCATCGGAAGACATAGTACAACGTTATAAACCGATTGTATATATATATATATATATATATATATATATAGGTATATGTAATGATTTTAAGACGTGTACAGGAAAATCATAGTCTGGAACAAGACAATTCAATAATTTTAGATAGTATGTTTTAATCTGTTTTTTTTTTGTAATTCATTTTCTTACATTACGTTTAAAATTATTTCAGATTATACATAATTCGATATCTATCTTAAAACGGTACAGAATTTAATCTGTATTTTATTTTCTTATATTACGTTAAAATTATCTATATTAAAATTCTTTTATTCCCAATTATTGTATCGTACTAATAAAAAATATTTTAAATTACATAATCATACAGCATGAGCCAGAAAAGTAATCTTTAATACCTATCATTTTTAACAATCCAAACTTTATTGATATATTTTCAAATTCGTTCTAAAAGTTCAGATCTAATGTAATGTAAGCACTTACTTTTCTGCAGTTTGTAACTAACTGTTTACTCTAGAATTAAAATAACACATCTTTTAGTTTTGTTTGATTTATTTTTATCTTTAAATTTAGTATTGTGTACTCATATACATGTTACTAATACAGGGTCCGCATTTTAAAAGTTCCCGCCTGAAAATTCATGATTAGGCAATCCATGATACATTTCATAAGTGACTTGGTTTTTAAAATTTTGTTTTGCTCTTATACCTACTGTGATTATTCTATTTAAAGTACTAATATTCACCAAGTGGCTTATAAAATGTATATGGTTTTGCTTACTCTTAAAATTTCAGGCGGTAACATATAAAATGGGCACCTTGTATTATGTTTATATTTATCCTGTTATAACTGTTTACTCTAGAATTAAAATAACACATCTTTTAGTTTTGTTTGATTTATTTTTATCTTTAAATTTAGTATTGTGTACTCATATACATGTTACTAATACAGGGTCCGCATTTTAAAAGTTCCCGCCTGAAAATTCATGATTAGGCAATCCATGATACATTTCATAAGTGACTTGGTTTTTAAAATTTTGTTTTGCTCTTATACCTACTGTGATTATTCTATTTAAAGTACTAATATTCACCAAGTGGCTTATAAAATGTATATGGTTTTGCTTACTCTTAAAATTTCAGGCGGTAACATATAAAATGGGCACCTTGTATTATGTTTATATTTATCCTGTAATTTTGTCCTGTTTGCTCGCATAAAATGCGCAGCATTTGTTCATTTCATTATATGTTTTCATCAGTTCCTACCACGGTGTAGTATCTATAGGTGAGAGTACGAGATGAGTTGACATAACTAGCTGGTAAAAAAGAAGCTAACGCGACCCGTTACCATTTGACAGGCGTTTGGCAGTTGGTGTGCCGCAGTGTGTCGGTTGCGGTTAAAATAAGTTCGCGTTTAAATAGAAAATGTTGTGATATAGGATGTACAACAGGGTATGGATCAAATAAAGAGATATAGACCCGAATTTTCACCTCTTGAAGTAACGTTACTTCGGAAGTAGCGCTATTTCGATTTTTTATTTATATAATTTTATGAGTAGATAAGAATAGGTTTCATATTTTTGTAAATGAAACCTATGACATTAGAAATAAATGCTTTTTACAATTTAATTTATTTTTATATCTCTCATTTTAATGTTAAAGTTGACATTTGACAGTTGAAGTAGCGATTTTTCGGAAGTAGCGCTACTTTAAGATGTAAGAATACGGACCATAGTCTTTTTAAGGTGCCAAAATGTGCGATTTTGTAGCAGCCAACCATGATATAACCATAGAAACAGGTACTACGATTTAGAAAATTCTGATTGAAAGATGTCAGTGTCAAGTACATGACATTATGTTTATTTTATAATTTGACTGAAATTATAGAAGCCTGTTGTATGGAATTTGTATAAAATACATACATAGAACTGACAAAAGATAAAAGGTAATGTATTGAAAATATAAAATATTGTGCGATTTATAGAAATAATTTACTATTTCAAATATTTTTGTAAAAACCGGGTCGCAAAAAACCTGACATCTAGCGGCATACTGTATGAACTAACCCGGTTATTTAGCAATTCTTTGTAATACATTATACATCGTGCACTCAGCTATAGATACTACACTTCCGAAATATTATTGACAATTTTATGCAAAAAAGAATAGCCCATCGAGCTGTCGTATTTTTGACAATTCTCTATGACAGTCCATGAGAAAACATTTCTTGTTTTTCGTATAAATTTGTCAGAAATACAGGGTGTTTCATGTAACTATGTAAGGCTTCGGAGTATGAATTCTAGACACCAACATGAAAAAAATCCCAATAAACATTGGTGCTACAACGCTTCATAACAGAGATACCGAGGATTTATCTTAAATGAAGCATAATACTGAAATAGCAGAAAATAGTTGGCTGATGGAATTTGTTTAATTCATTTAAAATTTAAATGAGATTTAATTAATTAAAAATTCCACTTATTTCAATCCGATAATTATTTAATTATTACACCTGTTATTTAATATTTTGATAATATTTCTAATACAAAAAAGTATTGCCAAGCCTTCTGTATTTAATGAAAATGTAATATTTTAATAATTTACAGTAGTATTTTTAAATAATACTGATTTATTTATTGAATGTAACGCCTTTCATTTTAAACACTTGCTCTGGGATTCTTTTTATAAATAATTATTTATGCCCCAATACAAAAATAAATAAAAATAACCTGTTTCCTGTTTTTTTTTTTTATTTTAATAAAATCCTGGGTACCTATCTCTGTTAGAAAGCGTTATAGCATCAATGTTTATTGGGATTTTTCCCCCTTTTGGTATCAGAATTCATACTCCAAAGCCTTGCACTCTTATATGAAACACCTGTATATCCTCTTTGGTATTAAATGAAAAGTTTTCTGCATGGCTAAACTATAGAACTTTCAAAATTTTGACATCAACTTGACCGGCTTTTGTTTTTTACATAAAGTTGCCAGAACCATGAGTGATTAGGATCATGTGAATTTTTTTCTGCGGGGCTGTAACATAGAAGTGTCAACAAATAGACATCTCGGTCGGCTTTTGTTTTTGTATAAAGGTGCTAGAAATATGTCGTGTTTGGTATCAAATGAGAGGTCTGGTTACGAACTTTTAGACACAAGTGTGGAAATTTATGACAGGTTGATTGGCTTTTGTTTTATGCATAAAGTTAAAGGGGGAACTTGGGTATCTGACAAGACTGTTGGCGTTACCACTTTGGTTTTAAATTGTGCGTAGACAGATTGGATGTACGTATAAACTATTATAAAACACTATCGGCGGAGCCCTAGGGTAAACTCGGCGAAGCCGAGCTTAGGCTAGTAATAAAACTATACTTAAAAAAATTATATTGTCAGAAATATGATTTGACTGTAAATTATTAACATAGAATTTAATTTTTTGTTTGTTGTAAGTTGTAATAAATTAATGAATAACTCGATAACTCTTTCAATTATCCTCTAAAAAAACGTGCCCCGGGTTGAACGTTTCAAAATATGGTAACCATATATCTTGTTCCATTGTACCATTCAGTATTGTGTAGACTGTAGAGCATAGGGTATAGTTTTGAACTCTCTGATTGGCTGAAATTAGAGACAAGAGACAAGTTTATCCAATCTAATTTCGGCTACTTAAAACTGGCGCTGATGTGAGCGCCATCTGCTGAATTGGTTAAATGGAACAGTATAAATAGTGGTAACAATGAAAATAATAGTTGATTTATATTCAAACCAGATTTAAAAAGCATATGATAGGAACTATCAAAGTTGTAAAAATGAGATTTTAACATCTCAGACACAAAAAAATTAAATATACTCGTATGTATTATTATTATTATTATTAACGACTTTCAAAAATTCCAAATTGCTTTCAATTTATGAAATTACCTACTTATTTATGGGGTAGAATAGTGTGACGTCAGAGAATAGCGCGAAATATGAAGTACTGTCTTAAGCAAAAACGATACTTTCAAAGTAGACTCTATTGACAGAGCACATAAGTGTCAGAATTTAAAGGCTTGTAATTTGATGCTGATATTATTGTTATTATGAAGTTAACTTTGAGATATTAATAACATCAAATTGTAAACATTTTCCTATTACTTCGTAATACAATATATACACATTAATAAATAAGAAAAGTTTTATTTCAAATTGAAACCAACTCTGCACATTCTGAACTACAAAGTATCAAGTTTGCGCAGCTTCAAACATATCCGAGAGTTTACCGACATACCGACTGAGATTTTGTTTGTTGGCGTTTTTGAGCATTTTCAAATCAATTCTTTTCAAAACTTTAGATTTATTCTTTTTAAGTTTAATGTACGTAAATAACTCTATCTATCCACATTAATATATTAATAATATGTCGTGTTCTTAGGGTACTGAAACAAAAATGGAACGCTGTCTTTCAAACGAGCTCTTCCGGCCGCTTCACGCGATGTTTCACGAACATGTTCGAGATTAAACGAACATGCAGTTCCATGCAAAGTATTTTAAAACTTATATATATAAGAATTATTATTACTAATTAGGATAATATGTTTCGTTTAATTGAAAGGATAATATTCAAACTTAACTAAATAGCTAACTTTTCTTAATAAAATATTGGCGACGAAATGAATTGCTTAAAATTGTAGTTCTTATTTGCTGTGGCAATAAGGTTCACTTTGAAAGATGTATTTACCGGTATGACAGTAGTTTAAATGAAGCGCGCCGCATGTGACGTAATTACTGAACTACCCTTAATGTTTTGGAAATATAAAAAATGCAATTATGAAATAGTTTTGGGAATACTCACAATCGCTCAATAGAGGACAAGGACCAAAATAGACATCATGCGGATTTGTGTACGGCGGGTCAAAAACAAGGGAAGGTCCTTCGAGAATACATCCGGAAAATTGCTGTCCTACTATGAGTACAGCACCTTCACTGGACAGCTCAGCATTCGTCAATAACTCTGTATTGAACGAAGCATTCGCAATCAGCTACAACAATCATAAATAATTATTAAATTCATACATATTCAATCCATCTTCTTACTATTGTTTGGCCATCAACAGAAAGAGTTAAGTTTCCCAGCTGATAATGTAAATTGACAGTGTGCCATCTGTTGTCGAGATATCGACCAACAATTCTTGTTTTGTACTTTGATGACACCGCTCCAGCTTCGAATTCTAATCCTGAACTTGTTACTGATATTCTGATTATGTGTTCTGTTGTTATTTTTATGATTTGGGAAAATAGTTCACCTCCTACAACAAAAATGGAATCATTTGTAAATTCATATAGTAGAAGTAGTTTTAATTTTCGTATATAGCATTAACAATTTTAACCAGTCTCTGAGAAAGGGCTGTTAGGACCTCTGGCATAGTTGACATGTTGAGTAATTCACGTAAAATTTACTATACTTCATTACATGTAATAAAAAGTAGATGGCGCTTGAGAGCCGACCGTTTTTACATGCATTACTTAATTCTTAATTTCAATTAATTATCTCCTTACCGTGACATGTTTTAAAACTAAGTCCTGTATGTTTTTCTAAAGATATTGTTGATAAAAGTCTTATATACGACGACCCATTAAAATATGCTTCTCTGTGATCGGAAGGGCCCAAAAATGGGTTTGTGTGTGAATTGTATGAAGACTTCGTCGTGCATATTTGACTTAGAACTGAAACAGAATTATAACAATTAAAAATGATTTTACACATACAATTTTATTTGTTGTTTTTCATTCCGTAAACAATAATAAATTCAACAGTTTGTAAATACTAGTAATGAGATTAATTACGATTTAATAATTATTTTATTAGTAACTGTTAACGATAATTATGCAAAACAAGATTTAATTTTACAACTTTCCAGCCTTGAGGTTCTTGTAAAATCTTAGAAAAACCACATTTTAATTGTTATTCAGAAATTCCGAATGACAATGAATCAAGAATTTTATTCTTAGTTAATAATATATGTATAATATATTTTGTAAAATAAATACGGTTTGAAACTAACACATAAATAATGAGAATAGAACTTGTCATTGCAAATTTATTAACCCGGATTTTGTCTTCTAATATACACTACTTCTCATGGATATAAAATAGATTTTTTTCTTTTTATTTGTTGTAATTCAATACAATAAGTATAACGGAAAATAAAGTTTGTGCCTCCATAGCACACTAATAAAAATTAGAACATGGGATATTTATATTAAAACTAGTAACTAGTCCTTAAAAAAGTAAGATAGAGGGATTATCAGTTATAAAAAAAATTTAGTCTATAAAATATTCGAGTTTTTAATGCTCTTAACATGTACGTCGTAAAAGTACTTTAAAGCAGAGCTTGACAAAGTACCGGAAAGTAGTACTTGAAGCACAAGTACTTTTTAATTTCTAAATTACTTGAAAGTACCAAGTACTTGAAAAAGTACTTGTAAATTTGAGTGCAAGTACTTTTTCAGATAATCGATATTTTTCTGATTATATGGACCTTAAAAGGTGATTAGTGACAAAAATTTCAATATGCTATATTTATTGTGTTATTTAAAACAAGAGTTCCTCGCTGGGACTGCCGTATCACCTAGCGATCGCATGACGTAAAATTGACGTCATATGATCGACAAGCGATACGAGAAGCTGTACCGAGATGTTAGAATGACGTCATGCGATCGCCAGGCGATACGTCAAAGTCTCAGCACTGTACTTAGGTAATATAAACATTTTATGTATATGCAGTATGCAGATTAGAATTAATTTATTTATGCCAAAAAAATTGCAAATATATCTTTACTTTCATATTATCGCTGAAAATATATTTATTAATGAAATTCACATAATTATGTACTACAGGAATAACACCACACCACTGCAAAAGAAACACTGACAGACAAATAATTCTCATAACATTGTTAACTTTTAAATTCTTCATCGCACCTCAAGTACATTTAAAGTAATAGGGGATTACAGCTCAATCGAATTAAGAGAAATTAGTAAAAAAATAGTGAAAGTAGATGCTTAATAATGAATATTAATAAAGAAAAGAAATGATATAATTGAAATACTTCGGAAATAAGGGGGTTTTTGTTTTAGTAGCTCGTCACTCATATGAAAACCATATATATTTTGATTGGCGACTCAAAGACCACCTATAAATATATAACGAATACCGAGTTAGGGGTGGAGTCTACTACCAATGGAAGTAGACAAATTCAAATAGCGAACACGTGGCTACCAGTCCAGTACTGCAATTCTCAAACAGTATTTATTTGAATATAAATTTAGTACTTTAAACTTAATAATTTTGATACACTTGCAATTATAAAGCATGTAGACTTGTAGTGTATTACAATATTAATAAATTAATATAATTTAAAAATAGCATACATTTCAAGAACATTTTAGATCCACGAAGAAAACAGTTTTATATAAAAACTTATATTCGTGACGTCACATCTATATTTTCAAACTTCGGGGGACCATAACTCGCTTATTAATAGGAATTTTTTCACCGGATTTTCACCAATAGTCTTAGTTTTACTTATACTTTTTGATGAAATTATAAAAAAAATGGTGGAATCCCCTATTCAAGTACATTAATTTATAATGCTGCCCCAGATAGAAACCACGTGCGTGTGTATGAAAATGAAAGATATAAATGACATAACAGTGGCAGTCAAAACTTAGATATACGTATATTTTTTTTACCTTCCGTCACCTTTAGGTAAGGAAGGTATTGTCTTTGGTCAAAAAATTCGGTGGTGAGTTTTTGATGAATAAGCACGTTTTAGGGTCCCTAGAATACGATTTTACTATTTTTACGATGATGTCTGTATGTGTGTGTGTGTATGTATGTGTGTGTGTGTGTGTGTGTGTGTGTGTCTGTGTGTGACAAAATTTTCTAATGCGATAACTCTAATACTACAATTTCAAAAATTATAATTCTTTCGTATTCCTCTTCGTTACATCCATGTGAAGAGCTGATTAGATTTTGGTTATAATTGGTCAACCGAAAGTACCCTCATTTGAAGATTTTAACAGTTTTTCTTAAAAAAACGATGTTAAATATCATTTTTTCACATTTAATGTTATTATAAATATTAAAGAATTATTTATTCTCTATGCGATTTGAATGCATTTTATACTTCATATTAAATGGACATAGAGTTAAAAAATTATAAAGAAATTAAATATCATATATATTAGTCAGCTTTGCTATAACTCTGGAAACAGCTGCTACATTAAGAAAATTCTGATTGAAAGGTGTCAGTGTCAAGTGCAGTTGACAGTATGTTTATGTTATAATTTTACTGGAAATATAGGATCTTTTGTTAGAAACTTTCTGTATGGAATCTGTATAAAATACATGCAACTGCCTTAAGGTAATGTACAAGAAATATAATCTTTTGCAAGGAGCTTTCTGTATGACATTTATACAAAATACATAGAACTGACGGAAGGTAATGTGCTGGCCACATCAGATTTTTTTATTATCCATTATATTAGGAAATATTGACCAAGAAAGTTATTTAAAAAAATTTTAACGCTTAAAAATCTATTATTTTATGCTCTAAAATTCAATGTATAATTTTACGGGATACATAATATTTGAAAAAAGCTGCTTTCCCATATTACACGCCTATTTCACGGATTCTCGTATTCATTCTTTATATAAATGTTATGTATGCCACAATAGATATTTTTTTATTTTGTTTGAACAGAACTACAATGAATACTAATAATATCTTTACTTTTCTTGTTTTTTGGACTATGACCAACGAAAGTTAAAAATTTCTCATAAATTCTTGTACGCATACAATAATTATTTACAGACTATTTAACGCATAATCGAAACGACTGTTGAAAAATGCTTAATTATTTAGCGGATTAGGTGAGAATTGGTCTAGCAACTTCTCTATTTTGTTTCGTCACAAACGAAAAACTGTGGAATGCGATGTTAACATGAGATGCACCAGTTTTACGCATGTTGAACAGATAGTGAAAGAAAAATTATTTCATTTCCACTATTTCGCATACGGTGCATTTCCGAAACTTTCTCGCTATGTATGGGGCTTTGTTTCGTAAATTTTAGCTAACTGTAAAGTGGAAAATACAATGAAAATAGGAGAAAATGTAAAGTATCATTAAATGAATCATACCATATATGTACCTATGAATATCATTAAAAATGGCATAGACTACATACGAGCCCTTTTTGAGATTTCTCCACATTATTTTCACATGTGTAGTTTACTTAAATTGTTAAATATTTTGTAGAATATAATAAAAATTGCGCCTGACATATACCTTGTTCCATTTAAGCCATTTTGTATAGTAGAGTATAGGGCATAGTTATAAACTCTCTGATTGGCTGAAATTGGAGACAAGTTTACCCAAATGTAATTTCGACTACTTAAAACTGGCGCTGATGTCAGCGCCATATACTGAATGGCTTAAATGGAACAGAGAACACAGTGTAGAAACAAGTATTTTTTCGGTCAAATGCAATTTCATTTTTCAACAACTCCTTTAAGTCTTAGCTAACACATGTATAATTACAAATAATTTTTTACCTCCCGCTACCCTTGGTAAGGGAGGTATAGGAATCGTGCTAAAAATCGCATATCGATATTTTGGAAAATGACCACGTTTTAAGGTCCCTAGAATCCAATTTTAACATTTTCACGATGATGTCTGTGTGTATGTGTGGATCCTCCACTCTAACTCAAATACTATCATTCAGAAAATTTTGAAACCTTGTATTTCGAACTTTTTCTGTAATGGAAAGAGCCCATTCGATTTTGGTGAAAATCGGATAACCGGAAATAGCACTTTACTAGAAGTTCAAAATAGTTTTTCTTCGAAAAATACCTTTAAATGTTATTTTTTCGAGATTAATGTTATTATAAAAATTAAAGATTATTAAATTTTCTATAGATTTGCATTAATAGTTTTTCTCTATATTTTATGGATAAATTTATAAAATTATCTTCAATTTAAATCCCAGAGCCTACGCTTTAAACAAACAAAACGTTATTCAAATGTATGTAACTGATAGATAAATGTCACTATCAAAGAACTAATCATTTCAAAATAATATTAGTAACGTTTTAAAAAGAAAAAAGTAAATAGAACAATAGAAAAGGAATTCAATACAGTTTCCAGCATAAGTAAATATGTAGGAATGTATTTAGATTAATAAAAATTAACGATTCACAAAAATGTTTAAGCTAATCATCATTTTTGGATTAGTGAATTCTATTCTATTTCGGTATTTAAAATTTAATATTAATTTTATTATAGCTCCGGTGGCTCAATGGTTAGAGCAATGCCTCATGTCATGAATGCCCTCGGGACTCTGGGTTCGAAACCCACTAAGGCATGGATGTGTGTGAATATGAACTTACTCTGTAATTGGGATTTAATCCTGTTGAGGGGTTTAAAAAAAGGTAGTTACTTGGATTAGATTAGACTATATTTTAAGAAATAAACTGTCAAAATTAGAGTAAAATTCGCTAATCCAAAAATAAGAATTAACTTAATCTTTTTTGTGACTCGGGCTGTAAATGGCGGGAGGTATTGTTTTGTACATTGTAATACATACTTAGGAGAATGTCCATATGCTGCCCTCTACGCTAAACTTTGCGCTAAGCATTCAAAGTGGCTGAAATTTTCAGAGGTATATTTCAAAGCATAAACATGTTGAGGCTACAAACTTATCAATACTCTCTCGTATATGGAAAAAAGTTTCAGTTATTTATAAAAGTAAACTAAGAATACAATGGGGTCCCTATTACTAAATTGAAAATGGTTTGCAGTTTGAAAAAGTCATATATCTAAGGGTTGTATGTGTTACGCATAAATGTAAAGATAACGAATAAGAATTTGTATTAAAAAATCTGGTGTGGCCAACACAATACCTCCCACCATTTACCGCCCGAGTCACAATAAAGATTAAGGTAATCCTTATTTTTGGATTAGCGAATTTTACTCTAATTTTGGCAGTTTATTTCTTAAAATATAGTCTAATCTAATCCAAGTAACTACCTTTTTGATAATATAATGAAGATTAAATTTTAAATACCGAGATTAAATAGAATTCACTTTTTTGCGAATCATTAATTTTTATAAATCTAAATACCTACCTAAATATTTACATATGCTGGAAACTGTATTGATTTTCTTTCCTATTCTATTTACTTTTCTCTATTTAAAACGTTATTACTATTAATTTGAAATAATTAGTTCTTTGACAGTGACATTTATCTGTTAGTTACATACATTTGAATAACCAAGGAGTTTTGTTTGTTTAAAGCGTAGCCTCCGGGATTTAAATTATAGATAATTTTATAAATTTATCCATAAAATATATAGAAAAAGTATGAATGCAAATTTAATAATCTTTAATTTTTATAATAACATTAATCTCGAAAGGTATTTTTCGAAGAAAAACTATTTTGAGCTTCTAGTAAAGTGCAATTTCCGGTTATCCGATTTACACCAAAATCTAATGGCCTCTTTCCATTACAGAAAAAGTTCGAAATACAATGTTTCAAAATTTTCTGAATGATAGTATTTGAATTAGAGTGGAGGATCCGCACATACACACAGACATAATCATGAAAATGTTAAAATTGGATTCTAGGGACCTTAAAACGTGGTCATTTAGCAAAATCTCGATATGCGGTTTTTAGCACGATCCCTATACCTCCCTTACCAAGGATAGCGGGAGGTAAAAAGAAAAAATTGCGGCTACTATCCTTGCTGGTTCAAGCAAAGCACGTTTTAAAACAAAAATGGCACTTTGATCCTTGAGTTTAAATGCTTTATATCAGAATAGCAATTAGAGAGAAATCTATTATTTCTTCCATCCTTCTTTGTTTCACAATGTTTCATCCGACAATTTCTCCTTATTCTTCTACAATAAAATTGCATACATGCGGTCTGTGGTTTGCATATTACTAACATTATGTGCATAACGACAGCTCAAACAACCTAGCGTGCGTAGAAAATAAAGCAAAAGGAATGAATAAACATAGTTGTGTGTATGCTAGTCACACACACTTTGCGTTCTCATCTATTCTCTATTCTCGTTCGCGTCGGTAACACCGCATCCTGTCTTACCGGCAGGCGTCAGACAGGTACATTTTCTGCTACTTGCCCCGGAGAATTACTTCCGGTTATAACGAAGTTTTTGTCTTGAAAAGGAAGACAACACAAAGGAGGAATAAAATTTTGGTGGACAAGGTCAAAGAACGAAATGATGGAACAATGATGAGAAAAAATGGATTTACGATATGGTTTGCGAATACAGTTAAGTGATTTGCATTTAATTAGAAATACACATGTTAAATGTGACAACGTACTGGTTTACATGGCATTGAACAACAAGAACATCTTAATCACAACTTAATAAACTGTGGTTTCGAGCGTATTGGACACGGGGTGAATTTAGCAACCATTAACAGGTGATACATTCACGGGCTCAATTTAAGTTCCTGTAGCTTTCATTTCTGGGTCGATTCTGTCAATACTGTAAACTTTACAGATCTGTATATCTGCAAAAAGTGACAAAAACACATCTATTCTTATTGATTAATATAAAATTATATATAAGGGTGGCAACTTTCATTGCGATTTTGTTCGGATTTACAGATCTGCAAGATGTGAACAGAATCCACGCATTCATCGGTCATACAAGACAGATATCGTTGTATAAAAATAAGAAACATAAAAAGTATGTTTCTGTATTTCTGGTGTTTTAAATTTGCGGTCACAGAAAAAGTATAGTGACGCGTTTCAAGAATTCTTCAGGTAGGTACTATTTTCTTTTTAAAATATAAAACCACATATCAGTCAGTGCCGGATTAAGGAAATATGGGGCCCTAGGCAAAGAGTTTACGTCGGGTCTCTACCCTCCTTCCGCATTTTTTTACTTAATAAAGTTAAAAACGAAAATAAATAGCTACAATATTGAAATTTTGGTTATTTTATGATATAATGCACATACAAAATTTAAACAATAAAAAATAATCGAAAAGTGAAATAGAACCTGTACATAACATTTCAACACAAGATAGAAAATTATAAATCTAAAATAAACTACATAAAAATAATATCTATTACAATATAAATAATAAACTCGAGTATAAATATGCAATTATTTTTTTTATATACTTTTCATTCAGAGAATTTAGTAATCAAATCTTCATAATTTAAAAACTCGCTTAAAGCATCATTTTCCATATACAACTTAAATAAACTATTTAATTTTTGTTGTCCTAAAGTACTTCTCAAATAATTTTTTACTTTTTTGAGAATTGAAAATATCTTCTTTCCACCTTCATTGCTTATTGGCAAAGTTAGATTTATTCTTAAAATAATATCCAAATTTAGAATTGTTGCTATTATATTATTTTGTTGAATAAATGAATGCATTAATTCTGGTGTTGATAATCTGCAACGATAGTGCTCGTATAGTCGCACCACTAGATACCAGATGCCAGACGAAAGTATAGACGATAATTCCCTACTTTTAATTCAGTTCTATGAATCTACATAAATATTATATTCAGTTAGCTTTAGTTAAAATGTATTACATTGTGGTTACAAAATAAAATTCAAAATAATTGAGAAATATTCGTTTTCCGGGAATGGATTGTGTCATATTTTGAGTCAGAGCTCAACGTTTCGCCCGCAGTCGTATGAGGCATCTTCAGGAGCAAGGGGGATAGTACTGTCTTAAACAAGGTTACCCGACGTGTCAACCACGCTAGAGGCCGAGTTTAAGCAACAAGACGGGGGAGACTCAGTTTACACGTCGGGTAACCTTGTAAACTGAGTCTCCCCCGTCTTGTTGCTTAAACTCGGCCTCTGGCGTGGTTGACACGTCGGGTAACCTTGTTTAAGACAGTATCATCCCCCTTGCTCCTGAAGATGCTCCATACGACTGCGGGAGAAACATTGAGCTCTGACTCAAAATATGAGACAGTCCATTCCCGGAAAACGAATATTTCTCATCACTCAGACTGTGAAAGCCTACGCAATTATTTCAAAATAATTGTTAATGATATATTTCTGATTTATAGGCATTAGTTATTTCCGGAGACGATAAAAACTTGCTACTCATATTTTTTCTTTTGGCAAAATTTTCATTAATTGGCCAGAAAAAAATGAATGAAATTTTAATATTTAAATTACCGCCACGTATGACGTAGAATTACGCCGAACCAATGAAGGGCCGTAAAGCAATAACATCGGTACGTCCAATAGCAACGGCATGTGCGGGTAATTTAAACATGACAGATCATCTGTTTGACGTTTGAATAATAATTTGGAGGTTAATATTTTCGTTAAAGAAGAGAGACAGTGACAGAAAAATAAACTAATGTCAAAATCAAATTAAAACTCGCACTCGCTCGCCATCTACAGGTTACATTCTTAAATATGTATACCTTTCTCCAGTTCAAAATAATGACGTCAAAGAAAATCTTCTTTCTTAATTTATTAAAAAACATATAATTTTTGTTAAAATAAAATTTATATTTTTACATTCGTTTTAAACTTTACTTTAGGTATTTAGTGATAGATATCAGATTTTCAGTACCACGCAAGTAGCATATTGTGTGTCTATTGTTCTAAAACTACTTAAATGCATTTATTTTTAGGTCACTAATTATAAAATTAAATGTAATAAGAAAATGACGACTAATTAACATATTTTTAGTAAAATCACGAACAAAACAATCAATGATGCGCTGTTAATTAAAAATATTTATTAATTATCAGAACATACGTTACACATATGCGTGTAAATTAAACTTTCTATATTTTTAATATGCAATCAACAACTTTTTTACTAAACATGAGATTTCTCTATAATAAAAAGTTTTAAATTTGCGAAACCAAATGCATCTTTTAAAGAGAAAGTTTCGATTAGAAATTACAAAACATTCTGAGATCATAACAAAGACAGAAGCAATATTTTGTATATTGTTTGACAGATGAAAACGAAATTTTCTCACGATGATGCTAATTGGTTCAACACTCGAAACAACTTTTACTTAAACATAATCCTACGGTGTGTTACGGTCATTATCATCTGATTCCTAATCTGACAAATGAGAGGAAATGAAAGAAAAAAATAATTTGCCAGCATGTGAGAGACTGACTTTTTTGCAATAAATGTTTTATTGTTCGTGTAATAAAGTAGACAAACATGTTTCTTAAACATTTAACTGTTTCTTTTCCTATTTTCATTCTAGCATTTAATTTGTATTTCTAAGAAAACATGCTTTACTTTTTATTAGTAGGTGAAATAATTTTTATAACAAACTTTTATATGTCGCCTACTTAAAATAAAGCCTGTTTTACATTATACTAGTTTCACTATGATATAATTAGAATATAGATGGCACTTATTGAGAGCCTCGTTGAGAGCCGACCGTTTATTATAATCCATACGCAATAGCGAGAGAATGTTGAAGTAACTCGCGAACAGTGACAAATCATTCTATTGGTCGGAAGAGGATAATTTTCGAACAGAATCAATAGAATGACTTGGCTCTGCTCGCGAATTAGTTCAAAATTCTCTCGCTATCGTGAATGGATTATAAATCAAGAATTTCAATTCGTGAAACCAAACTTTGGGTCATAGTACAGATTTTAAAAAATATGCTTTCTAAATAATAAAAACTAAAACATCAAAAATATATTATTTACTGTTGACTATATTTGACAATTATTGACCGCTGACGCTACTGTCAACTTGATGTAAATTCTGACCAATCAGAGGCCAGAATTTAAAATGTGACAACGTAACAGATACGTTTCTGATATGTAAAATAATATAAAAGAAGTATATTTTACAATATTTTAAATTCAGCTTGATTGGTTACGAAACATGCAAAAAAAATATGATAACCAAAGTGGATGCGGAATTTGATAATGGTCTACAACATTTATTTGAAGTTTAAAATTAATAGGCCACTTTTGGGTAACGAAAAACTGTTTTCCCGTGTCACACCCGATACCTATGTACAGTATAAACTAAGTAGACTTGTGTATTATATTGTATTCTCGCATTTCAACGCAATGGGTTATATCCCTAGAGTGGCTTACAACACTTATTAATTTTACTTTTACATTGCCACGACGTTCCTAACTTAGATACTGTGTTGCCCGTCCGTACAAGCCCTTGTTACAACTCACAAGCCGGTTCCAGATAGCTTTGTGGTTGCCAAGTTATTTGTATCCCAACTTGAAAAGGCTACAGGATTAGGTACCAATCAAGGCAAGCCGAGAAAAAGTCCTCGAAAAATTCCCGACCTGATCCGAATTTGAACCCACAAACTCTAAATCCAGAGGCTAGGACTGTGCCACTTTTACTGTATACAGGGTGTAACAGCTAAACGAGCTACGTCAATTAAAGATACAATAAAATACTATAAAACAATCTTATAGAAGACAAAGGGGGACATCCGACTAAAGAAGAAAATATTGTTTTAAACCAGTGGTTGTCAAGTTACAACATAAAGTTATATTTTTTTTAAATAAGGATGATATATATATTTTTAGGCCTATTCGATAGAGTATTTTTTCTGCATTCAACATTCAACCATATATTCATTTTATTTCTTTACATAACACAAATATTCAGAAAAATTCAATTGAAATTTAAATAAATTTGATTTATATTGTTATTTTTCAGTAGGCTATGTATGAAAAACAAAAACTGAAATCTATCAATTTGAATTATTTAGGATAGAAATCAAATGGAACAACGTTTATAACATTATTAACAAATATTTGTTTCATTTTAATTGAGGCTCAATTGTTTTCATACATAGCCTAATGAAAAATAACTATAAAAATTAAATTTATTTAAATTGCAATTGAATTTTTCTCAATATTTTTGTTATGTAAGGATATTAAATAACCACATGGTTGAATTTAGAAAAAAATACTTTAGCGAATAGGCCTAAAAAATATAACAGTATTGTAACTTGGGAACCACTGGTTTAAAAAAAATTTCTACTCTAATCGGATGTCCCCCTTGGTGTTCTATAAGATTGTCTTGTAGTATTTTATTGTATCTTTAATAATATAGAAATTATTTGAGGTAGTTCGTTTAGCTGTTACATCCTGTATACTAGACTTATTCCATTCATTTTATACAGGCTACAGATCAAATACAAATTAGAAAAGTTTTAGAATAATTGTTTTAATCTTATTTTATTTTTGTTTTGTTAGATAATTCTTTGAAATACAGTTCAATGAACAAAGTGAGTAACAAACATTGTTTAAAGTCACGCTATAAATCTCAAATGAATTGAGAAATAATTGATTAGTTTTAGCAATTTGCAGTAAGGAAAAGGAACTCTACTTGAACAACTTTTCTTTAGAATGTCACTAATCTATTTATTCTATTGTAATAAAAAACAAAGTATCTAAAACTTTTTATTGTTGTCACAAAAAAAAAACTACCGGTAGTTTTAGTAGTAAGTACTATTACTATTATTGTTATTAAATAATAATACAACTGTAAACATGAATATGGTATGAGTAAAAGCAATTGGAAAAGCGCATAATAATGCAATTTTAGCATTATTGTCTTTATTTTAAGCACGCACGTGCACTTTAAACAATTTGCAAGATTAAAAATAATTTACTACATTTACATATGAATGCATGTTATTGTTTTGATCAATGTCGGATTAAGAAATCGTAGACTTGAAACATTACCTACTCAAGGGCTTCCAATAAAACATATTTTCTAATATGGTATGACTAGCGAATGAAACTTGACGTTTAAATTATTTTATAGATGTGGTTTCTTTTGAAACCCAAGACAAGAATAGAATTGTACGAAATATTTAGGTATAAAATTTTTGCATGAACCCATTTAAATACCGGACTAGGAAAGCACAGAAATACATTACTATCTCTGGCTGTAAATACATGGCCGACTAGGGTAACTGAATATCAAAACAGGGGTGCGTTTAAAATATTTTAAATATTTTTCGTTTATGTTTATTATAACAAAATATTTTGATCTTTAAATTATTTAGTTTGGCAATTCTGTGAAATAGGATTATTTTTACCTCTCGCTAAAAGAGGTATTGAATTCACGATAAAAATCTCAGATACAGATTTTAGTGAATAAGCACGTTTCAAGGTCACTAGAATCCGATTATAACATTTTTACCATGACGTGTGTGTGTGTGTGTGTGTGTGTGTGTGTGTGTGTGTGTGTGTGTGTGTGTGTGTGTGTGTGTGTGTGTGTGCGCGCGTGCGTGTGTGTGTGTGTGCGTGCGTGTGTGTGTGTGTGTGGGCGCGTGTGTGTGTGTGAGTGCGCGCGCACGGATGTGTGTGTGTGTGTGTGTGTGGATGTTGGATCCACGATATTAACCGGAAATAGTAGTTACAAGAAAAAAGTCATCTAAATATTATTTATCGAAAATTTATGTAAATACTTATATTAAAGAACGTTAAATTTGTTATTCGATAAATATAAATTCATTATTATATCTTCTATAGATTTAGAGTTAAAGAAATGCATATAAAATAATTTGATGTAATAAATCTCAGATCAAACTATTTCAAGGCAAAAAAATCAAATTTGTGTAATTGACACATAAATGTTACTGTCAAAAATATTTTTTGTTTTATGCGTACAACCAGGTAAAAATCTGGCGAGAGGTTATGTGCTGGCCACATCAGATTTTTAATTTCCTCTAACAGTAATTCCGACTGGAGGGTTGATTACACCTGAGACGAACGTACTAGAATTTGCGGTATTAAATTTTTGAAATACATCCCTGAATCCTGTTGCTAAGGTCATTTTAAATGCCTCCTGGTATTGAGTACAATTCTAATCTTCTGTAACGGAATACATAAGGGTCAGTTTCCTCTCAAATCAAATATAGGGAAATGTTTTCAAAATAAACCACATCTATTAAGTCAACTTTCATTCGCTAGACATACCATAAGAGAAGGAGATGTGTTGCAAAAGAAACACAAAGACATCGTGTCCCGCAAACTGTGAATTCCTATGATTTTCGAAGCTCTAGTTGTATGTTAAAACTGTACGACTCATCGGAAAACAGACCAATCAGATAGCTCAATTTTTCTGTTACGCCATATAACATCGGTTATTTGCGTTGCTAAGTTGTGTTTCGCGAAACACAACTCGTGGCATTTAGGTTGCAATTGCAAACAAATGAATTATATATATAATCATATCATCCATAGATATAAATGAACAAGTAATTTTTTTGTCATTTCGTAAAAATATAATTAGTTGATTCGTTGTATAGTCTTAACATATACAACTCAAGCTTTGAAAATCATATTCGATTATTTTCGAACGATTGTTGTATGGCACAAAAATGACCCCTTTGGTGCACTCTCCACTGCAGCAATGAGTGTCCGTGATATAAACACCCACACGGTACGAATTTGACATCATTTACTGATAAAACACATTGGCACACCCAGCAATGGATAATATGTCGTGATGGCATATTTATCTATTTATCTTTATTTGTCTCGTGGCCGCGTGCCTGAGTGTCAGGTCGCGAATCTGGGGAACCGGGTTCGATCCCGACCGACGCCAAATATATCAAATTTTAAATGGCACAAAATTGCCGCCGGTGGTGCACTCTCCACGCCGTGAGGTGACGCCTGGTAAGCGCCCGCACGGTTCAAATATTTCATGATTACCGATATCTGTGTACAAAGCAGATTGGCACACCCAGCAATGGGTAATAAAGCCGTGATGATATATTTATACAGGATGAGTCTGGGAAGACGCCCCCCCCCCTTTAACTTTTTTATTATAAGTAATAGAAAAAAATGGCTCATATAAAAGTTTTATTATTTTACATATACTATTTGATGGCAGATGTAGATATTTTTTATAAAGTCAGGTTTACAAGATACGACTATCAACTTTTATTTTTCAAATGGCAACCTATAATTATTTTAATAAAATAGAAACCGCCAATTTTTTCTCTTTTCAACGATGTATTATTTTTTATTAATGTATTTGAAAAATTTCGAGAAAAATGAGATAATTATAAATATTAGAAATAATTTTTAAACAAATCTTATAGGTGGCTATGTGAAAATAAACAAAACGTAACAGTGCTATACAACAGCAAACTAAAACAACAAATTTAGTAACAAAAACAACTTAAAACCGCTCCCGGTAAATTCTTTTTGCTCTTCTTCCAGTCGTTTCACCAATTATTAGAATCATATCAATTAATTCGTTCTTCGTAAACATTTCAAAATGTTTTTTTTTTGTTTACAAAATAAGTTAAATTAAATAACAAACAAATGTATACTTTTTTGACATTAATTGAATTGTTTTACATTGTTACGTTTTGTTTATTTTCACATAGCCACCTATAACATTTGTTTAAAAATTATTTCTAATATTTATAATTAACTCATTTTCCTCGAAATTTTTCAAATATATTAATAAAAAATAATACATCGTTGAAAAGAGAAAAAAATTGCGGTTTCAATTTTATTAATATAATTATAGGTTGCCATTTGAAAAATAAAAGTTGATCGTCGTATCTTGTAAACCTGACTTTATAAAAAATATCTACATCTGCCATCAAATAGTATATGTAAAATAATAAAACTTTTATATGAGCCATTTTTTTCAATTACTTATAATAATAAAGGTAAAGGGGGGGGCGTCTTCCCAGACTTACTCTGTATTTATTTGCTACGTTTAAAAATTTCGGCAACTTTTGAAACCTTTCACCCAGACTGTACCTACTGGTCCATAATCTACGTCATTTCTGGGAATTTTAGCCTAGGTTACGTGTGTACATACACACGCATTCCAGAACACAATAGTATTTCGTGTCGAGCAAGGCGTGTACTGTTTAGGCTTACATATGCACATAATGCTTACTATTTGTACGTGGTACGTAGTACGAGATATGAACAGCATATTGTACGTACATATGTGTCAAGAGATGAAAACTAGAGCGTGCATGCGATTTTCTATGGCATCGCGTACATTTAGAGGTAATCCTTGATTTGATGAGTCGACAATTGCGACATTGAAGGATGAAGTACTGACATAGTTTGCTTTTGCCCCGCACGCATATTTGATACATAAATAATAAGCAGAATGCCATTCAATGTGCAAAAAATTGAATGGTTTTACAAATATTTTCATTGAAGTTTAAGTATTTAGATTCTCTGAAGGTGGAAACGTTTTTAATTGTTCATTGCTGGTAATACAATTTTGGTTTTTGGACGACCAGGGCCGAAACTTCGTCCAAAATTGTATTACTAACAATAAACAATGGGCTACTTGCGTGTCATTTTTACCTCTCGCTAAGAGAGGTATTGTATTCATGCTAAAAATCGCATATCCAGATTTTAGTGAATAAGCACGTTTTAAGGTCCCTAGAATCCGATTATAACATTTTTACGATGATGTCCGTGTGTGTGTGTGTGTGTGTGTGTGTGTGTGTGTGTGTGTGTGTGTGTGTGTGTGTGTGTGTGTGTGTGTGTGTGTATGTGTGTGTGTATGTGTGTGTGTATGTGTGTGTGGATGTTGGATTCACCATAACTCATATATTATTAGACTTAAGACATTTTTAACTACGGATTCCTCAATCTAACAATAATGGGAAGACTCGAGTCAGTTTTGGTAACAATTGGACAACCGGAAGTAGTAGTTACAAGAAAAAAATCATCTAAATATTATTAATCGAAAATTTATGTAAATACTTATATTAAAGAACGTTAAATTCTTTATTCGAAAAATATAAATTCATTATTATATCTTCTATAGATTTAGAGATAAAGAAATGCATATAAAATAATTTGATGTAAAAATTCTTAGATCAAACTACTTCAAGGCAAGAAATTCAAATGTTTGTAATTCACACATAAATGTCACTGTCAAAAATATTTGTACATCATTATGAAGATTATGAAAATAAATAAAAAGTCATCAACGCAAAAGAATATACCTAAAAATGAATATAAAAGGAATTCACGAAAAAGTGACGAATAAAAGAAAAAGAAAAGGAAAGTAGAAAAAAAATTCAGGATATTGAATATAAAGAAAATGTATGTATTGTACATAATTTATATTAAAATAATTATTTTGTTGTGAGACATGAATATATGTATTTGTATTTAAAAATATTTTTCGTTTTCTTCGTACAACCAGGTAAAATATCTGACGAGAGGTTATGTGCTGGCCACATCAGATTTTTTTATTTCATATTTTTGAAGAGACGATAAAAACTTGCTACCCATATTTTTTCTTTTGGCAAAATATTCATTAATTGGCTAGAAAAAAATTAATGAAATTTTAATATTTAAATTACCACCATGTATGACATATAATTACGCCGAACCAATGAATGGCCATAAAGCAATAACATCGGTAAGTCCAATAGCTCCAATAGCAACGGCATGTGCGGGTAATTTAAACATGACAGATCATCTGTTTGACGTTTGAATAATAGTTTGGAGGTTAATATTTTCGTTTGTCATTTTAATCTTGTACGAGTATAAGCTAAGTTAAAATCCTGCTTATCAAATCGAAATACGTAATAAAAGTAACAGAAACCACGCAAATTGTAAATAATAAAGAAGAAAGACAGTGACAGAAAAATGAACTAATGTCAAAATCAAATTAAAACAAAACTCGCACTCGCTCGGTTACATTCTTAAATATACATCCCTTTCTCCAGTTCAAAATAATGACGTCAAAGAAAATCTTCTGTCTTAATTTATTAAAAAACATAATTTTTTAAAATAAAATTTATATTTTTACATACGTTTTCAACTTTACTTTAGGTATTTAGTGATAGATATTATAGATTTTCAGTACCACGCAAGTAGCCTATTAAAAACAAAGTATGAAGCTTCAATCCAAAAAACTCCTAAATCAAATTGATGAATAAATATACAAAATTAATATTCTTAAATAGGTAACTAATATAATATCACTTATTATTAAATTGTTCAAAAGAAAAATACTAACGTAATGAAATTCTGGACATACATATTTCAATAATACATCCGGATGTTCCCGGACATGTAAAAACAGGAAATGTTTGGGGAAATCCGGAAACATAATGTATGAAATACAAAAGATTAAATTAATTGCTCTTGTCGTCTATTCGTCTAACGTATATTGTAGGTATACATAATATGTACAAAAAATAATACCGATTTGTAACACCTATACAATATATATATATAAATAGGATTTAATTAATATAAGTTCGCTGCAACTGGAATTGTCAGCATTATGATTAAAGCTACACACTGGACGAGTCAATAAACTTATAATTTGATTTTTAATTTATTTTGCAAAAAAATAGTCTCAAAAAATGCGGTCGCCTGGCTTGCCTGTAGCTTGGGGCGGCTCTGTAGGTGAAGTTATACAAAAGTGTACCAAAACATCGGTTGTGTAAGAGACTCGGTAAGAAAAAATAAATGTTGTATGATTGAGAATTTGAGTAATTGTAAAAATATAATCTATACAACAATAGAAAAATTCCCCACAATTCACAGTAATTTTTAAATTTAAAGTTTGAAGTTGGTCGAAATCAAACCCGAGTCGTTCGAACCACTATCGATCATCTAAAGGACATAGACACACTTATAAATATTTTTACAACATTTACCAACTTTTTATGTATTAATATTTTGTACTGTAAATGTAAGAAATAGGGTCCTATACATTTAAAACAAATTCTGTAAGAACAGGATGAAATAAGAATTTTAGTGCAAACGCGACTTAAAAATTTTTAAAGTTAAAAATTTCTTGCTTGATGTAGCTGGTACTTCCAGTGGTCGACAAACTGTTCTAGAGAGAACAGATTTTTTCATGTTTGCATAGCTGAAATATTTTTATATAAAAACTTATGTTATATTCACGAAGAAATTATTATTAAGCATAAATTACATAAATAATAAGCATTTTTCTCTTAATAAATTATAGAACATTGAAACAGTTTGACAATATTATGACACAAAGTATGACGGCGGATGGCGCTAGTGTTTGTTTGTTTTGATTAATTAATATTATTATTAATTTAATTAATACATATTACAAATTGATTTAATTATAAATACAATATTATAATTAAACAAATAGGGGATGCCATGATTTTTTTAATATAATTTAACCAGAAAGTATAAGTAAAACTAAGACTATTGGTGAAAATCCGGTGAAATAATTTCTATTAATAAGCGAGTTATGGTACTCCGAAGTTTGGAAATATAGATGTGACGTCACGAATATGTTTTTTATATAAAACTGTTTTCTTCGTGGATCTAAAATGTTTTTGAAATGTATGCTATTTTTAAATTATATTTATAAAAAACAAATTAATATAACACTGTACAAGTCTACATGCTTTATAATTAAGGTGTATCAAAAAGTTTAATGCAAGAAATTTATATTCAAATAAAAACTGTTTGAGAATTGCAGTACTGAACTGGTAGCAACGTGTCCGCTTTGTCTACTTTCATTGGTAGTAGACTCCACCCCCTAACTCGGTATTCGTTATATACTTATAGGTGGTATTTGAGTCGCCAATCAAAATAATATATATGGAATTCATATGGGTGACGAGCTGCTAAAACCAAAACCCCCTTATTTCCGAAGTATTTCATTTATATCATTTTATTTCTCATCTACTTTCACTATTTTTTACTAATTTATCTTAATTCGATTGAGCTGTAATCCCCTATTCACGTAACATAAAATTGTTAATTTTTTGTTAGGTTATACAACAACGTGACAGTTCTTAATCTTTTAAAGGTGACCGCAGCAGACGCGCGAATCTCGATTTTAAAATCAGGCGACAAATCAAATTCTTAGGACCTAACGCGTCATGTCTAATTAGTAATCAATTTTAATCGCTTGTAGTTTGCAAGCTAATCGATATTGAAACAAATTTTTTCACTAATACTCATTAATTTATGTATATTTTCGTCTTCTTATTTAAGATAGTTAAAATTTGACTATTGTATAGTGCCCCATTCCATAAATTTGAGAAATTAATGCCATTTGATTGTTGGATTCTTTACTTTAATTATAATGTACAAACAATGGAACGTACAACTTATACATATTTGATTATACACTATAAGAACGGCTTTAGTTATTGCTTCTTGGCAAGCTTTATTTCGAGCTTTATTTGTATTTTAATCTACAAAAAATCTGATGCGGCCAGCACATTACCTTCCGTCAGTTATATGAGGCATTTACCGGTGAACACCGTTACCGGTAAACAGCTGTTTATCAGGTTATAGCTACCGGAATCGATATTTTAAGAACACAAGTGGTAAAGAGGGGTAGATCCATAACCTATAAAAAAAATTGAAAATTTTTCTTAATATAGTAGCTGTTTCTAGCATAGCTGGCTAATTTATGAAATTTAATTTCTTTATAATTTTATAACTCTATATCCATTTAATATAAAATGTAGTCAAATCGTATAGAGAATACAATGTTCTTTAATATATACAGAGTGTTCAATTTAAGTGTTTCACTATTGCTATCTCGAGAACCGTAAGAGATACGAAGTCGGTTAAATTAGCAAACAATTTCTATATTATAAGACTACTTTTTTATTCGCCTATTCGATTCAGCATTTTTTTCTGAATACGATATAAATATTTATACCCTTACATAACGAAAAAAACGAGAAAAATGCAAAAGAAAAATTATTATTTTCATATTTATTTCTACATGTAATCAGAGTGCCATGACAAAAACAATTGAATATTTTGTTTTGTATCACATGTCAAAGTAGTTCGTTTATGAATTTTACGCACGAAGAAAAAATTGATATGTACGAAGTTTTCATATTATCTCTGAAAAATACTGTTGCTGCAAAGAATATGTATAGGGAACGTTATCCTGAGCGGCGAGTTCCTTGTCGTCAGTATTTTAGAAAATTAGCACTGCGCGCTAATACGGATGCATTCGTATCCAACCGAGTTAGCGTACAAGATCAAGAAGCTGAGATAAATATATTAGCATGTTTTGAAGCTAATCCAACAGCTTCAGTTATAATGGCTGCCGCTGAGTGTAATTTAAGTGTGGGCACGATCCATAGGATTTTAAAGAAACATAAATACAGACCATTCAAAATGGTTAAAATTCACCATTTACATCCTGGTGATCGTGAGCGAAGATTAAAATTTTGTAATTTATTGATAAATGAGGATCCAGATATCTTAAAATCAATTATTTGGATTGACGAAGCCAATTTTTCTAATAATGGTAACACACACTACTGGAGCCGAGAAAATCCTGTTGCTGTACGAGAGAGAAGTTTCCAGCGAAAATTTAATATAAATGTTTGGTGTGCCATTTTCAGTGATAATATTTACATACACATGTACGAAGGTACATTGAGTGGTAACAGATACCTGAATTTAATTCAAAATATGCTGGGTATTATTTTGGAAGACATACCAGTAGCTGAGTTGGGAAACATTTAAAATCTTCAAATGAGGGTACTTCCGGTTGATCAATTATAACCAAAATCTAATCAGGGAAGAGGAATACGAAAGGATTATAATTTTTTGAATTGCCAGTAATAGAGTTATCGAAGACGAAATTTTTGTTACACATACACACACATATAGACATCATGGTAAAAATAGTAAAATCGTATTCTAAGGACGTTAAAACGTGCTTATTCATTAAAAACTCACCACAGAATTTTTTGACCAGACAATACCTTCCTTACCTAAAGGTGACGAAAGGTAAAAACATACAACTTCAACTTATAGTAGACTGTCTATTAATCGAAAACAGTAATATGTTTCGTTAATAGCTGTTGCTGGACATCCGTTAAAATACGAGTATTTTAATGTGCAATATAAATTCTAGAGCAAAAGAACGAGTTTCAAAATTCTAGTCCTGTTACAATACTACAATTCTGTAATTATCTTTCATCTCAAGAATCAAGAAAATAATGCATAGTAACGTATTAATATAAATGTAAATCCTATTTTATCTTCATCTTATGCATACAATATAATTAACATACAAAGGGTAAATATGCATTGTGTATAATCGTCAATTTTTGTACCATACTGTACAATACAAAATCTCACACACACAATCTGAGTGGTTGTTGAGTCTTGTTTTGAGTGACACAAACCGAATGCCCTTCGCACTTAGTCATAAGAGCCGGTTGGAGTCTCCCATGGGCTTAACATGGGTCGTGAAATATGAGTCAGTGGCGGCGCTTGGAATTATTGCTCCATACAGAATGTATTGTGCTCTTATACAGTTATTTCCAAAAGGTTGACAGCTCTGACGCCTTCTGGGAAAAAAATTACAATTTTAAGGGAGGATTCTAAAATGAGAAAGATGGTCTGACTGGTCTGAAACTTGAGTAGGATGATTTAAAGAAAGTTAAGTAGGTGGAGTGACAGATTTTAGATGAAATAACAAGTTTTGAAACTGGTTCGCTTAAAATTTTAACTGTTATTTATATTTTTGGGTTCTTTGATCACGTAAAATGTCGACTAATTATCAAAATATTAGTAAAAAGTGGGATGACATATTTATTTTAATTTATGGACAGATGTGCCACTGCTTTGGTCAATGAGATGAAATGAGTCTTTAACATACGAACATTTTATTTATAAAACTAACACAATATACTAAAATACAAGTAATTTTTTATTTAATTAGCAACAAGGGAAAACAAAAATTGTACAAATTTTAATATGTAATAAGTTTAATAAATTTAACTTTTTCAAGCTAATCTGTTATAAAATATTAAAATGAAATTAAAATAGAAAAACCATAGCTGACAAATTCTGACAGATAAAAATCTGATGTGGCCAGCACATAACCTCTCGCCAGATAATTTTTTTCTTTTTCTTTATATTCGTCATTTTTTCGCAAATAATATATGATAAAGAAACAATGATGGAACAGTCAAAATATTATTTGCTACATAAATATCTTTACAAGAGTCATTGTATAATCTAGTTTAAACATATATCTTATAGCACGTTTTACAAGTTTAAATACCCTCAGTAAAGATTTTCATTTAAAATTTCTTGTCGACCAATAACACTAGAAATGTATATTTTCAGAACCACGCATGCAATTTTGCGAAGAAAAAATAATTGTTAAAGTTTTAGTTTCTAGAAATATTAATATTTTCTTTTTAATTCACACTTGTACTTACAGAAATAATAGAAATTTTAACTATGGATGGTCCCTAAGATCGCTGTCTCAGTATCCCATTGGTTATTTTTTGTAATATAACCAATCACAATTTTAATTTATTGCAAAAAAATGTTTATAAAACAGCTTTTTGGTTTACATATTTTTTGTATGTTCCTGAACGTCACATATTTTACGTGTTTTAGTATCATTTCAAAACTGCTATATAATTTGCATAACATTCAAGAAACAATGCTGACAAATGCATATATAATTTCATTTTATGTTACAAACAGAAATACTTTAAGATATTTACATAATAAGCAATACATATTATACAAAGTCTTCAGCCTTGCCGTAACTGTTATATAAGGTTATCTTATAGCGGACATATTGATGTCAATAATTACCTACATCGCTATTCAATAAAACTTTTCCAAGCCATTTACGGAGAGATGATTTAATATATGATAATAAATTTTATTATAATCACAAAACGCACATAGAATAAATTAATCAGAAAATATACAAGGCTTGTAAGATATATAAAAAATGATTCAGAATATCACAATAGCTTATGATAACTATTTGTAATTAATCATCAAATTTTTTACATTGTATCAAGGAAAATGTACTCAAGGTTTCATAGTTAAACTTATAATTAGATATCTACATGTCGAGGTTGCAACTGTAAAGATTTTTTCTCTTGAGGAAGATTTCGAAATAAATTTCGACAGGTAAATGAGTCAGATTCCCAAAAGTCGTTAGGATAATCCCAACATTTCTTAGAAATCGCCTTAATTATTAACAAGAAATATTTTTCGAATATCAAGTAAACAGTAATATTTAGCGTTTTTGGAATTTTATAATCTATTTCGAGCAAATACGTGTATGAATTTGTCAAATTAATTTGCAAAAGTTTAAAAAAATAGTGATAAACAAAATAGTGATAAAACATGTAATAGTATCCTATGTTTAAAATTACTTTAAAAATATTTAACTTTAAACTAAATGTTACACAAATCACAAATAAAATGACATTGAAATACATTTGTTTTTGTAGTAGGCATAGCTAATTTTTTACAATGTTTATTTACATAATTACTTTCGCGGTTTTTAATTAACGAATTTACGTAAAATTTTATAGTTCAATGAATAAAAAGTAACCCGTTTTAAATTTATAATAGGTATAAGTAATTTTTTCTGTAACAGATTTTAAAGTGTGTTTTTGTGTTTTCAAAAGAATGGATCAAGGTACCAAGTGTATATAAAATAATACTTTAACGTCCGACTGGTATGTTATTATTATCATAACACACCTGCTTTCAGGGTAGTTATATACTAAATAATACCCTACAGCGTGTTATGAGTTGTTGCTATGGTAATGTTGTAAATAAATAAATATTGATACTGGAATAAAGCCTAAAAAACAAGCAAATGCATTCATAGCCTACCTACTCAGCAAATTTAATTAAAACTTTCTGATCCGTAATTCGTAGAATATTAAAAATTATAGTCGGACGTTAAACGTTGAACGCACCACGGGAGTTAAAAGGACAATAATGCCTTCGGTCAACGTACATATCTCGGGCCAGAGGCCCTCGAAAAGTACACTGTTGACCTCAGGCGTTATTGTCCTTATAACACCCTTGGTACGTTAATTACTATAATGTCTGACTGGTAGGTATATTATTAATATAACAACCCAGCTTTCAGGATAATTATATAACAAATAACGCCCAAGGGCATTATGAGCTATTGCTATGGTTATGGAATAAAAACAAGCAGAAGCATTCATAGCCTACCTACTTCGTAAATTTTATTAAAACTTTATAATCCGTATTGAAGGCACCACGGGAGTTAAACGGACAATAATGACTTCTGTCATCGGCGTTAGTCATACCTGTACTTCGGGCCAGAGGCCTTCGGACTCGGAGAGTACACTGTATTATAAACTTTGACGGTAACTATTAAATTACAATAATTCTAAATTTATTTGTCAAAATTTTAAAATATCTGTCCTAAAAATTCGTTTGTTTTTCACATACGTTTTCAGTTTTTCTCCCTGTTCATCTGTTTCACCACCTGCACCTGTTAAAACCGAGGGCGCGCCACTGCAACACACCTGTAATTCGGTCATAAACAATATAACCTTGTTTCGAATTTTACGAAAAGCTTTGCAATGCTAAAGTTGTGTGTTTCATTATTATTTCAGCTGAAGCGTAAAATAGAAATCTTGTTTCTGTTACGTATGACAAAGAATATTATAATCGTATAGGTATTCTAAACACCTATACGGTGATTCATAAACAGGTACTACTTGACTACGTTGAAGAATGAATTACTCAGTTGATTTAGAAAGAAATTTCCTATTTTTTTGTTAAAATAATAAGCGTAGAATTTGTTTTAAGTAATGCTCTCAGGTGGTTTAGACTACAGTAGTAATAATTAACTTTTTTCCAGTTTTTTTCTGAAGCCGTTAGATAATTACAATTTTTTGTAGGCGTAACATAGAACGACTCATCAAACTGTAATTTCATCTACAAATCATAAAATATTAAAAATATATAATAAAATATAATAGTTTAATTAAATAATCATTATTTTTCCGCATTACCACAAGTAAATAAAAACTTTCTACTTACAAATTATGAATATAAGAGGTGATGTGGCGAAAATAGTCCTTGTATACATATTACAGCTAATTTAATCCATATATTATTTTATAAATCACAAACAAACATCACAAAACTCTGGGCACTTCACAATCACGACACACTACACGGATCACAACAATACAAGTTCAACTTGTCTTGTGTTGGTTTCACTGGCGCAGATGACCTGTACTTCGGCGCCCCCACAGGTAACGTCAGTTTCACTAACTAGGATGCAGTGACGGCGAAGGAGGGAATTTTTGCGCGCCTAACATAACCCCAAAGCTAATTTTGTTACAACGCTCACATCTCAGATGGGTAGAGGGAGTACTAGGCCGAAAAAGCTCAACGTAGGTGGCAGCATCCCAGCCATGTACTGTTGCCGCCGATAATTTGAATCACATAAATGACAGTGACAATTTTTTATTGTGTTTCTGTACTAAAAGTACAATTTTAAAGTCAAATCCAATGTTAACTATTATCATTTTTCCAGTTGTATAACTAAAAATTCATTTTTCTCAAAATTATCTGCACAAACAAATACTTTTGTATTTGGACTTAAATTTTATTATTCTTTCATCTTTTGGTAAACTATGATTACTTACACTTTTGCATGCCTATTACAAGAATGATAGTTTTTTTTATTAAAGCTTCATACATTGTTTTGAATGGATCTTCTCAATTTAAAGAGACGGAAGATATGCGCAATGGGGATCTGCGCATAGTAAGAACAACAGAGATCTATGGCGTTTGTTTCTAAAAAAATTAGACGTAAAATGTGAGAATATCTCAGATAACTTTAAAAAATCTTATCGAAATAAGTTACAAAAGCTTTTATTGAAGTTAAAATGGCTAACGACGCAAATTTTCACTGAGAATACAGGTATTTCAATGACTGCAATATTTTTGACGTTTAGTTTGACAGCCAACTAGCAGTTGTTCGCGCCATTTTCTATTTGTAGCGATAGAAAGAGATAGCCGTTAAATTGAAAAGATCCATTGTTTATTGTAATTCAATTTTGGACGACATTTTTGGCCCTAGTTATTATAATATAATTTTCAAGTCAAAACGGTATTATATTATAATAAATAAGTCAAAAAAAAAATTAAAAGTGTTACATAATATAAAAACGTTTGTTTGATCTATTTCAAACTATGATTTTGAATACAACAACCTATGCAGGTTGGAGAGCCAAACTTCTCATCAAATATTACAAGAATGCATTTTTTTTGAAGAAGAAGAATGTATATAACAAACTATCTGTCACTTTTAATACCGGATTCTCTATGAGCCGGTTTCACATTTTTTAAAAAGTATTTTAAATGAAAGTTTAAGCAATATTTTTCATAGTAATATAAAAAATAATAATTTATTTTTGTTTTCGTAAATAATTAAATAAAAAGTTTGGCGCCAGAAATAGTAATGAAAAACAACCCCCCACTCCTGTGACGTCGAAGCACATACAGTACGTCATTCATAGCCAATAAGAAAATAGTTTACGTTATTTATATAAATAAAAGTAGTTTGTCACATGTTAAACTGTATGTGCTCTGACATCACATTCTGTTTCAGATAACCTGACTTTTTCAAAATATTATACAAATTTCAATAATTCATTGTAAAATATCTATATTTCGTGATATTTCCAAATTTGAGGCTCTTTAAAGAACAATATCTTTTAAAAATTAGTACTTAGAAGTCATATAAAAATTCTTGCAACAGCCCTATTATGAGTATATAGTTCTAAAAAATGCATGGCTTGTGTGGTGCTTTAGTTACTCTAAACATATACCATTAACTAATAGGTATATGACTCTAAATTACCACCGCCTGCTCCCATATTTATCAGCAACTAATGCCTGTTACATCAACAAGGTTTAGATTTTAAGATGGTCTTAAACAAAAAAATGCATATCGAAATTTTGACACCACTAGAATCCATATCCATATAATTCATTTGACATTTCGTTTCGATGCAATATTGTCATTTTAAGCCAAGTTGGAGCAATCAGCCAAACATATTTTGCGTTTGGAGCAAAGCTAGAATTTGTCAGCGTGCTAGAAATATTAAAATGTGCAAATAATACTATACTACTGCTATAACTATATTGAAAATAATAAGATAAACTTATTTTCCTTACTAATATTTATTGACAGACTGGTGCTCGTTGTACATTCTATTACAGATAGGTGTGTGGCTATACGTGTCCAATTTTACAAATAAAAAATCCGTAAAATGTGTTACAGTCTATAATAGCCATGTGCACAAAATATTACGTATACTTACAATAAATAAAACATTTGTAAAATTAAAACACAGTCAAATGATTTATAAGTTAAATATAAATTACTTGTTATCACTATTTCTTTTATTATGTACAATGATATTACATTTTATTGGTCTATTGAACAACGGTAAACTATATAATATCGAGATTAATTTATGTAATTGTTATAAGTTAAAATAAATAATAAATAATATATTTTATCTTAATTTCGGCAACATTTATAAATATATATTTGTTCTGTAAATAAATAAAATAGCTCTTGATTAGTCTGTTAATAAAATAAATAATAAATAAAAACCTTGATATTAGGCCAATCACCATACAAACTAAATATAAAAATCGAAAAATACGTATATCAAAAACAGATCACATTTTTAAAATCTTCAATATTTGTACAAAAGCGTCATCACATTCTATACTAACGCTATCCTTGCGTCAACTATACAATAAAATATATACGTTCATATAACCTGTAATATCTACTAATGAACAAGAAATAAAGTAAAAATCTAGAACCTAACTCGTAACAAACGAATCTAGGGAAAGAAAACGTTACTGAGCATTTAATTGACTCTTACTAAACAATCTTTTCTTGCACTTGTTGTAAACCTGAACAATAATGCAGCATAAGTACAGAAAGGGCATGTACCTTTGCATCTGCTTGGCCCACGAGAAAAGCAAGTTTTGCTTTTTCTGTTGGGTTTTCCTCTCCGCTCATTTGCTTTGATAAGTCCATGTGTTCCAAGGTCATTGTATCCAATGTCTTTTTCAACTCTGCCATCTACAAAGAAGACAGTCAACCTCAACTTTATATTTACGTCACACATCTACTCCAAATTGTAACTATTTTCAAATCACTTTTTTTGAAATCCCGAATCCATTTTCAAGTAAATGAATGCGAAAAGAAACGAAACAACAAAAATAAATGAAATAAATATAATAGGGTACTCTAATAGACCTTTTCAATTTAAAGTGATAGAAGATATGCGCAATGGGGATCTGCGCATAGTAAGAACAATTGAGATCTATGGCGTTTGTTTCTAAAAATTTTAGACGTAAAATGTGAGAATATCTCAGATAACTTTAAAAAATCTTATCAAAATAAGTTACAAAAGCTTTTATTGATGTTAAAATGTCTAACGATGCAAATTTTCACTGAGAATACAGTTATTTTAATGACTGCAATATTTTTGACGTTTCGTTTGACAGCCCAACTGGCAGTTGTTCGCGCCATTTTCTTACTATTTGCAGCGATAGAAAGAGATAGCCGTTAAATTGAAAAGGTCCATTCCTTTTCTTTTCTGAAAGAACTGTTTTTGAAATACAAATGTGATTTTTTAAGGTGTTTTTTTTACTTAATTTGAGCAAGATATGATTTTTTAAAAATTATTAAAAATTTTGAATAGGTCTTTTCAATTTAAAGAGATAGAAGATGTGCGCAATGGGGATCTGCGCATAGTAAGAACAATTGAGATCTATGGCGTTTGTTTCTAAAAATTTTAGACGTAAAATGTGAGAATATCTCAGATAACTTTAAATAATCTTATCAAAATAAGTTACAAAAGCTTTTATTGAAGTGAAAATGTCTAACGATGCAAATTTTCACTGAGAATACAGGTATTTCAATGACTGCAATTTCATTTGACAGCCCAACTGGCAGTTGTTCGCGCCATTTTCTTACTATTTACAGCGATAGAAAGAGATAGCCGTTAAATTGAAAAGGTCCATTTTACCGGAATGACGTGATTTTAATGTCATCGCTTGTGACAGTATAAACCGTACATGTAATAAAAATCTTATTCATATCTTATTTTATTGATTTTTGGTTCATATTAGTTATATTAATTGTTTATTGTTTTATTTTCACGTGTATTTAAAGGCGATTTCGGGCGACATACCCGTACACTTCTTCGGATTACTTACGGTTAGTTACGGTATATGGTTAATGGTGGCGCCAAAAATCGTTGGTTCACTTGTTGACACCGTGCTTGGTGGTTATGTATATTCTGCGACATTTAAAACTGTCAAAAATAGTGTCTGACAATTAAAATGCATTAACGGAGAAAGATAGTTTTTTTCCATATTTGTTCAAAAATAGTCAACGAAAATAATGTCACACTGTTTGACATAAGACCACGATTCCGACTGTTTTGATTTTTGACATTTCAAAAAAAGACAATAAAAAGAGATAGAAATAGTGAACAGAGAGCTGACCCGACTCGCAAACCCGTTCAGCTGTGAGCACTGATCCAAGCATACCGAGTATGTTGTTCCTAGCGCCCGAATGTGAACGTACCTGAATGCAACATACCGCAAGTGAACGGTTGTCGCCCGAAATCGTCTTAAAAGGTAATTTGACAAAACAAGCAAAATCAAACACAGCAATCAGCTGACTGTTCGTCAATGGCGTTCATGCAAGTTCCGGTATACAGTATTCGCGATTCAAATTAACTTTTCCCGCCATTATATAGACTGCTTGTGACGTCACAAGTCTGTACGATCTGTCAATCTGTAACTAATAGTTCATTTTACGCTTTTTAAAGAAGTTTAAAAACAATAAACTTGTGTTGAAGGATGTTTTAAATTATTTAAATGACCTTACAACTTTCTGTGGCGGGGAAGAAATAATGTATTCTGGGAATATTTTTAGTACAAAATTTAGCCACCAGATAGAAGCTGCTCAACTTGAATCACGAATAATCGGCTTAATGGACCTTTTACATTTTTCTTGCACCGTGACGTCATTAAAATGATTAAAAGGAAAGCACTTATTTTCGATAACAATTTATTTAAACACAAAAACTGTTCTACAATTTTTATTTGAAGTTTTTTTTTAAAATAATTTGGAGAGCAACGCGCTAGGAAAAACGGTTTTCCCATTTTAAATGCCTATATAATGAATTTCGAGCCACACGGTATGTCTAGGGTGACCAGACGTCCTAGTTTACGAGGACATGTCCTTTTTTTTTGAAGGCGTCTTCGGACGTCCTTTCGGGTTTATACAAAGTGTCCCAGTTTTTTAAAGAAATCGCATAATTAAAATTATGAATTTAAAAAAAAATATCAATAAATCTTAGATAAAATGGTTATTCATTTATATAAATATATATTTGTTAACTGTAAACACGAATTTTATATTTCTGTCTTCAATTTACAGAATTCATGTATTATTTAGTGCCAGTTTTTGAAGATTTTTTTTATTACGCTTATTTTTTTATTAATAAAATACTCTGTGGAAATGTTCTCTATTTGTACTCTTTTTAAAAATTGTAAATGTCCTATACTTTGTTCCATTTAAGCCATTCAGTATTACAGAGAATAGGGAATAGTTTTAACCTCTCTGATTGGCTGAAATTGGAGACAGAGACAAGTTTATCCAATGTAATAGCGGCTACTTAAAATTGGCGCGGATGCGAGCGACATCTGCTGAATGGCTTAAATGGAACAGAGTATAGTTTTTTTTTTATATGTCCTAAGTTCGAAGAAAATAATATGGTCACCCAAGGTATGTCATTTTTGTATATCCTCTCTCTTTTGATGTAAGTTTTAGCAAAAAACAACATTAAATAAAATAATTATGAATATTTTTTTCATTTTTTAGAGAGTAATTTATTATATTAAATTATATTTAGTTGTAAATTTTACCAAAGTAGAATACCCCATTTATATTAAATTTTAAAAATGTGTTTAAATTAAAATTTTTATTTTTTATCAAAAATTTGCTTAAAAAAATAAATTCGAGAACATATTATACACGACGATAAAATTTAATGATCGACTCGCGAAAAACACTTTCAATATCAAAAAATATGTTACGGCTTAACGAATAACAATAAAACTTTCTAAAAATAAACAACTTTCAATTTTTGTTAAAAAAAATATAAGTGGAGTAATCCATACAATTACTTACCAAAATGTTGATCTTGTCCGTCCGTTGTTCATGAGGAATGGTAGAATAGAACTGAATACCCGTTTCTTTTGCCATGTCCATCAAATTATCATTTTGATTACATTGCAACAATTGATCTATGATTTGTGTGATACTGTCAAGGGTAGAAGAATCTGTTGGTTTGATATAACATGATTCTAGTAACGCCGGACATAACGCAAATGGATTTAAATTAACAATAGATTGTTTTCTGCCTGGCGTATGTTGAGGAGAAGGTGGTAAACTTCGAGATTGAGAATTCGAAAAAGAAGAAGATCCTACAATGAAAGAAAATATAAAATTTATTCAATAATATTAAAAATAATTTCTTTCCTGGTATGGCTAAGCTGTTAACAGAATTAACTCTCTTCATTCCATTACTACTGTAATTTGAGCTGTCATTCGAATACTGTTTAGATAATTCCGCATCTAATTCTCCAATTTGATCGTCTGAAACCTCAGTCATTGTAATTTCTGGCTGACTAAATTCTTGGCTATCACTTTTCACAGGTTCTAAAGTATTGCACGTGGTACTTGTTTGACATTTAAACACACATTTTTTGTGACAACATAAAGCACAATTGCGGCACTGGACTGCGTCTTTCAGCCAGATCTAAAAAGAATAAATTACATGACAACATTATTTAATAATACAAACATTTGCACGATTTATCATGGAAGCATGAAGTTTTAACGCATGGTCGCTACAATTAATTGTGTAATATAAATCAATTTAACATGGCGATTTTCGTATTCACGCTGTTGTGACGTTAATAGGTAAAAATATCTATGGAAAATATGCTACAGAGCGAATGTTTGTCTTCAAGTAGGAGGCAAAATATTTGAACGTATTTTGTGACGAGATATGATTTTTTTGAAATCATCGAAATTCATACCCTCCATCATCTTGTACTTATAATAGTGTAATTCAGTAATTACGTCATATGCGGCGAGCTTCAAAGTAAACCTTATTGCCACAGCAAATAAGAACTATAATTTTAAGCAGTTCATTTCGTCGCCAATATCTTAATTAAGAAAAGTTAGCTATTTATACTATCATTCAGTTAAGTTTGAATATTACCCTTTCAATTAAACAAAACATATTATTCGAATTTGTAATAATAATTATTATTCTTTTAAGTTTAAAAAAACTTTGCATGGAACTACATGTTTGTTCATTCTCGAACATGTTCGTGAAACATCGCGTGACGCAGCCAGAAGAGCGTGTTTGAAATAGAGCGAAACATTTTTGGTTGCAGTACACTAAGAACACGACATATTTATTAATGTGGATAGACAGAGTTATTTACGTATCTTAAACTTAGAAAGAAAAAATCTAAACTTCTGAAAAAACTGATCTGAAAATGCTCAAAAACGCCAACAAACAAAATCTCAGCCGGTATGTCGGTAAAGTCTCGAATATGCTTGAAACTGCGCAAAGTTCAGAATGTGCAGAGTTGATTTCAATTTGAAATAACACCTTTGTTATATATTAATGTGAATATATTGTATTACGAAGTTTACAATTTGATGTTATCAATATCTCAAAGTTAATTTCTTCATAGTAACAATATTATCAGCATAAAATTACAAGCCCTTAAATTCTGACCCTTATGTGTTCTGTCAATAGAGTCTACTTTGAAAGTATCGCTTTTGCTTACGACAATGGTTCATATTTCGCGCTATACTCTGACGTCACACTATTCTATCCCATAAGCAAACATTGACAATTTAACATCTGCTGCGAACTTCAGCGCCTAAACACACGTGTTCATAGACAGTTATTTGACTGTTTACAACTTTTTGACAAGAAAACGTAGGTAAATAAACAAATATCAGAGGAATACGTAATAATTATACAAACAAATGTGAATAAAATATAATATACAAAATACACGCGCGTAGTAACTAGTAGCGCCATCTGTGTTTCTAACGGCATATATTTAATCTGAAATAAGCAACAACATATCGAACTAAGCACGGTTTTCAAGGACATATTATGAATGAACGAAAACTTTTCCTAAAAATGTTTTATTGCACCAAAATATAAAAGTAAAAACGACTTAGTATTAAAAATATTTTGACATAAAAAAATCAAAAATTCGATAACTCCCCCATTTTCGATTTTTATTAACCTCTTGAATCAAATCCTAAAGTACGGGGTACGGGCGTCATTTGATACATTCTGTACTTGAAATAAAACAAATTTAAAATTGAAAATATAATGGACCTTTTCAATTTAACGGCTATCTCTTTCTATCGTTGCAAATAGTAAGAAAATGGCGCGAACAACTGCCAGTTGGGCTGTCAAACGAAACGTCAAAAATATTGCAGTCATTAAAATACCTTATTCTCAGTGAAAATTTGCATCGTTAGACATTTTAACTTCAATAAAAGTTTTTATAACATATTTCGATAAGATTTTTTAAAGTTATCTGAGATATTCTCACATTTTTCGTCTATTTTTTATTCTCACATTTTTCGTCTATTTTTTTTAGAAACAAACGCCATAGATCTTAGTTGTTCTTACTATGTGCAGATCCCCATTGCGCATATCTTCTATCTCTTTAAATTGAAAAGGTCTATTACCTACTATTCAAAACTATTTTGTGATTCGTTAAGAATCACGATATGTGTAATTAAATTAATTGTATTTATTATATTATTGAATTTTGTTTCTCACCTTTTTGGAGCAAAAATCACAGTGTGTGGTTCGATGAAACTGCGTGCGAATGAAATCGTGTTTTGAGTGTTGAGACCTTAAAGATTCTTCTTTAACAACTGCTTCTATTGTTGTGGATAATTTACGTTTAGCGTTGGTGTTTTCCTCGTTTAACCAAACAAAAGATAACAATATGTCGCCATAACAAAAACAATGTTCGAAGCCTGAATGCGAAAACAGTGGATGAGTTTGGCTGAAAATATTTCGAGAATAACATTTTTATTTTGTTGTTTTATATATAAAACAGGAAGTATCTACTGCACTGTTAAGACAGAGTCGCAAAAAAATAGTGAATTGTCACACAAGCGCAGAAATGGACATAGATTTGTATAAGCACTAATTTGATTGTTTCAAATAGAAATAAAATATTTACTAGGATTACAGGGTCCAACAGATCTAAGTTTTGACCAACATTCCAGCCCTTTCTTCATCCCAGTTAAAATGAGGGTTAATGTAGTTATTGCCGTCCCTTAAAAGTTATGGATGTTAGATCGATGGGAGCCAACACACGGAGCAAATACCGCCCACAATATTTAACTTACAATTCATAATAGACTACTTGCGTGGTACTGAAAATCTGATATCTATCACTAAATACCTAAAGTAAAGTTGAGAACGTATGTAAAAATATAAATTTTATTTAAAAAAATATGTTTTTTAATAAATTAAAAAAGAATTTCTTTGACGTCATTATTTTGAACTGGAGAAAAGGATGCAAATTTAAGAATGTAACCTGTAGATGGCGAGTGAGTGCGAGTTTTAATTTGATTTTGACATTAGTTCATTTTTCTGTCACTGTCTCTCTTCTCTATTATTTACAATTTGCGTGGTTTCTGTTACTTTTATTATGTATTTCGATTTGTTAACCAGGATTTTGAAGGATTTTAATTTAGCTTATAGGGCACGAGCAGACACGTAACTCAAGCAGCCTTCAAATGCTTAGTATCAACTGATATGTGTGCGCGTGTCATTTTGACAAGAACAATGTCATTTTGACAAAACCAATGTTTTGACTTATTTTAATTTTGAACTGTTAAAATGTTGCTATTTTTAAGGTCATGTGTTTTACTGTCTGAAATTTGTAAAATATTAACAATTTAGCAGTTCAAAATCAAAATAAGTCAAAACATTTGTCTTGTCAAGTTGACGTTGTTCTTGTCAAAGTGACACGCGCACACAAATCAGCTGATTCCAAGTGCTTCAAGGTTGCTCGAGTCACGTGTCTGCTCGCGCCCTATACTCTTGCAAGATTAAAATGACAAACGAAAATATTAACCTCCAAACTATTATTCAAACGTCAAACAGATGATCTGTCATGTTTAAATTACCCGCACCTGCCGTTGCTATTGGACGTACCTATGTTATTGTTGTACGGCCATTCATTGGTTTGGCGTAATTATACGTCATACATGGCGGTAATTTAGATATTAAAATTTCATTAATTTTTTTCTGGCCAGTTAATGAAAATTTTGCCGAAAGAAAAAATATGGGTAGCACGTTTTTATCGCCTCTTCAAAAATATTAAATAAAAAATGGCACGCAAGTATCCCATTGGTAGATAGTGGTTTTTAGGTTATGTTCGAGGAGTGGACATTGACATATTACATAATATATAATTGGGCAATCCAACATGACGTCATAAGTGGAGGGCAGGTGTGATGTTAACCTCACTTTTGAATATTTAAAAAAATTATTTATGTGTATATCTTATTAATATGATAGAAATCGAGGAATTTTGATAAAAATTATTCATAAAATTAATCCATAATTTTTTCCATGGCTCCATCATTGAGTAAAATATGTATGCAATTTATTTCTGACAGCTGCCCTCCACTAAATTCATTTGTTATGGATTGCTCTATATATTATATAATACGTCAATGGGAGTGGCCGCCAGATTCCGTCTGGTTCATTTCTGCGCATGTGCGACAGTTCACTAATTTTTTTTGTGGCTCTGTCTAAACATTGCAGTAGACTGCCTTAAAAATTACCTATTTGGAATTAAATTATCTGGCGGTAGAAAAGAATAACTATTAACGTAATGACCTAACATGGAATTGCAACATTCGTTTAATATATGTACCAAAGGGATATTTGCATATCCCAATAAAATATCTTCACTTAATTTATTTCGTCCCCAAACATTAATATTTAAATACTTATCAGTATCTTTTAATGAAAATGTATGTTCATCATTAAAAATCATCATAGAATCTAATTCTAATACTGGTGTTTCATAGCATTCTATTAAATCATCTTGATCGAAGTCTACACTTGATTCAGGTTTCGTTATAACTGGGCTTGAGATCAGCGAAACAACATCTTCAGTTATTGTTTTATCAATTTGTTTATTCTTTGAAAATAGGCTCGAAGTATAAGTATGTTTTGAATGTTGAGGAGTATTTGGTGTTGAAGAACTTTGTGATTTAGTACCATCACTATTCGCGCGTTCTACAGAAGTTTTGCGTTTTCTTAGGCTGAAGTTCCCGATAGTTTGCGCCAGTTTAGAAACATTTTCATTACTGCTGGACAATAATTTCGGTAATTTATCACTACTTTTAAACTTATCTAGATTAGCAATACTTTTTGGTTTTTTATCTCCGTCTTTATCAACAGTTTTCTTTTCCATTTTCTCAATCTTTTCGAAATCTTGAAACTCGTCCAAGTCATCGGTGCTGTCCGATTTTGGAAGTGGCTTGTTTTCAGTCTTTTGGTTGGAGGAACTCAGTTTAGAAGTGAAAACGTAGTTTCTCACAATTCGTCGGATTCGAACACAGAATGAGGCAGCTGTAATAGACTTGATTATTTTGGCTACTTGTGTCATGTTGCTGACTGTTTTCGAATCCACCGCTAAGAGAGTGTCTCCGGGGCAAAGGCCTGCATCTGCGGCAGGGCTCTGCTGCATCACGGTTTCCACCGTCACAGAACAAGAAACGGAGCCCCTATTGTCTAAGGGTTCTTGTTTGAACACTACACCCAGTTGTTGGGAGCGATTTTTCATGATTGTAAGGTCCATCACGATGGATATAGTGTTAAGTGTTTGACAAAGACGCACCCATGGATTAGAATCTAGAGTAAATAAGAAGAAAAAATACATCCCAGTTGTAATAATTGAATATAGACCAGAAAAGTTAGGTTAGTATTTGCCTTTGGCGCGAGTTCATAGTTTAAATTCCCTAGTATAGGTTTCATATAGAAGTTTAATTTTACAGCCAAAAAAAGATATTTAAAAAAAAAAAGAAATTAAGCAGCTCTTGCTAAGAATTCGATAATTTGTTTATTCAGTAATAGATTGCAACAGTTTAAACCTGTAGAAAAGGTAAAGTAAGAAAATTATTAGAAATTAAAATGCTTGATGCAAGCAAGGATACCGTATGTCGTTGACCCACCAGTAAATAGGGCAGCACAATAGTAGATGAAGCATGCACGATCAAACTAAGACATACGTTCAATGAATTTTGTAGTGTTGTATTATTATTTAAATAATTATAAACTGTGCAGAGTTCATGTGAATATTATTGTACAAATCTGGAGATAAAGGATCGGTCTAGATGCTACATATAATGCTTTGCATAAGAAATTTACTTTTATGAGATTTCTCGGCCTTTAAAGTTGAGCAAAAATTTCTTTGATAAGAAATACACGGAGATTGAAATTATGTTCTCAGCGTTATGAACTGAGTTTGAATTTCGCGCCTAAGTTTGACCGTTACACTTTTCTGGTCTATTGTGGAAAATAAAAATAAGTATAAAAAAATGGGGTCTCGTGGCCGCGTGCTTGAGTGTCTGGTCGCGAATCTGGGGAACCGGGTTCGATCCCGACCGACGCCAAACATTTCGAATTTTAAATGGCACAAAATTGACCCCTGTGGCGCACTCTCCACGCCAGCAATGAGTGCCCGTGAGGTGACGCCTGGTAAACGCCCGCACGGTACAAATATGTCATCATCTTTACCGATATCTGCGAACAAAGCAGATTGGCACACCCAGCAATGGGTAATATGCCGTGATGATATATTTATTTTATTTTTATTTATAAAAAAATCAAAAGTAATGAGTGAAGAAGGATCCGTACACATATGGTTGAATCGAAATACCTAGGAACATTAGTAATTTGGAATTGTCGAAGAATTTAATCAAAAGTTTCGGGATATTTACATTACCGACCAAATATCTAAATGATTTTCATCTCAAATAGAGGTGCACGAAAATTGGTCAAAAAGCTGTGTTAACAATCACCATGGCAACGCAAACTTATTTTTTGGGAATAATTTTCAACTAAAACGGCCAATTTTCGATTTTTTTCTGAAACTAAAAGAAAATTTGAAAAAGTTAAAACTGAATTGGCCGTTTCGGGATATGCAAAAACTTTTATCAAGAATACATTTTTTCCTCTATGGAACTCGATCCGTGGACATACTGTATATGTCATAAAATATAAAAACTAACCACTATAGCTTCTCATTATAATAATAAAAACTAAATATTAATTTGTAATAATCTTGTTATTAACAATTTAATGTTTTCAGCCTATCAGCGTCGCGTTTATGTTGTGGTAGGTGTGGCATGGTCACATCTGGTTATAACTATCTCTTTCCCTCCCAGTCTAACCGTCTTTTTTCACGCTTTTACCGTTGTCACGTCACAAATCCCTTCCCCAAATTTTTAATAATTATTTTCTCTTAAAGTACGTATAATTAATCGATGTAAAAAAATAAGGATTTTATTTTTTGTCTAGTATCATATTATGTAAAAATAAAAATTTGGTCGCATACCTCATTGGATTGGACATATTTTAAGGAGGGATTATATTCAGAAAATTATAACTGAGGGAAAAATACATGGCCGAAGGGGAAAAGGATGAAGAAAATGTTAAATGTTGACAGATATATCAAGGAGAGGAGAATCAAAAGAGAGTCGTAGGAGAGACTGGTGTGGAGGTAGCATTTCCGCTGAGACCTATCCAACAAATTCCTAAATGTACACATATCACAACATTTTTTGCCATATATATTTTCAAAGTACAAATCTGCCCCTAGAACTTATACTGCTCTGTATACTCTCATGTTATACATTTATCACTAACGTACAAATTTATACCATGAAGTTGCAGCGTATCAAAGAATATGAGCCTTTTAACCTTCAAAAGACTTTGAAACGTCAAACGAGCGTCAAACATAACCATTTATTAAAATAAAAACAATAAATTTAGACTACGTATTTGTTAAAAACATTTGTTTTATTGCACCTAGTGTATATTATTCTATATTTTGTGTTCATATAAGGTTTGTTCGTTCCGCTATGCTGCGTTTTACCGCAAAACGCGGCGGTAATTGTCGCTGCGTTTTACGATTCACTGCCAATCGCCGCGGTAATAATTTAAGTTATTAAAAATTATTTTTCTGTTCGATCCGTTTGCGTTAAATTATTTTCGAAGATACTTTAGACTATTATAATTATAAAGGATACTCAGTAAAAATATATTACTCCATTTTCCATTATTTTAATTGTTTACTATTATTATCATTTAAATTTAACTTGTTACAAATCATAATTCATATGACATTGACATTTATATATTTTACAAATGTATTTCAATTTCTAAAACTGAAACATTACATAGCATACTTATTGAAAAATAACAATTTTTTCCTAATATTTATTTGTCAAACACTATCATACTGGCACTTCATATGTAGACGCGAACATTACCACCGATTATTTTTTTACCACCGAGTCATGAGTCACTGTAAAAATTATCACCGCCAGCTGCCGCGGCGTTTTACCGCAAGTTACTAGAAAAACGGAACGAACAGAATCTAGTGACTTTACAGTGAACCGCGAATCGAAAAGAACAGCAAATTTCACCGCCGCGGTTTGCGATAGACGCAGAGTAGCGGAACGAACAAACCTATAATGTGCCACAACAATGAAAAGTCGTAATTACACACAATAATAACTGCGTATTCTTACAAAAGTCTACATTGTAATACGTACTAGAATATCCGCCTGCTGCCATCTACGCTAAGCTTTACGCTAAGGGTCTCATTCGAACTTGATGCGTTCACTGCATCTCGAAAACGTATTTTTATATTTTGCGTTCATAATGAAGTCATTACGATACGCAATTGCGTATCGTAATGACCTACATTTCGACACCCAATTTTTTGTTTTAGACGGTTGGTACTAGATGACGTTTCTTTAACCCATTTTTACCTAATTTATTTTTAGTTAATTGACTATTCATTTTAATAATATAATGTCGAAATTATTATTTTTTTTTATTTAGGGACAATTTTAAGGAATGTTTAATAATTAATGTATCCGTTGGAATATTTTGATGAAAATTGGTATACTTATGTTTTTTGGTACGAGGACTTTTTTGGTGAGGTCGTTGAAGGTGTACCACACACCCATTTTTGCGTATGAGGATGGTGTGGTTTAAAAAAGGGCGGAAATTTTTAAAAAATTAAAAATTCTGAAAGTTTGTATTTAAGTAGTTTGAAGGGTGTAGATTTAAGATTTTAAAACCACAGGTCGATATCTCTTCGTGTCCGAGATATTATTTTATGCCCATTTTTGGGTCATATCCCAAAAATGGTCAATTATACACCGCTGGCGATATCACCATTAGATTCTACGAGCAAAATTACATAAGCATACCAATTTCCATAATTTTTGAACAACTATTACAATCTCCAGAAGGAAAAGTCTGAAAATGACCAAAAATCGCAAAAAATCTAAGGTGTACCCCTTGCGATTATTTCAGTTTTTGACAATTTTAAGGAATGTTTAATAATTAATGTATCCGTTGGAATATTTTGATGAAAATTGGTATACTTATGTTTTTTGGTACGAGAAATTTACTGGTGAAGTCGTTGAATGTGTACCGCACACCCATTTTTGGGTATGAGGATGGTGTGATTTAAAAAAGGGTGGAAATTTTTAAAAAAATAAAAATTCTGAAAATTTATATTTAAGTAGTTTGAAGGGTGTAGATTTAAGATTTTAAAACCACAGGTCGATATCTCTTCGTGTCCGAGATATTATTTTATTATTTTTTTTTTTTATTTAGGGAAGATTATTTACATGAAAATGTACAAATGGTTGCAAATATAAACACAAATTGAGTAAGTAAATGTTAATTGTAGAAGGCGCAAAATATAAAACATAGTATAAAGAACTCATTTTATAAGACTTTCTTTCGCACGCGTCAAAAACATGTCTTATAAAACACGTTCTTTAATATACTATTTATTTTTTTATATACAATATTTGAATTTTGTTTTAGATTCAATTAAATTTGTATGTCTATTATTAAAAAGGAATAAAATATCTTTTGTTTTCGGAGTGTGCTTTGAGATGCAGGGAACGCGGCAAGTTCGAATTCTATGATACGCAGCAACTTTATTGTATAGATTTGTACACAGAAGGTGTGAAATGTAAAATGTACAAAAAAATACTATTGAATATGAGAACATTGTTCTCAAATATATGGCTGGTTTTTATTTTGAATTACGTTCAAAGTTAAAGGTAATTTTAAATTTTAGTAACGATCTGTTGTATTTGATAAATCCAATAAGAATCTTACCTATTGTAAACGTGCAGAAAACATTATTTGCTACTTCTGGTGTTACTGAAAGTCTGGTAACTTCAATACAAGTTACATCTAACGTACCATTTGGTACTACCTCACAGTCATCACTATCTAGTTGGCTTGGATCAGTTTTATTGAAAAATGGTTTATACCTAAAACAAATGAGCATTAATCAACTGTTTATTGGTGATTTGATTTGTTTTATACCTGATTTTGTAGTTCGGTAAAGTATGTTTCCTCTTAATAGCTTTTTTGATTTGATTTATTATTAAACTAGTGATGTTAGATTGTAGTTGCCTTCCTTGAAACTGAGATTCAACTCCTAATTCAATAAGAGGATCACTGTAAAAACTGAAAGACCAGTGGGTATAAGGTTGTCGAGTAAATTGTAGTCTTGCTAATCCACTTATACGTTTTACTAAAATATTATGTTTAATAAATAAAATATTTTGATCTCATAAAATATTACCAGTTATGGATAAGTATGCAGTTTTTCCAAATTTCATTTTAGCATCAACAGATAACAAAAAATTTCCAGAGTAATCCAGTTGTAGACAAAGATTTAAAACATCTATGTGTCCGTGAGTTTTATCTAAAATTACATTCTCAACGGTTAAATTTTTAATATCAGGAAATTGCGATCCTAAATTCATATCACGAATCTATAAAAACAAATGTTATTGATTTGAAATTGATGTAATAAATATAGCAACCTACATTTACTGCCTCAAAAAATTTTCCTGTAGTAGTTTTCGTTAACAATTCATCGAATTCTAAGGAAAGTTTTTTGTACAACCACCGTTTTATGTTATCGGAATGTCGGAGCTCATGAAATAAAAATTGTAACATAAGACTAATTGGAATACTACAGTGTTTTGAGGCCTCATTATTGTAATCTTCTGTGTCTAGATGTTTCTTTAATGCCTAAAAATATTTTATAGATAAAACAAATAGTGTTATTGTATTCGATTTGGTTTTATGACTTGTTTATTTTTTGTATACATAAATATTAGTTAACCTAGAAACCAAAACAAAATATTTTATTAAAACAATAGATAACTTACCTCTGGTAAACAATAGGCTTCAGATAATATTTTCTTTTGTCCACCACTCACTTGACTTTGTTTAAAATACTTTAGCAAAATACAATATTGTAAAAATATCATTAAAATCATACCAAATAAAATAGAAACACATGATAAAAATATTATACTAAAAATCTCCATGTTATATATTGTTAACAATGATGCGTGACATATTGAAGTAGTAAATATAATAACGTTACTACATTTTTTGCAACATCTTTTGACAATCGAGATTACACAGACTGCACAAGTGGATTCCGCCGTGAGAAAAATCAATACTGAATATTCATTTAAATTTAATAGTCTAATATATGTATGCTGAGTGAATCATTTTGTATTTTTCTATCGTTATTGGGTCTATCGGATAACGATGACGCAAAATGTAAACAGTAAATAAAAATATTTGTTCAAAAAATTTATAAATGAAATGATATGCGCCAAATATTAGGTCGACAGCCTTGATATCTTCTTTTTGTTAGAAATTTCACAACAAAACTTTTAAAAACTTATTTATTTATAACAATACAAACAGCTACTTAGTTAATTGTTGTTCATTGTTGTAATCACCATTGTTGTTATTTTTCTTTTTAATAGTTTGATTCGTTCTTGTGTGGTTGGTGCCACTGCTGGCTAATGTCACATGCGTGCTGAATGTCAGAAGAAAATGTTTAAATATTTATTATTTTTGTAGTTAATCATAAGTGACAAATGGCTTGCTGTTTTAAAACATTTTCAAATAAGTTTTCACACTTTAGTTGTTTTATATCAGCACGTCACAATGGTGTTAATTTTAAAATAAGTCCTATTTCTTTAACCAAACCTCAAAACTTGGACGATGTATGTAATAACTGCTAATTATAAATATTAAATAATGGTTTTAGTAGAGTAAATGAGAGCTCAATTTTTATTTTAGATAATATACAGTTCTCTGTATGCCGGATCAGGACATTCAACGAACGAAATATGTGAAACACCACCGAAAATACCAAACCGGAACACCAATCCTTTTATAAATGAAAAATATGCATTTAAGAGAGATAATTTCGAGAGAAAAAACACAGAATCATTCCAGCAATTTAATGGGAATGACTTATTTACAAAATTCAGTATAAGCGATAGAATAAACTATTATTTATTAAATCCTCATGCCGATATATCGGCTTGTAGTACGAGTATAGTGCTAGCAAAAACTGAGTCAAATAGTTTAGAATTATTATCAAATAATTTATTATATTGTGGTAATCCGGTGCCTCAGAGAGCAGAACAAACCAATTCAGACCCTTCTAATAACAAACCAAATGCAGAACAATTATTGAAGGTTTATACTGTTTTAGCAGACAGTCTACCAAAACTTTTTATCCAACCTATGGACTACTCTGTGTATCATCCGGATGTTATATTCGAAAATAATCTGAGAGGCACTAAATCAGTGTATGTTATGTAACTAATAATATTAATTTGTGATCAGTGGGGTCCTCCAATATTTTAATTTTTTTATGAAACCATCCAAACTGAAAGTGAATTCTAGTTTTAAAAAGTCTTTATTGTTATTCGTTTAACATCTATTTTTTATTTTTTTTGTTTTTTGTCCTAATCCATAACAAGCTTCATTACAAAAACCAAAAAGTATGTAAGTTTAAATTTATACAGGGTGATTCATCGGTCTGTCCTCTCTTTATAACTTTTATTTTAACTCAGATAGAAAAACTCTTCAAATATAATTTATATGATATATTATTGTCTATCTACGTACCATATGCATTTGTATACAGGGTGCTCCGTTTAAGCTCAACAATATGTAACTTTATATTTCTTAATGGAACATCCTATATTTATTTATTTATTTTGATAGTAAATTAGATTCTCTTTAAAAAAGTATTAAGTAATAAGGAGTCTAAAATTATAAATTAAGAAGTTATTTACGTTCATAAAAAATAGTAGTTCAGAGTGGAAAAAACCATAATATAATACAAAATTTTGATTCTTTTTTATTAATACTTATTTTAAACATTACACTAATTCCAAAGAAGCTATTAAAATTTAGTGACTTGTACTTCAACTTCAATAGATTTTTCTATTATAAATATTATATTATCCATCTCCTCTTTACTAAAATTTGTATTATTCATTTTCACATCAACATCAACAATGATAAACCGAGAGTATTTGGACAACTTGTTTGTTTAAATTTGAAACAATTGATCAAATTATCCATAGCTTACTTTGTTAATAATAACATGATAGAAACATATCATTCAACGAATAAAGGTTAATAACTTCTTAATTTATAACTCTAGACCCCTTATTATTTAATACATTTTAAAAGGAATCGAATTTACTATCGAAATAAGTTAATAAATATAGGATGTTCCATTAAGAAATATAAAGTTACATATTGTTGCGCTTAAATGGAGCACCCTGTATACAAATGGATATGGTACGTAGATAGATAATACAATATCATATAAATTATATTTGAACAGTTTTTCTATGTGACTTAAAATAAAAGAGTTATAAAGAGAGGACAGGCCGATGAATCACCCTGTATATCTCGCTTATACAAAGGGCTAATTTAATAATACTTGATGTGCTGGACGCAGAATTTAATTCTCTAAAACTTATTTGAAGCATTTATTTCTAAAATCAAAATGAAACCATTTTATTCAAGAAAAACTGTTAACAACATCAGGTAATATATCACTTCCGGTTAGCCTGTTTTAAGCAAAATCTGCTATGTTATTCCAATTGATATAAAAGTCTTACATACGAAATTTTAAAAGTTTTGGATTATATTTTAAAATAGTTTTTCATTAAAATCTATTATAGGCTTCAAATAAAGTACCATTTCTGGAAATTATGTAATGACCAAAAAGGGAGGTGCACAACTAGATGTTATAGAAGTCCTAAATACAAAATTTCAATTTTACGGCTTACCGTTTTTGAGTTATGCGAGATACGTACGTACAGACGTCACGACGAAATTAGTCGGAATGGATTCAGGGATGGTCAAAATGGATATTTCCGTTAAAATCTGAAAACTGAAATTTTTCGCGAATACAATACTTCCTTTACTTTGTACAAGGAAGTAAAAAGGCGCTAGCAGAAGACTTGAAAGTAGTTGAATTTGTTACTACGGTAGAGGACCCCATTGTGACTATTTCTACGAATTAAGCAGTTCTATAACTAACTAAATTTTACTATAATCTTACTAAGCCTGGTTTGTTACAGTGGATTATATCCGTATGTAAAACAAGTAGCTATACTTCGAACTGTTGGTCACCTTAAATACGCTTATGTAAAATTTGAAATTCTTAAAATTACGCAACATCCCGAAGATGGGACGATTAAAGTCAGATGGCGAATTAGGGGTATTTCAGGCATGAAAGTAATGTTCATGTTTTGGAAATACAAATTGTGGAAGATTAAAGAAATGTTTGAAAGTCAAGATGCGTAAGTAGAAAAATATTTATTTATTGATATAATTATTTGCATTGACTTATAATTATTTAATTATCTGACATCCGGTATTTGTAAATAATTATTAAATTATATCGACGAAATTATTTACTTTCAAGAAAAATTTCCACTGCCTATTAAGGTGGATTTATGCTGCAGCTTATTTTTTATTTTATTTTATAAGAGTTAAGTGTGTTACATTCTATATCTGAATTAATAAACAAAATTAAATTTGCATGCTCTATAACGGCAGAAATTAGGAATGAAAATGTCGAAAATCACCCCCAAAAATAGCGATAGCCATGAAATTAAAACTAAAACTTAACAAATGTTACGGATTCATTAGTCAGTCTATAGAGCGCGAGCAGACACGTGACTCGAGCACCCTTGACTTGCTTGGGATCAGCTGATTTGTGTGCGCATGTCATTTTGGCAAGAACATTGTCAATTTGACAAGACCAATGTTTTGATTTATTTTGATTTTGAATTGCTAAAATGTTAATATTTTATAATTTTTAGGTAGTAAAACACATGAAATTAAAAATAATAACGTTTTAGCAGTTAAAAATCAAAATAACTCAAAACATTGGTCTTGTCAACATGACATTGTTCTTGTCAAAATTACATGCGCACACAAATCAGCTGATTCTAAGCACGTCAAGGTCCCTCGAGTCACGTGTCTGCTCGCGCCCTATACAGTATTTCAGATAAGAATAGACTTGGTGGTGCTGCAGAGCCAGCCTGTTTTACACACATAAAACCATATGAATTAGTTTTGTTTCGTGCATGATATACTTGACAGCCCGAAACGTCAAAATTTGATCATTTTTAATTCTTTAGTAAATAGACTGTTACTTAAAAATTGTTAAATAAATTATAAAGTAAAAATGGAATAAATATCTGCTTACATATTGCTATTGTAAACTTGGTTTGCGTTCAGACCAATCAGAAAGCTGGAATAGTAAGCCCTATGTTACTCCTAAGTATTCTTATCTGAAATACACCATTCGCAATCGAAATTAACGATAGAGGCGCTGATTTTGGAAACAAGATGGCCGCTATACGATGGGTTTGACATATGAGTTCATATTGTTCACTGCGTTTCGTTGACTGTGTATACAAACCGAGTTTAAAATAGTATATTAAAGAACGTGTTTTATAAAATATGTTTTCTAATTGACAAGTGCGAAAGAAAGTCTTATAAAATGAGTTCTTTATACTATTTTTTATATTTTGCGCCTTCTACAATACCATTTACTTACTCAATTTGTGATTATATTTGTAACTATTTGTACATTTTCATGTAAATAATCTTCCCTAAAAAAAAAAAAAAACAATAATTTCGACCCATTATTAAAATGAATTGTCAATTGACTAAAAATAAATTAGGTACAAATGGGTTAAAGAAACGTCATCCAGTACCAACCGTCTAAAACAAAAAATTGCGTATAAAAATGAAGGTCATTACGATACGCAATTGCGTATCGTAATGACTTCATTATGAACGCAAAATATAAAAACTTATTTGTATGAAGGCGATAAGTTTAAATATTTAATTATTAATTACTATACTACTCTACTCACTCAGCTGTCATTTATTCAATATGGGGCTCGTACGATTGCTTTCCGTAGTATCGATTTGCGCCACTAGAGGGGAAATTTTATCTACGATTGCGAATAGGTTAATTAATTTTTATTATTTGTAAGTTTTGTAAAGTGAAAAATTATTTATTTAAATTAAAAGATAATAGTTCACTACAAACAACTGTTAATTTGTCTGTTTCAATTCCATGGATATCGCTATTTTTGGGTTGATTTTCGACATTTTCATACCTAATTTCTGCCATTACAAAGCTTGTAAAATTAAAATTGCTTTATTTAATTATTTTTGTGTGACGTCATATCTGCAATTTTACTTCGCCTACTGACTAATGGGTCGATTCTGATCACATCTGTAAATCTTACAGACCTGTGAATTTGTAAATAATGAACAAAATCTCAACGAAAACTGCACTCTTATGTATAATTTTATATTAATCAACAAAAATAGATGCGTTTTTGTCAGGTTTTTGCAAATTTACAGATCTGTAAGACTTACAGATGTGAACAGAATCGACCCATTAAGTTGTTTATATCTGTCAATGTCAATTGATGTCAAGGAGGGTTAACTAGTGATAGCTGTCAGTTTCAGAAAACTATAGTTGTACCTTGTCAAAGGAAAAATCCGTTGTTATAAAGATTTTAAATAAATATGTTTTGTGTTAATAAAAATGATAATGTTTCATACATTTTCATGTAAAATAAAACTACATATAAATATATGGATTTTATTTTCACAAGTTTTGAATAATTTAAAATTATATTCTTTTCGCTTGGTACACTGATACAAAAAAACAGTTGTGACGTCATATCGTTATAGTGCTAATCGTTTTTATTAAAATTAGTCATATTGTCATAATATGAGAAAATATATGCAACTTTTTTTTTAGTACCGGACCCCATTTTATGCGACCATTAAACAAAAATTGCATATTGAATTTTTGACAGCAATGCATAATAATTCATTTGACATTTCATTTCGATGCAATTATTGTCTATTTAGGAACGCTTAAAATTTAAGTTACGTTGGTGCAACCGGCCATAAGTTGTTTTTTGTGTAGGTTAGATTGCAAACATTAGAAAATGAGTAAAGAAGAAGATTGTTTATTGTTAGATTTAGTACTAAAAATCCCCACTTATACAGAGTGTTCCATTTAAGTGCTACACTATTGCTATCTCGAGTAGTATAAGAGATACGAAGTCGGTTAAATTAGCAAACAATTTCTATTTTATAAGACTACTTAATGAGCGAAACAAGAATTTTTTTAGACCAGTGGTTCTCAAAATACGGGGCGCTACTTTCTTATTTTAAATGGCAACCTATTTTTTATTTGGTTATTCGATTCAGTATTTTTTTCTGAATTCAACGATATCCATATGTAATACTCTATTATTACAAAATATTTGAGAAAAATGTACCATTTTTATTTAAATATGACTATACAAAGAGCGCTATGCAAAAAATATATAAATCAATAAAACAATTGTTAATATTATTTATGTATTTTATCTTGTTTAAATAATAATTATTCACAACTCAAAGAAAATTATAAAAGTTTTTGTAATTATTTCTTCATTTGATTTATTTGTTTTTTCCATAGCACTCTTTGTATAGCAATATTTAAATAAAAATGATACATGATTAATTTTACATTTTTCTCAAAAATTTTGTAATAATAGAGTATTACATATGAATATCGTTGAATTCAGAAAAAATACTGAATCGAATAATCTAATAAAAAAGGTAGGTTCTGATTTAAAATAAAAAAGTTGGGTCCCATATTTTGAGAACCACTGGTTAAGAAAAATTTTTGTTTTGTTCATTTTAATAGTCATATAATTTAGAAGTTGTTTGCTAATTTAACGAACTTCGTATCTCTTATACTTCTCGAGATAGCAGTAGTGTAGAACTTAAATGGAACATTCTGTATAATAAAAGTGAAAAGTAAAATAAAAAATTGGCTACAAATCCTCCTTTACGTATCCTAAAAATTATTCTTTGGCAGAGTTGAGCAGTATTTAGATAAATATATTTTTCATTATTTATATTTTATAATATTTTCTAGTTGGTACGATGGTTTTTCGACGTTTTACATTGGCGGCGATGGCTTAATTCGAAAACACGTGGCAGACAAAGTAACATAACTTATTTCTCTATATTTCTTTTATATAAACATAATATTCTTCTCTAGATGATGCCTGATTCAGATCGACAAGTTGTGCAACCAGACGGTTTAACAGCAGCTAAACTCGCCTTTTTGCTTGGAATATTTCCTAATTTACCACAAATACAGTAACTTGCTCGATTATAGTCAAACTAAATTGTATAATATGTTTTTGGCGTTATATTTGCAATATATTTTGAGAATATATTTTGGTTCTTCAGATATTTTTACTTGCAAAAATGAAATTTTTTAGCACTGTTATGCAGGTGTTTATTTCCAATAAAAAGGAATGTGTTAAATTTGTGTATATTTTATTAATCCTTATTTATCCCATTTAAGTATAATTTGATATAATGAGTCGGTTTCACATTTTTTTAAAAGTATTTTAAATTAAAGTTTATGCAATATATTCCATAGTAATATAAAAAATAATAATAATTTATTCTTATTTTCGTAAATAAAATTGGCGCCAGAAAAAGTCATGGGAAACAATCCCCCACTCCTGTGACGTCGGAGCACATACAGTGAGTCATTAATAGCCAATAGGAAAACAGTTTGCGTTATTTATATAAATAAAAGTAGGCGATAGTTAGTCACATGTTAAACTGCATGCGCTCTGACGTCACATTCTGTTTCAGATCATGTGACTTTTTAAAAATATTACACTAATTTCAACAATTAATAGTAAAATATCTCTTTAGTTCTTTAATGAACAATATCTTTTAAAATTTATTACTTAGAAGTCATATAAAAATTCTTGCAACAATTCTGGGTGTGTGGGTGGGTGTGCGTGCGTGCGTGAGTGCGCGCGCGCGCGCGTGTGTGTGTGTGTGTGTGTGTGTGTGTGTGTGTGTGTGTGCGCGCGTGCGTGTGTGTGTGTGTGTGACGATTTTTTCGTCCACGATAACTCTTACAACAAACTACCGAAAATTTCTATTTCCCGTATTTAAGCTTTCTACATTCATATAAAGAGATGATTATATTTTGGGTAACATTTGACAACCGGAAGTGATACTTTACTCGACGCCCATAGTAGTTTTTATTTAAAAAATTTACTTGAAGCTCTGAACAGATTTTCGTGAAAAATATTTTGTTATATACCAAAATTATTCAAATTTGGCATTTAAAACTTTTATTATTAATAAGGACATATTAGATTTTTCTATAATTGATAAACCGGAAGTGATACTTTACTTGAACAGATTTTCGTGAAAAATATCTTATGATATATTCCAAAACTTGTCAAATTTGGTATTTAAGACTTTTATATGAAGGGGAGCAACATTTTAGATTTTGGCTAAAATTGAGAAACCGGAAGTGATACTTTATTTGAAGCTCCGAACATATTTTCGTGAAAAATATATTGATACAATCCAGAACTTTTCAAATTTTGATTTTAAGACTTTTATATTAATGAGAACGACATATTAGATTTTATTCTAAGATTGATAAACCGGAAGTAGTACTTTACAGAATGCTATAAATAGATTTTCTTAAGAAAATATATTAAAACTTATCAAATTTAGTATTTAAAACTCGTGTATAATTTGAAATAACATTAGATTTGGACTATACTTATATGATAAACCGAAAGTGGTACTTAATTTGGAGCTCTTAACAGATTTTCGAGGAAAAACAATATTACAGATTTTTCTATTTATTGAAACAACAAATTAGATTTTGTTTACAAACGATCAACTGGAAGTGATACTTTACTTAAAGCTCATTGCTATTTTAAACGTGGAACTGACAGGAGGTTATGTGCTGGCCACATTAGATTTTTTAATATGTTAACAAAAATATGACTCATGTTTTGTGTATTTTTGCCGAAAAGTTTCTAATACGCCAGAAATAAATTATTTGTTTCAATGAAGAGGACCGAGATAATCGAAGGTGCGTGTGACGTCATCTACACTCAACATACGTTTTTAGAACTGATTGAGACGGATATATTATGACAAATGCGTTGGGTAAGTCGTTAATTAATTTCCTCAATGGGGCTGTCCAAGTCTTCGACTTTTTAGAAAATACATATCTCACATTGATTTTAAATATAAATAAATGAAAACGAAATAAAAATTGCTATATATTTTGTATTTTTATATCTACAATAATGTAATTAAAGTTTTTAGCGTAAAATGATCGTCATGTTGTGACGTCAGCGTCATTACAGTCGTCCAGTTACCCCGTGAATATGTCACTATACCATGCATATTTTGCTCATGAATTCGCGATTGGCTTTACACATACATACTCTAACATACACATATTTAATATATTCGACTAATTTTCTATTAAGATCAAACGAAAATTTACTTATTAAATAAATTTATATTATAATTTATATTTTAATTATAGTAATCTCAATACTTGTCATTGTTGTAATCATTTAGTAAATAGGAATGTAAATGTTGGATTACTTTTTATTATGAACTATGCTTTGATTATTGTAATCAATACTGTTATTGTTATATTTAATTATAAATAGAAAATAGTTTAAATATTATTTTAATTATAATAATGGCCTTGATGAGTATAATAACCTTCATTATTATATAAAAGGAAGTCTTAAAGTCACATTAATTAAATCGAATGATTAACCTTATTATGAAAACGAGCAAAAATTATTAATTTTACTTACCTGATTTTTATTTATGTATAATATGTACTTTGGAAGTTTTTCATAAATTATCATTTACCACTATTCCTATACCTATTCAAGTAAGTAAATCAAACAAATATATATTTTGAAATGATATAATAACTATCTCGTTTATTTATTACCATTAGCTCTAAAGATTTTTTATCGCAGTTTGTAATAGGTACGTATTTTTATTCTTGCAACATTTATTGTATATTATAGCCGTGTTCCTTCATTCTGAAGGGAAGGGGGAAGGTTGTCTAGTGATCACAAAATGAGAAAGTGGGGATAACGAATAGGAAACGTAAAAACATTATTCTTCTTAATCATGATCACTTTTATCATTTAGATTAGGAATCACAGCCCGAAGGAACAATATTATCGTTATTAATAGTAACGTATGTCGGTTCTCTCTACTTATGACGGAGTGACGCTAACGTCACAACTTTCGCGCCAAAGCTTTAATAATTATTTTAGGCGTTATTAAGCATAATTTCAAGAAAACAAAAAATACGGAATTTCTATTTTTAAATTCTTCGTAACATATAAAAAATCAAAAAAGTTGGACGGGCCCATTGAGCCAGATTAAAACAAATGCAGACCTGTGAGTACGGGCCTATGTTATGTAGTAAACTCATTCAAGATAAACAGGCTATTACATTTATTTTAAAATATTTATGATAAATATTTTGTTGATGTATACGTGTACGTACTATTTAATTTGTTTTATTTTATAATAATTGTTGTTCTTCAATATTTAAGCTTCCTCCCATTTCCGAAACTAATAATAATCAGCATTTATATAGCAGTTTGGGTGGGTATGTTTATTTATTTACTGTAACAAAAACAATAATTTGGTAAATAATAGCATCTCCTCCCAGATTACACCTCTTATCGCTCTGATTTCATTTTCCCGGTACTTTGCGCTATTTGCGGTTTGTAATCTAGAACTACGTGGTTTGCAAAGCGAGCGAAACGGTTTTAACGAACTTTTAATTTTCCCTGACTCGTGTCGCCAGAGGTGTGTACGACATCATTTCAAAGTGATGATGAGAGGAAGTGGACTATTCGATAAAGTTCCAATACCTGTTATTTGTTTAGCGGCGGCACTTTGAACGGTTCCGGCTTGACCTGTGTGGTCCGTGGTAATTAAATTGCGATTTGCGGGACTGAGCAATTTGCGAATTCGAAATTTCAATGAAATTCAAGTTATCTATTAATTCTATTCTAACGCTTCTAATAATAAATAAAAGATTATATTAAATGTCAACAAATACTCGAAATCACTCATCTGTAATTATTGTTACAAAAATCGACATTTCGGTATACACTGATACCTTCATTCAAAAGCAATTTAATACGTGTCTACATTAACATGAGCATTATCACTCTTAAAAGTAAAATTTTACAAATTTTTAAACAAGATCATATACACATAAATACATTCGTTTAAACATTCAATTTTACAAATATCTATTTGTTCTCGAAATAGACAACAGAATAATGAGCCTGTTTCACATTTTTCAAAAAGTATTTAAATGAAAGTTTATACAATATTTTTCTTATTAATAAATATTTTTTTAATAATTTGTTGTTATTTTCATAAATAATTAAATAAAAAGATTGGCGCCAAAAATAGTCAGGAATACAACCCCCCCCCACTCCTGTGTCGCAGAAGCACATACATTACGTCATTCACAGCAAATAGAAAATAGCTATTTGTGTATTAAGAGCGCAAAATGGGACATTGTCGATTGAGAGGTTGTTGCCGCGCGACGCAGGAGCGAGGCATTCTCTCGAAATCGACAATGTCCATTTGCGCTCGAAACACACACAAGATTTTTTCTACAGTCGCCACAATGGGGTCCTCCACCAAAACAAAAATTTATTTTTTATTTATTTTTACTTATCGGTATTTTCCATTCTTCTTGAGCTATTGCTCAATCTAATCTAAGCATTTTATACTTTCGTTTTTGTAAATGAATGCCCTAGTTTATTTTCACAGCAGTGCGGCATTTTGTTTGGTTATGTAACATACCGACAGAGCAGTTATGTCAGATTGACTTGTTAAGTGGATAATGTGTAACTACAGTGTCATTAATTCCTGACTAAACGTTTCCATTTAGAATGTAGCCAAGTAACATTTCTCAACATTGTATAGTTAGAAATTTGAGGAGCGAGCGTTTTTCTACTTTGTCGCTCTAGAGCGGCAAAGTGACATTTTGCGTTGACAAAAGAGAGCGCAAATGGCTACTTTGTATATAGACTGTAGAAAAACAGTTTTTCCATCACCTCCGTATATTTTTGTTATTTAGATAAATAAACGTAGGCGATAGTTTGTCACACGTTAATAACAAACTTCTAATTTGACATTTGACGCTGACATTTTCCATTATAAATGAGTAATAAATTAATAATGGCTAATAGACTACACTTAAGTTAAGTCGGACAGTTTACCGAAAGTCGATAGCTGGATGGTGGTTAAACTTATATCAGAAAACGATTGTTTGTTCCAGCCACAATTTTCTTTTCTTCGCATCTTTTCGCATATTTACAAATTCAATAGTAGTTTGCTCCTAGCAGCATTTTTGCAAAAAGGCACAATACGATACTGTAAAGTACTCATTTTATATTGAATTTTTTATTATCTAACACGAAATTTGACATTTGTTTGACAACTTTGACAATATATTTATCATAACACTTGTAACAAAACACAAAGAATTAACACTTTAAAGGGACCAATTGGACTTCAAAATATTCAAATTTTAAAAAATAATTGTAAAATATCTAATGGATATTTGGTAATATTTTCAAATTTGACGTTTTTTAAATAATAATATATCTTTTTAAATTTAATACTTAGAAGGCATATAAAAATTCTTATAACAGTCCTATTCGGAAAACAGCCGGAAATATCTTGTGGAAGGTTTTCTTCGGTGACATCATCGATACTGACTTTGACTTGTATTGGTCGTACATAAATCATTGATTATGTATTTATTTATGTATATTGTTTTGGGAATTTCGACAGTTTATATACCGAGGGTCGTGTGACACACACAACATTATCAATTTTTCTTCACAATTGCCACGAAGTTCTTTGCTTAGATGTTTGTGGCCCACCAGGAGCAAGCCCTTGTTATGGGCCGTCTGATGTAATATTACTTGCAGATAACTTCACTGTATTTCGTACCCATAGGCATGCAACGCGAATTATTTATGGATACATTTTAACTGAAAAAATAAATGTACTGTATTTGAAAATTTTGTTTCTTTTCAAATAATGCTTTTCTCAAAATTTTATCTTCTTCACCTATGTTTTTGCATAAAACATAAATATAGATTTGACGTAAACCATAAAATAATAATTTGATTCGAATTCCAACGCCACTGGATAAACATTAGTACAGAGGGCAGTGTAGTAGATAATTACATGTCTGTAACTCTACGACATACGTCACTGCTACATCACACATATAAAACTTATAAATTAGTTTTGTTCTGGGTATGACATACTTGAAACGTCAAAATTTTATCATTTGTAATTATTTAGTAAATAAATAGTTACTTAAATAAATAAATATATCATCACGGCATATTACCCATTGCTGGGTGTGCCAATCTGCTTTGTATGCAAATATCGGTAATGATGATGACATATTTGTACCGTGCGAGCGTTTACCAGGCGTCACCTCACGGGCACTCATTGCTGGCGTGGAGAGTGCAGCACAGGGGTCAATTTTGTGCCATTTAAAATTGGAAATATTTGGCGTCGGTCGGGATCGAACCCGGTTCCCCAGATTCGCGACCAAACACTCAGGCACGCGGCCACGAGACCCCATAGTTACTTAAAGTTATTAAATAGGTTATAAAGACAAAATGGAATAAATAATATACCTGTTTTACATATTGCTATTGTAAACTTGGCTTGCGTTTAGACCTATCAGAAAGCTGGAATCGTAAGCCCTATCTTACTCCTAAGTCTGAAATATAGTATAGAAAATAATGATACTATTACGTATATGTGTCACACTACATAAATTAAATAGACATACGTCAAACAATCTTTTTCTAATACAAAATGTTGCTAAGCAGTGCCGGATTAAGTAAATATGGGGCCCCAGGTAAAGGGTTTACGTCGGGCCCCTACCCTTCTCCCCCATTTTTTTACTTAATAAAGTTAAAAACGAAAATAAATAGGGACAATATTGAAATTTTGGTTATTTTATGATAGAATGCACATACAAAATTTAAACAATAAAAAATAATCGAAAAATAAAATAGAAGGTGTACATAACATTGCAACACAAGTTAGAAAATTAAAAATCTAAAATAAACTACATAAAAATAATATCTATTACAATATTAATAATAGTATAAATTACAATTATTTTTTTGTACTTTTAATTCAGTGAATTTAGTAATCAAATCTTCATAATTTAAAAACTCGCTTAAAGCATCATTTTCAATATACAACATAGATAAACTATTTAATTTTTGTTGTTCTAAAGTACTTCTCAAATAATTTTTTACTCTTTTGAGAACTGAAAATGTCCTCTTTCCACCTGCATTGTTTATTGGCAGAGTTCGATATATTATTAAAATAATATCCATATTTGGGATTGTTGCTATTATATTATTTTGTTGAATAAATCAATGCATTAATTTTGGTGTTGATAATTTGCAACGATAATGGTTGCATAGTCGCACCACTAGATACCAGATGGCAGACGAATGTATAGACGATAATTCCCTACTTTTAATTCAGTTCTATGAATCTACATAAATATTATTTTCAGTTAGCTTTAGCTAAAATGTATCACATTTTGGTTACAAAATAAAATTCAAAATAATTGTTAATGATGCATCTCTGATTTACAGGCATTAGTCATTTCCGGGCTCTATTTATTACGGGCCCTAGGCAATTGCCTAGTGGTTAATCCGGGCCAGTTGCTAAGCTACTGTTATAAAATGCTGTTTATTCTTTCCTTGGACAAAAAAATGAATAGTCATCTTTTACCACTGTATACTATCCCGCCATCTAAACCATTGATTATGTAGTATTGCTTTAGGAATTTAAATAAAATGTAAAGAATTTTTACTATTTAATCATTTATTTTTCCAAAAGTTTCAAGATTATTTTCCAAGTCGAAAATAAAGTTTCGTGTTGATCTGCGACGATTATCCATTCTGTTTGACATATCTTTTAGTTATACCTACATGTAACTTTGCAGTAATTATCAGTGAACAAAATAAAGTTGAAATTAAGAAAAAATAATAGAAAAGGGGTTAATTAAAAATGTTAATTTATTAACAGATAAATAATACAAAACTTTTACAAGTAGAAAAATTACTTGATATTAAAAATTCAAAAGTAACTAAAATAAAGAAAACTACAATAATTAATAAACTATATTTTAAGAGCAATAAAGGCAGTTCAGGTATTCAGACTACTGACTAGCGAAAATATAATTTCTTAATATATTTTGAAACTTTATTTATACAAAATATTATTCTTATAAATATTAAATGTAAAAATATGAACTACTTTGGTTTGAAAATTTTACTTGGATTTTTAATCCAACTAGTTTTACTTGTCGAGGGAGATTGACTATCCGAAGAAATACTTCCTCGATCGTTTTTCGTTTTATTTTCATTATTTCCGGTTGCATTTTCCTCACCCGTTATGTCCACTACAAGACTTTGACGACATAATGTTGAAACTGTATTCATTTGCGGATCTTTACTTCTTCTCATTTTGACTTTCCTGAATTTAGAAGCTAAACTAGAAATTCCAAATTTTCCATCTTTCTTTTTCGTTGCCCTTGGAAGAGAAACATAACCTTGAGAGTGTATTTCCGGTCTGAATTGTTCGTAAGTTGCTTCATCTACGTTTATCATTCCCGCGCTTGCTGATTTGACTAACATTCCGGAGTATTTTACGTCGTCGCAGCTTGACTCACTTCCGAAACTAACTTGGCTTAGACGGTTCCTGGCGGGATATTTGATTTCTTTCTTTTCTAGACGCAAAGGAGCTGAAGACGGACCAGCAGGTTCTGTTTTTTGAAGGAATTCTTCTTTAGCTTTTTGTAATTTGTTGGCACGTTCTCTGGAATTTGGACTCATTTTGAATGTATCTGGAGGTCTTGGAGGAGGTATGGTTAGTTTTAAAGATGGCGCCTTTTCTGTAATTTTATGTTTTATTTCTTCTTTTTCTTGATTGGATTCTTCATTTATTTTAGAGGTATCAATAGTAAAATTTTGATTGGTTTTCATGGATCCTACACTAGTAGATTTTAAAATACCGCGAATTAATTTTGGTGATGAGCTGTTTTCCGAAGAATCTAGTGATATTTTTCTTTGGGATATTTCCGGTGCAGTTATTTGTTTTCTGGTGGGAAGTATGACTCCCATACTGGCAGATTTTTCTATTTGTTTACGCATAAACAACGGAGAATAACCACTAGTATTTATTAATACTTTATTCATTTCTTCTTCATATTTTTCTGTTTGTGTTTTCACTCTTCTTTCGAAAACTGGCGACCTCCAAGCAACTGGAGATGCAGATCCACTACTTCCTGCTGATTTATTTCCGGAATCTTGCTCAGAGAGTTTTTGATTATACCTGGCAATCATCAACCTTATTGCAGGTGATGTTTCTTTTGTTAGATGTCTTTCTCTTCGTTGGGCGATAGGTGAATTTGGGAGTGGGGGTAAACAGGAAGGAGTACTTGGGCGGGAATTTTGTATTTCTGGTTGAGGAGCTTCGTTTTCTTTATTTTCTTTGTTTTCATTTGTTAGTGTTATTCTTCTTTTCCGAGGTAACAATGGAGATTCAGCGGGAGAATGACTTCTTCGTAATAAATTTCTGTTTATTTCTGTTTCGTTTATTTTTGGAGGAGAGTTTCTTGTTTCAATAGTTTCGCTTTTCTTGTCAAATACTTCAGAAGCAAATGGTGTAAATAATTTTCTAGTAGTGTGAACGAAAACTGAAACGGGTGATTGGTGAATATTTTCTTTTATATTTGTAGCGTCCAAATATTGAATTTGAGTTGGTATAATTACGTTTGTATTAGGTACAACTGGTTCTGGAATTTGTTCCTGATTTGTAACAATATCTTCTTTATTACAATCACTTTGAGAATCTGATATTCTTCTCGTTCTGATTAATTTTCTTTGGCATCTAATTTTCCTGAGCGATTCAAGAGTATCATTTCTATCTTCATTGTCTAAACTTTTATGAAGATGTGCATGAGAAGATGATTTTGAAGATCGGTTTAGTTGATAACTTCTTTCGCTTCGTTCTTTTCTATTATCACCGTAAGATGTCACTTGAAGTTTAGCGTAGTTTAGCATTTGATTATCTTCTGATTTGCTTTTGACTAGGCGGTCTTTTCTCCGCGGAAATTTGACTTTGTTTTTTTGGTCTTCTTCGTCAGAGGAATCTGGAGCTGGCATGGATATTTGGTCCAAAGACGCGCGTTTTTGAAAAGAGCTGCGGCGGTTTTTGAAGGAGCCTTTTTTGCGACGACCAGGGGCTGTCATATCTATAGAGAAAATGAGTATTTTTTAAAAAAATTGGGATTTGTATACTGTATAGATACCTGAGGCAGCACATAAATATGACAGACTTCTTTTGAGTTCTTTGATTTTTAATATGAGAAGATCTACCATTTCGCAAATGTCTTGGCCGTACTATAAAAAAATGTTATTAATATTTGGATATTTTTATTTTAAAAAAGGCAGTGTCTACTGCGCTGTGCAGACAGAACTGCAAAAAATATTAGTGAACTTTCGGACATGCGCATAAATGGACCAGACGGAATCTAGCGACCACTTCTCGAAGAGAACCTAAAAACCGCTGTCTACCAATTAGGTATTCGTTTCGTGTTGGCTCCCATCCCATCCCTAACTTTTTAGGGACGGCAAGCAAGAGTTACAGTATCCGTGGTTTTAACTGGGATGAGGGAGGGGCTGGAAAATTTAATGTTGGACAAAAATTAGTTCTGTTGGACCTTGTAATCCTAAAAAATATTTTATTACTATTTGAAACAATCAAATTAGTGGTTATGCGAGTCTGAGACAGCAAATATAAAACACTCCAACCAGGGCCGTAACTAGCTATTTCGCGCCTGGGGCGGAATATAAAATTGCGCCCGTTCCTTTTTATTTTTAGCAAATTATTATTATAAAAATATAACTACATAAAAAGATAATTTCGGCTCCAAAATTATCCTCTTTTGACCAGCATAACGATTTGTGTCTGTTCAATAATTAGTTCCATATTCTCTCGTCTCGGCGAATGGACTATATAGTTTTAGTATTAATTAACAGTATTTAATGTATATTTCAATTACAATAATTATAAAAAACAAAATAAAGACAACATTATGTCTGACGCATATCAATTGGACCATAACTGGAACGCAGAATTAGAATTAAATGTTTATATCTTGATCAACACATAGATGCGTTTTTTTTTAAAATATATTATTGATTTTGCATTAAGAAACTAATTAACACTTATTGTTAACATGTCAATGCAGTACGATTGTTAAAAAAGTAGGTTCGCGGAATTAATATACGAAATTCTATTATTATTGCGCATAAAATGGGCTTTCTGGGCAAAAAATTGTAAAAAAAATTCGTCAATACGAGAAACTTAATTTTGCAGTTTAAAAATACCGGAAATATTGAGACAAACGTTAAAACTGGGCGTTTTTCGATGATTGCGAAAAGGGATGATGACCGTGCTCTACGGGTACTTATTATAGAAGATCGCCGAGTGTTTATCTCAGATTTGCCTGTCAAATGGGCAAATGTGATTGGCAGATTGATCTTTAAAGATACTTGTCTGAGAAGTATGAAAAAACTGAGATATGGGTTCTACAAGGTAAAATAAATCATCATAATACAATCCAAACTTGTAATTTTTTCATCTAAGCGATGGAAAAATCTCTACTCGCACAAAAACAAAAGCAAGCCCGATCTTGAGTCCTGGGATTCAATCTCTGTGTTCTTTTGCCGATACATTCACTGACTGGACTGCCACGCACTGGGGGTGCCTTGCGCGCGAACTTTAAAAGTCACAGTGCACAGAAATACAGTATTAATTCGCAAAGTGTGCAATAAGAAATCCAAGAGTCAATATGTATTTTTACATATATTATTTTATGCGCTTCCTACGGCTAAATGACAACATAAATATTTTATGTTCTATAATATTGTTTATATACATTTTTTTATATCTGTCACAGTTTTCGCAAAATTTTGAAAAAAGTTAAGATGTGTCATCTGACCTTGTTATTTTATACGCTTCCTACAGCTAAACTAAAGAACATAAATATGTTCTGTTAACGCATTTTGATAAATAATTTTATGATCTATAATATTGTTTATATACATTTTTTCATATCTGCCACAGTTTTCGCAATACTTTGAAAAAACTGTGTATCTCCCATTAAACACTGTACAAAAGTTGGGCCACTAGTGTGACGTCACACCCGCCAGTTGTAAGCTCGTAGTATCTCGGAGGCTCCGCCCTGACTCCAAATGCTTATACAAATCTATGTCCATTTCGGCGCAAGTGCGATAGTTCACTATTTTTTTTGCGGTTTTGTCTGGAGTCCAAACTTTGGACAGTACAGTAAACACTTCCTTTAAAAATTTACTTTGTTGTTAATGCCCATTTCTCTATGTGCGGTATTGAATTCGGTATGTCTTTCAAATACAATTAGTTTCAATTTTTCTGACTGAAAATACAATGTGTTAAAGAAGATATTAAAAATGAGACGATTACTTACTATTGTTACTAATTCTGCAGATAAATCTTGAGAGATGTTTAATGTGTCATTCAGCTGCGAGATCGTGAATCCACTGTTTTTATTGGTAAGATTTTTAGCATCAGTAATACTGGTTTCTTGAAGTTGTAGAATTTTTTGCACTAAACCTTCGCTCATTTCAGATTGTTGACTATAATAATTGTTCAAAGAATCCTGCAACAATTGATTCTTACGTTAATTATTTACCTTGTTCAATTAATTCTTAGAAGCGTGCAAGATTATTATTAATTTTTAAAATAGGTGTTACACACAACTATGTGTAGGATGTAAATAAATTACATGTGTAAGAAATAATATTGTTACTTGTAAGCAAAAATAAGCAAGGTGAGTAGAAAACTGCAATTGCAAAATAAGTATATTTTGACATTGACTGAAACAAATGCTAATGTTCGATCTGTCATATTGACATGTCCCGTCAAAATTCATTTGTAACTTATACACATATAAAATAATACATTAAAATTCAGATGCAGAAAGAGAAACATAGTGTATGCCAGTTATCCACGCAGAGTTGGACAACATTTCACTTAGGAAAAGAGTTACGTTTTTGTACGAGGTTTTTTACTGTTTCGGAGCGCATAGCATTGCGAAGGTTTGCTTTTCGGAGCAAAGCATCAATTATATATGAAATTCAACGGCATATATCTCTCCCATATTTTATTATACATCCCCTTAGTAATTTTACGTATGTAATAATCAAAAAATAAGATTTAGAATACAAATTTTGGTGTTGTAGGTTTTACTGGGAAACTTTGATGATTTTTGTCTACTTTTTTGGGTTTCTCTACATCCCTCTAGAAACATGCATAGTATTTTTCACACAATTCAATCCCGATAACTACAGAGATTTACGAATTATGTTTGTAACAATGCACGTCTTTTTTGCATTAGATATATTTATAACTCTTCATACTGGCTACGAGGAACGAAGAAGAAAAAGATTTGTATTGACAAGAAAGAAAATTTTGTGGTATGGTTGATATCAGAACTCGAAGGATCGGCATATAATGCCCTTCAATGGGGTATGTGACCTTGATCAAATTTAGAGAACATAATTAATATTTTCTCTAAAATTATTCATATAGAGGTGAAAATATTTTCAATTGTAATATTTAATTACAATATAGAAAATTTGATTACAATAATGAAAATGCTTAATCATAAACACAAGATTTTTGATGAGGGCTCAATTTTTTTGCCTGAAGCCCGTATCACACTAACGGGTTTCGAAGCGGTTGGCGGGTGCGGGTCAGTGGCGTATCCAGGACTCGTGTTAAGGGGGGGGGGTTCAGGTACTTATTGCTTATGTACTGTTCATCAGCTATGATACTTCAAAATAATTCTGAATAGGGTATGTGACCATAATAAAATTTCAATTTGCGGATTATAAAATATAAAAATTAACCACTATAGTTTATCATTATAATAATAAAAATTAAATATTATTTCGTAATAATAAAGTTATTTGCAATTTAATATTTTGGAGAGGGGATAAGGTGACGTGAGTGTGTTCGGGAATTTGCATCTGCCGTTATGAGCCTGCATGTCGCGCTCAGTACACTATGACGTCATGATACCCCATCTCTTAAACTTTTTTTAAAATCTAGTATCATATAATGTAAAAATCAAAATTTAATCACATTCCCCATTGAAAATAAAGACGCTTATTATCTGCAGCATATTAATGTACGTAATGAAAGTTTGCTCATTCTTTATTAATATAAAAATTACAGTGAATATAGGAACATACGTTGAAGCCCCCTAAGCCCCCCCCCCTGAATACACCACTGGTGCGGGTGGCGGTTCTTGGAATCATACACCACCCACTCTTTATTCGTCTTGACGTTTTTAATCGAAGGCGAGAACAGTTCGAGACAGTGACGAACTCGTGAAAAAACAATAGATAAGTTATGAGTTTAATGCTGCACCGTCACAGACGAAAACTATAGCACATGTCAAACCAAGGCAGTCACGTGACAATATCGGGCTCTGTGATTGGCTGCGGGTGCGGTTGGCAGGCATTATGTCCGTATCACACTAGCGGGTTATGAAGCGGTTGGCGGGTGCGGGTGACTCCTCGACCAATAGAGGGCTGTCCTTAAATTACGTAACGCAAAATTAGGAAATTTTTGATACCCCCTCTCCCCTTTGTAACACACCCGTAACGCAAACATGAACCCCCCTCCCCATATATTACGTAACGCAGTACTTGACCCCCCCCATTTTTTACTGGATATAAAAGTATATGGCCTCCTTAATATTCATTTAAAATTTGAAACAGAAACTATTTAAATTAATGTATATAGAGATGAAAAATAACAGAACAGAACAGAAACTATTTAAATTAATGTACATAAAGATAAAAAATAATGTACTACTCTTGCCCTACGGCTTGTCACCCCAATTTTTTTACTGTATATAAAAGTATATGGCCTCCTTTAATATTCAGTTAAAATTTGAAGCAGAAACTAATTAAATTAATGTACATAAAGATGAAAAAATAACAGCACAGAAATTAAAAGCATATGCATATCCATATGCTTTTAACAAACTAATGAAAAGTTTTTCCTTAACAACACTACTTGAATTCATGTTTTAATATGAATTGCATTGCACGAATGAAAGATCACTGGCCCGAATTTGAACTGTGCCCGACATATTATGTTGACTGTTATTGAAAACAAACGACTGCCTGCATATACAAATTAGCATCGCGAAATTTGAATGTTTCAAACTATTAAAGCAAGTTTAGCAATATTTTTTATATTTTATCGTTACGTAACGCACACATTAACCCTCCCCCACCCCCTTGTAACGCTGCGTAACGCTACTCTTGACCCCCACATCCCCCTTGAAGCGTTACGTAATTTAAGGACAGCCCCTAGGAGCGCGGCAGCTAACGGCTGCGTTTGCGGGTGAAGGAATAACCAACAGGCTATTTTTTCACCCGCCAACCGAACCCGCAGCCAATCATCGAACTCGATACTATCACGTGACTGCCTTGGTTTGACATATGCTATAATTTTCGTCTGTAACGGTGCAGCATTTAACTCTTAACTTATCTATAGACTAGAAAAGCAAGGTTAGAATTTGCTTTTGGCGCGAGTTCATAGTTTGAATTCCCTTGTATAGGTTTCTTATGGAAGTGTGATTTTACTGCCAAAAAAAGATATTTTGTAAAAGAAATTAATCAGCTCTTGTTAAGGATTTGATAGTTTGTTTATTCAATAATAGATTGTAAGTGTTTAAAATCCTTGAAAAGGTAGAGTAAAGGCCTGTGTCCACGATGCTAGAAATAGTTCCAAGTTCTCGATCACATTTTTGATCATAAATATTGAACTTGTATGACTTAGTTTCAGCCATTTCTACCAATACTAAAAATTTATAAAACATAGCCAAGAAATTATCCCGGCAGTAAGTAAATTAATTTTGCGAATATATGAATTTATTTATGAGTAATTATTTATAACATCAAAAATGAGTAGAATTAGGTAATATTTTATGATCTTATAATTTTCAAGCTTATCAAGCAGCAAAATTTTAAATCGGTAACATGTAAATGAAATTAGCAACTTGTACGAAAAAATGGGACAGAACGCATTTTTCCATTCTAGTTTTCTATTCGAATTTTTCGTCCGAGTTGGTAGTGTCCACGATCCGAGTTATCGAATTGCGGAGTAAATCCGAGAACTCGGATCGATTTCTAGGATCGTGGACACTAGCCTTAAAGGCCTGTGTCCACGATGCTTTTCTTTCTGTATGGAATTTGTATAAAATACATACAACTGCTTTAAGGTAATGTACAAGAAATATAATCTTTTGCAAGCAACTTTGTGTATGATATTTATACAAAATACATAGAACTGACGGAAGGTAATGTGCTGGTCACATCAGATTTTTTTTTAATAGTATAGGGATGTGTTATTATTTTGTACCGATCTTTCGAGTTTTGGTGAAATGATCTACAAGTATTTATCATTAATATTTTTATATTCGAAATTTATTATTACTTGCAGGAGATATATAAAATCTTATTTTTTTGTTGATTTGGTGTCAACTACAACGATATTTATTAATTTCATACCATGGTATTTTATGGATAAAAAGCTGTTTTGTTCCCAAATTGTTATAATAAACTTTTTAAAATTGGTTAGGATTTGGGTATTTTTAGACTACTGTGAAAACTTTGCTAATGTGAGAGTGATTTATAATATTTTTAGGAATTAATAATGAAACACTTTATTCTCAGAGGTTCGAAATGTATGGAGTGTTTTATAAAATATTTCGGCTCATCGTGTTGTCCATATTATTTTTTCACATCGCCTCTTGTCTTCTGTTTGTGATTCCCTGTATTGCTGTACAAGACATAACGATTTTAACGTACGATTCTTGGATTCATACCTTTAATTCGGACTTACAACAATTCAATGTTCTCGAATTTTACATTAAGTGTCTTCTTAATGCCATTAATCTTACATTAGGTTTGTATGATACTTTTACACCCTTTTACCCTATATTAGTATCACCCTAATTCTGTAATAAAGTTACTAAATCTTAGCAACATTGCTATAAGGCGCGAGGAGACACGTGACTCGAGCGACCTTGAAGTGCTTGGAATCAGTTGATTTGTGTGCGCTTGTCACATTTACAAAAACAGTTTTGACATATTTTGATTTTGAACTGCTAAATTAGTGTAGTATGATTTCAACTAGCCAATGAAAATTGACGTTTAAATAGGGGATTCCACCATATTTTTTTTATAATTTCATCTGGTAAAATTAAAATTGTCGGTGAAAATCCGGTGAAAAAATTCCTAATAATAAGCGAGTTACAGTCCCCCGAAATTTGAAAATATAGATATAACGTCACGTATATAAGTTTTTATATCAAACTATTTTCTTTGTGAACCTAAATGTTTTTGAAATATATGCTGTTTCTAAATTATATTTTAAAAAAATAAATTAATATTATTATACTGTACAAGTCGACATGATTTATAATTGGAAATGTATTTAAATTATTAAGTTTAATGCAAAATATTTATATTGAAATAAAAACTGTTTGAGAATTGCATTACTGGACTGATAGCTACGCCTCCGCTATTTGAATTTCTCTATTTCCATTGGTAGTAGGCTCCGCCCCTGACTCAGTATTCGTTATATATTTATAGGTGGTCGTTGGGTCGCCAATCAAAATAATATATATGGATTTCATATGAGTGACGAGCTGCTAAGACAAAAACCCCCTTATTTCCGAAGGATTTCAATTATATCATTTTATTTCTTTATTAATATTCATTATTAAGCATATACTTTCACTATTTTTTACTAATTTCTCTTAATTCGATTGAGCTGTAATCCCCTATTATTTAATAGATGTGGTGTCTTTTGAAAACTTTTCCCTATATTTGATTTGAAAGGAAACTGACCCTTATGTATTCCGTTAGAGAGGGTTAGAATTGTACAACAGGATTCAGGGACGTATTTAAAAATTTTAATATCGCAAATATTAGTTCGTTTGTCTCAGGTGTAAGCAACCCTCGAATCGGAATTTCTGTTAGAGGAAATTATCATAATTCTATTTCACAGAATTGTCAAACTAAATTGTTTAAAGGTTAAAATATTTTATCATAATCAAAATAAACGAAAAATTGTGTAAAGATAAGTAACCTATTTGAGTATAAAAGCTAATATTACATACATACATACATACATACATACATACATACATACATACATAAAATCACGCATTTCCCACTTAGTGGGTTAGCACAAACCCGAAAGAATAAAAAAACACCATCCAAAAAAAATCAGTCTCTCTTTCAACAACATTCTAATATTAGTTTTAATAAATAAGTTTCATAATGTTAAATTATTTCAATAATAAAATAATTTTGTAAATTTGCTTTTTATTTATACTAAAAAACACAAAAATAATTCCTCCGTGACTTCTAAAATATTCTCTCACGGAGTGACTAATGTTGTACATTAGTTATTTCAAATAACCATAGTAACAAGTATATTATAAGTCGGTGTTGGATAATAATATTTTATGTACCAAGGGCGTTACATGATAATGCCAGGAGGGCATCGAGAATCTAGCCCGAGGACCTTGGGCCCGAGGGATAGATGTCCGATGGGCATTATCATCTAGTAACGCTCGTGGCGCATACAAGATTTTATGTCTCACTAGCATATGTGAAATAAGTTTTCATATATAATAATTTTGATTACAATAATGCTTAAGCTTTGGCGTTGCTAAGGATCTAAATATTATTTATCGAAAATTTATGTACATACTTATATTAAAGAACGTAACTTCTTTATTCGATAAATATAAATTCATTATTTTATGTTCTATAGATTTAGACATTTTAGAGATAAAGAAATGCATATAAAATAATTTGATGTAATAAATCTCAGATCAAACTACTGCAAGGCAAGATATTGAAATGATTGTATTTGACACATAAATGTCACTGTTAAAAATATTTGCATGCCACTGTCAAAAAATATTTGTACATCATAACTTTTTAGCAGTTAAAAACCAAAATAGTATATATCTGTTGATTCCAAGACTTCAAAATCATTCGAGTTACGTGTCAGCTCGCGCTCTATTGGAAAAAAAAATTAAAGTAGCTGATATCTGGTGAGAGATTTATGAACGTGGCAAATGGAGAAAACATTACTTTTTATCATTTGTTGGTGTAGTGAAATAAATGTTTATTTTGAAAACAAATGACATTTTACACTAAACTAAATCGTTTAGATGTTTACACTGTAAAAATAACAAATAATAGGTCTGTTGGTTTCGCTACTTTGCGTCTACGATTTACGGCCCCGTCCATACAATGCGTATGCGAACGGCAGTAAACCGTAGACGCAGAGTCGCGAAACGATCAGACCTAATAATATCACTATTTTATTACACAAAACCGTAGGGTAAAAGGCGCTGTATTTATTAAGAAGTGAATATTAATAAAATAATAATATTTTAGCATGTGCTGCTGGACTTCGACCGGAATCTTTTTTAGAACTTGCAATAGCTGGTTTGTACGCAAGTTTAGGAATTCTGTATTTTTGTTTTCTTTTTAGTGAGTATTTTATTTTAACTTATTTTTAAATTTATAACATAATGATTCACTTTGAATTAAAACGATTTTATCTTGAACTTTCCATTATCTTTATTTGTAAAAACATAAATTCTTCACCCGTCATTAATGTTCACCCCCATAACACCAGATATAAAGCTCGTATGTTAAGGAATTAGTCAGTAGTGTCAGATCACCTAATGACGACAGCAGATTTTCGCTTTCGAAACGTTGTGAAGAATTTATGTTTTTACAAATAAAGATAGAATCGTTTTAATTCAGTATTTTATTTAGCTCATAGGACTTTAACATGTAAAATCATACTTTCGTAATTTCCTGCTTCCGAAATTATTTTAATTAAAAAGCTTGCAGATCATAAAATTTTGCATGCCTTGTAACGGCAGAAATTAGGTACAAAAAGGTCAAAAGTTAGGTTAATTTATTTTTATTATGTATTATTTTCAACTTCTGTTCAAGATAACAATTATCTATCAATTTAAATAAATAATTGTGCACTTGCACTAATAAAAAATATACTACCCTAGCTTGACAGATAAATCGTTAGCATTTGTTAATATTACTTCCATGGCTATCGTTATTTTTGCTGTGATTTTCTATATTTTCATACCTACCTAATTTCTGCCCTTACAAAGCATGAAAAATTAATTTTACGTATTGATTCAGATACAGAATTTTATGCTCTACAACTTTTATTTGAAGCTTTTTTACATAAAATAATTAGGGAATCAGAAAATTACGATTTAGCCGGTATACTCTTGACGGACGAGAGCACAATATCAAAAATAAAATTGTTCTGAAGTTCGTCGCAAGATTTTACCTCTCTTGATAAATCTGATTTTAAATACTTTTTATAAATCTATTATACAGGGCGAGTCTTTGAAATGACCGCTTTCGATATTTCCCTTGTTGTTAGAAATACAGCATAAATTTATTAACAGAATTTATTCGTCTACTGAAGGAGTATAACCTAAAATTATTTTCACATATACAGGTTGTTGCATTACGATTCGGCGAGAATTGTTTTTCTTTTTTTAAATGGAACAACCTATATATTTTCATATATTTTGAATTGCATTTTATTCACCTATACGCACATATGAATTTTGTTTTAGTTTTCCGCGGCGTTGCCAAGTTATTTCGTTTTTTCTCTAAAAAAGACCTAAGGGGATTTCGGGCGACATAAAATTTCGGAGTTTTTCACCATTTTTGTCTAAATTTATTTAAATTAAATCTAGTATACTATGGAAATTGTGTTTTTAGTAAAAAACAATTGCAATAATGGACAGTAGTTTGCAATAGCCAATAAATAAAACTGTTTATTATTAATATTAGTGCATAGTGGGTATCAATTGTTCTTGCGAAAAATTCATATGAATAAATTATTATTACTTATTCGCACAAATATTAATAATAAACAGATTTATTTAATGGGTAATGCAAACTACAGTTCCTTATTGCAATTGTTTTTTTTATTAAAAATACAATTTCCACAGTATACTAGATTTAATTTAAATAAATTTAAAAAGATGGTGAAAAACTCCGAAATTATTGGTTTTAATAACATAGAAAGATAACACAAAAAGAAACACAACTAAATAATAAAATATAGGGTGTTCCATTTGAAAATGACGAGTTATAGTCATTTGAATTTGAGTAAATTTGATTCGCTTTAAAACATTCTGTACAATTACAAATTTTTAGAAAAAATTATATGAGATCATGGATTAGTTATAGTTAACAGAAAAAAATTCTTAATTTATACTATTAAAATAATTTTAGTACGCCTTTATAAAGCAATGTATGTATTACGTCTTTTTATAGAAAAAAAAAAACGGAATAATTTGGCAACGCCGCGGAAAATAAAACAAAATTCATAAGTGCTTATAGGCGAATAAAATAAAATTCAAAATATATGTATGAATATATATAGGCTGTTCCATTTAAAAAGAGAGATAGAAATGGGTATTCTCTCATATTTTTTATTTATTTTTCTTAAAGAACAGTTATATCTAAGTATCTGTGAAAATCCGAGTAAAAAATCCATGTTAATAAGCGAGATATTAATTTTCAAAATTTGATTTTCTTGTGTCACGTGATAGTGACATACTAGTTGTACAGTACCAGCGGTGTGCTATCAGTGGTTCGTGCGGCGTCTTACCACATTCGAACATGGAGTAGGGATTTCAACTGGTCTCCCATTGGAAGGTCATCTAGTACATCAGCAAAATTTAAATGCTTTATATCTTTTGTAACAATCAAATAATCCTCAGAGAATATCCTATTCTCGCCGAGCCGTAATGCAACATCCTGTATATGTGAAAATAATTTTACGTTGTGCTGCTTGAGTAGAATAAATTTTGTTAATAAATTTATCGTTGGGTTGGCGACCCTTGCCCTATAAATTTGTAACGCGTATTCAGTAACACCCTGTATAATGCTTATTTATTGTAACAAAATAATTCTAGTCCAAATGCTGGATATACTTCGAACCATAATGGAGCCAGAAACAAAGTATGACGAATTCTTAACCCAACTTCGAGATTACATGCGTCATAACCAATTACCTATGAGCATACAACAACGAATGTACCTCTACTACGAGTACAGATACCAAAAGACGTATTTTCGAGAGCCAGCAGTCATGGCTACTCTGTCGCAAAGTCTTGTAAGCGACATCAAGAAAGAATGCTTATTACATATGATATCAAAAGTAGACTTATTCCAATATCTTGACAAGGAGGTAGTTTCAAATTTAATGGAATACTTTATGCATCGTATCTATCTACCGAAAGATGTAATCCAGAAAATTAACAAAACTAAATCTAATACTAAGTATATGTATTTTATAAATTATGGAACTGTTGCTTTCTACACGAATTATGGAATTGAGGTGAGAATAAACCATAGATCTTATAGTGTTATACATACTAGATGTAAGCAAGCATATGCTTTTACGTGCAAGCGAAGGGAACGCTTAGGATTAAGCAAGAAAGAAATATACGACATCGTAAGAGGAACGAAGATAAAGCTAATAAGACCGGAACTACTGCGCATATAGCTTGCGCATGGCCGGAGCGGGGAGACTTGAGGAGCTCGTCTCGTCCGCGTCCCGGCAACAGCCATTTTGCTTTACGTCTTTGAAACAAGTAGTTCGTGAGTTTGTTTGTTATTGTTAATGTATATGTAGACGTTAGGATGCACCATATAAGTAAAAATGTTATTTGCAAAACTGAAATTCGGCAGAAATGCAAAAAAAACTGTTCAATTTAGGAATGAATAAAATATTTTATAACACATTGTGCATATTTAATTCCCAATATCATTAGGTATATGCACTCTTCACGCCAGCAATGAGTGCCTGGTAAACGCTCGCACGTTACAAATATGTCATCATTCATTACTGATATCTGCGTACAAAGCAGATTGGCACACCCAGTGATGATATATTTATTTGTTTATATTACAAATGAACGAATATGTATTTTGCTAGTTTTGAGTAAAATGCGTTTTAATATTTAGACGGTTATAATAAATCTGTTCAGGCACTGTTACATAAAATTAATTTGGCCACATTCGTGCATCACAGCGAATTTATTTGCTATAGTTTTATTCTAAAATAACGCGAATGTGGTAGATACATTCGTGTTTTTGGTAGTACATTTTAGAACTACATACATTTGTGATTAACATTTTATAAATTTCAAGGTTCAACTTACACATTCGTGCATTTGGTAGATAAAAAAATACAAACCAAGCAACATATTCGTGTATAAAACTTAAAATTTGCATATTTGTTCCTTTGGTATATAACTGACGATATCTATTAATTCAAAGGTGATTCAAATTGGAAATCATTCAAACGTCGGTAATTCCAGCTAGACCTGCGCAGCGGCGATGCGCAGTAGTTCTGGTCTTATTATCTCTATCTCTCTCAATCCTAAGCGTTCCCCAGTGCTTACATCTAGTATGTATAACACTATAAGATCTATGGAATAAACCATGACTATGTTTACACGTATAGCAAAAAAGTACTTTGACTTGACTTTGACTTTTAAAAGGCGACTTTTGCCGTTGTGTAAACACTCTCGCCTATTACTTTTCTTCCTGAAGTCAAGTCCAAAATAAAATAGACTTGACTCATATAAGTGACTTTTAAAAATTCGTGTGAACCAACGAACGAAACATACTTTACTTTATTAACAGTAACATTTAGTTTTCATCCACAAATTCCGAGATATTTAATTACACAATTTTGTATTTTATATATGAATTTAAAATATTCTCGAATTTTAAAATATTTTATGCGATTATTTTTTAGTCTCTTTCGCATCCAATATTGTTGCTGCATAGTTATATTATTTAAAAATATCGCGCTTAAATTTAGTAACTGTAGTTTACTATCCATTTTTTCTATAAATAATTTATTCTTTTTATGATTATATGATAATAATTAAATAGGTAACTTACATCACACGTATTATAACCAAACTTTACTTTGCTGTCAAAGTCAAAGTTGAGTGAAGGACAAGTAACAAACGTAAAGTGAATTATATTTGACCCTAATGGGTAAACGCACCATTAAATTGACTTTTCATAAGTCGCCTTTTGAAAGTCAAGTCAAAGTAATTTTTCTCATACGTGTAAACGTAGTCCATATGTCTATTTTAAATTAATATTAATAGTACGACAGCTTACGACCAAAACCATGTCTCATAGTTTTATGACCAAAACCGTTTAAAATCTATACAGGGTGATCGGTCTGTCCTCTCTTTATAACTCTTTTATTTTAAGTCAGATAAAAAACTCTTCAAATATAATTTATATGATATAGTATTATCTACCTACGTACTATATCCATTTGTATACATGGTGCTCCATTTAAGCGCAACAATATGTAACTTTATATTTCTTAATGGAACATCCTATATTTATTTATTTATTTATTTTGATAGTAAATTAGATTCCCTTTAAAAAAGCATTAAGTAATAAGGGGTCTAAAATTATAAATTAAGAAGTTATTTACCTTTATTCGTTGAATGATATGTTTCTATCATGTTATTATTAACAAAGTAAGCTATGGATAATTTGATCAGTTGTTTCGAATTTAAACAAACAAGTTGTCCAAATACTCTTAGTTTATCATTGTTGATGTTGATGTGAAAATGAATAATACAAATTTTAGTAAAGGTGAGATGGTTAATATAATATTTATAATTGAAAAATTTATTGAAGTTGAAGGACAAGTTTTCGAGCATTTATTATAATTTTGCATTATTTAGTATGTCACTAAATTTTAATAGCTTCTTTGGAATTAGTGTAATGTTTAAAATAAGTATTAATAAAAAAGGATCAAAATTTTGTATTATATTATGGTTTTTTCCACTCTGAACTACTATTTTTTATGAACGTAAATAACTTCTTAATTTATAATTTTAGACCCCTTATTACTTCATACTTTTTTAAAGGGAATCTAATTTACTATCAAAATAAATAAATATATATAGGATGTTCCATTAAGAAATATAAAGTTACATATTGTTGCGCTTAAACGGAGAACCCTGTATACAAATGCATATGGTACGTAGATAGACAATAATATATCATATAAATTATATTTGAAGAGTTTTTTATTTCTGACTTAAAATAAAAGAGTTATAAAGAGAGGACAGACCGATGAATCACCCTGTAGATTAGACGACCCGACTAGATGGGTCAGAATGTAGCAGATTCGAGGGGGACAAATTCTGTCGTCAAAAAAAAAAAAAATTAGCAGACGGTATTTTCATATTCCGTCTGATATTGAAAATGTACATAGATTTTGTTATTTTATTACAAAAATTTTCAAAATGCTTTCAAAACATAAGGTGCTCAGACTTTTTCGCATCAATACACCAAAATTTTCTTATAAGAATGATTTTGAAACGGTTTGCTATAATTATTTTTTTGTGCAACCGGACGCGAAATAAGCATTTCGCAGCCGCAATACAGGCCACGAAATTAGGTAAACAACCACTTTGACACTTGACAATTGCATGATTTTGTTTATCAAATGTTAATCCCACAGCCTTCTTGAAAGCTAACTTTGTATTTTTAATGAAACTGTTGAAAATTAATAAAATTTGTAATTACATACTTTTTACGGTTGCACAAAAAATATTGTGTACACCTTGTCCGCGAAATCCTTTAGCGCCCTCGAGATTGTCTTGCCTCGGCCGCAAGCGGCCTCGGCGACATTTTTTCTCTCAGTACGCTAAAGAGTGATTTCGCGGCCTTGATATACAAATAACTATTTTGTGCAACCGGATGCGAAATAAACATTTCGCAGTCGCAATACAGGCCGCAAAATTGGATTTCGCGACCGTTGTTATGGTAACGGCCGCAAAATTCAAAGTGATTGTTTACATAATTTCGCGGCCGTTATCATGGTAACTTCTTTCTCCTGTTGTAACCGTAACAGAAAGTGTTAAAAATAACATACAAGCAATTATTATATTTTATTAAAATTAATTCTAATAATTCTTTAATGGTATGTATCTGCTGAATTTCTAATTTCATACATGTTTTCAATGTAATTAATTGTTTAAAAAAATTTCATCCTTATCCTTATATTTGCTCACAAATTCTATTGCTTTTATTTTAATTTCTTCTTCAGGTAATGAAATCAATTTAGCCGGTTCTAAAATATCAAACACATTATTCAAACGATGCAAACTTTGTAAGATTCTGGAACAGAAATTACACAAACACAGTCATTATTCTCGCATTTTCGATAAGTTGCCAAATAATTATAGACTAACTAAATTCTCGATAAAAAAATTCTTGAAAGATAGTAGAGGTCGGTGGGCCCTTCTAACCGGTGGGCCCCATATCATTGATAGGGCGGATCAGAGGTGGGCGCGTGAGTAACTTTTTGTTCACGATCACGCACGCTCGCGAAACTAAAAATGTAATCACGACCAATCACGCACGACTTTTTATGTTTGATTCACGATCACTCACGCTCACCATTTTATTTTGGCATTCACGCCCGATGGCGCCCAGCGGGTCACGTTCGTGTAACGTAATTGTTTCTATGTACATTTAAGCCTGTTTAACACAGTCATAAGTTGTTATCAAATTTGTTAACAAATTGGTAATAAGTTAGGTAACAGATTGGTTTCATTGGAAACGAATGTTTATGGACAAATATGTTTGTTTGAAGGTTGTAGACAATGGTTTATTATGAGTGAAAGATAGATTTCGAACTTTCATTGTCTTTATTTTAAAATAATATTATTACACAACGTTTCGATTGATGTAATCTTCAATCGTTATCAAGTGAAATACTGATACAATAATCCTCAGGCTACTGCTTATATACTAAGTGTGTGCGGTGGAACGTGGAAGATCTGCTTCAGGTACCTGGAGTCGGTTGAGTTGACCAATGAGCGGTTGCCAAATGGTCCGAATATCCGTGCTGGGATGGCTGAAAACTTTCTTGTTGTTGGTTATATGCACTGCTTCTTTGAATTTTCTCTTTTGCCACTGTTCTTCTCTATCAATAATTCTTGCTTCGTCCCATTTAATATTATGATGGGCTGTCCACGCATGATGCGCAATGCCTGATTTTTCTATTTCTCCCAGTTGAGTATGTTTCTTGTGTTCTTTGATTCTAACGTCCAGTGGTCTTTTCGTTTCGCCTATATATGAAGAACCGCATTCGCATGGGATTTGGTATATACAGTTTTTTGTGTTGTCTTGCTTAGGTTTTGTTCTAGTCAGCACTTAAAGTTTCTTTTGTTTTGAAAACTGTCTTAATTTTATATCTTCTTGATACTCGACCTATCTTTTCTGATATGCCTTTTATATATGATTACATCAATCGAAACGTTGTGTAATAATATTATTTTAAAATAAAGACAATGAAAGTTCGAAATCTATCTTTCACTCATGACAAATATGTTGTTCTATTCTATCACAAATATCATTATAAATTTGGTAACAAACTTGTTAACAAAATTATGATCCTGTCAAACGGGCTTAAAGATTTGTATATCTTTAGTGAAATCGGAGCAACTCTGTATACAATTTTGGGTACAACAATAACACTATTTTTATGCAAAAAATACTGTTGTTGACATATTTGAACATAATAATATGAGCTGTATTCTTTTTGACCCAATTGTAACTCAGCTCAGTACACAACTGAGTTGAGCTGAAGTGAGTTATGTTTACAAAAAGAACAAGTTTAATTCCATTTTTACACTTCCTTCTTTAAATAAATAAATATATCATCACGGCATATTACCCATTTACTGTAGCAGCTGTCATAATTATTGACTTATTTTCTGATCTATGATACTGTTTATAAACGAAAAATGGATAATGTTGAAAATATATTACTGTAATATGTATACGAGGTGTGTTCAAAAAATATCGTGAATTTTGTGTTTTTTCAAAAATTATTTATTTATTCATGAATATCTATTTTGCCCCCTTCAAAGTAATCCCCATGAGATATTATACACTTGTGCCAACGGTTTTTCCAATCTTCAAAGCACTTCAAAAAATCATTTTTTTTTATCTTGTTCAGCTCCTCCTTCGATGCCGTCTTTATCTCGTCAAGCGTAGCGTAACGTCGTCCTTTCATGGGCCTCTTCAGTTTAGGGAACAAGAAAAAGTCACAGGGGGCCAGATTTGGGGAATACGGTGGCTGCGGCATCATTAGTGTGTTGTTTTTGGCTAAAAAGTCGCGCATAAGCAACGATGTGTGAGCAGGGGCGTTATCGTGGTGCAAAAGCCAATTTTTGTTCTTCCACAAATCCGGGCGTTTCTGGCGGATTGCTTCGCGCAAATTGCGCATAACTTGCAGGTAATATTCCTTATTGACCGTTCTACCCTGTGGCAAGAACTCATGATGCACCACGCCCCTGCAATCGAAGAAAACTGTCAGCAAAACTTTCACATTCGACCGAACTTGGCGCGCTTTTTTCGGTCTTGGTTCGTGCGGCAGCTTCCATTGAGATGATTGAACTTTGGTTTCCACGTCATAACCATAAACCCACGATTCGTCACCAGTTATGACCCTCTGGAGCAAATTTGGGTCGTCGCGGACAGAGTCCAACATCTCATTAGCAATGTTCATGCGATGCTGTTTTTGGTCGCAATTGAGCAATTTTGGTACAAATTTCGCGGCGACCCGTCTCATGCCCAAATCATTGATAAAAATCGAATGGCACGAGCCAATCGATATGTTTAGGTCCTCAGCAACTTCTCTAACGGTGATTCGACGATTGGCCAATATCATTTTCTCCACTTCATTAATTTTTTCGTCTGTTGTTGAAGTGCTCGGGCGTCCGGCACGCTTTTCGTCGTTCACATCTTCTCGGCCTTCTGAGAACATTTTGTACAACCGATAAACGTTGCTTTGGTCCAAGGTAGCTTCTCCGTATGCCACAGTCAACATTCGGAATGCATCCGCGCACTTAATTTCGTTTTTCACACAAAATTTGATACAGGTCCTTTGTTCCATTTTTTTGAATAGGTAAAAATCGAAGACGATCCAAAACACGTGCAAGCAAAGCAGCTGTCAACAATTAAGTGAACATTCAAAATGGCCGAGCTTGTCGACATAAGTGAGAGACATGAGTACCAACATAAAGCCACAAAAAGATCGAAATTCGAATATACGTAACCCGCGAAAATTCAAAATTCGCGATAGTTTTTGAACACACCTCGTATGTGAATATAAAATTTGTTGTATTATATAACCTTAAAACGCAAACTAATTATTTCAAATCATTTTGAGTTTTGTAAACTGGTAGTGCAGCATCGGAAAGGGGGAAGTGAGTTTATTCATAACAACTCAGATCAGTTGTGTCAAAAAGAACAACGATTCCCTGAGTTTATCTGAAGTGATCTGAGATAAGCTGAGATTTTGTCCAAAAAGAATACAGCTAATAACAAGAATGTAAAGTAAAAGATGGACATTGACAATTTTTTAAATAAAAAATAGAAGAAAACTTGTACTTACGCCCGATTAAATTTCAATCACGCCTGATCACGCACGATAATTTTTTAGTGCCTCACGCTCACGTCCAATCACGACGCAAAATTTAAATTATATTCACGATCATGCGGGTCACGTCGTGACCACTGTTGTGACATATCAATTTATACAATATCTAGACCAAGATCAAGATCTTTATAATTAATATGTTCTAGATCAGATCATAGGTTAATTTCTGCGATCATATCTTTTTTTCAGATCAGATCAGGAATTTGGGATCTGTTTTTCTTAGACCATAAAAAAGATTAGTAACGATTTTCAAATGCTTCTTCTTTCTTATTAATCAAATAGGAATGCAAAAAGTAAATTAATTACAAAGAATATACTCAGCCGTATGCCTTACACATGGGAAGAAAAATTAGACACATATCTAATTTTATTAACTGAATTAACGAATAAAGTAGAAACAGAAACAAAAATAATAATTTTAAACATTAGAATTGTTGAAAAATAGTAAATTAAGACAGGCTATATCAATAGGCAGACAATGGACCTTTCCAATTTAAAGAGATAGAAGATATGCGCAATGGGGATCTGCGCATAGTAAGAACAACTGAGATCTATGACGTTTGATTCTAAAAAAATTAGACGTAAAATGTAAGATAACTTTAAAAAATCTTATCGAAATAAGTTACAAAAACTTTTATTGAAGGTAAAATGGCTAACGATGGAAATTTTCACTGAGAATACAGGTATTTTAATGACTGGAATATTTTTGACGTTTCGTTTCACAGTCCAACTGGCAGTTGTTCGCGCCATTTTCTTACTATTTGCAGCGATAGAAAGAAATAGCCCTTAAATTGGAAAGGTCCATTATGATATACCATTGAATTTTTTAAGTGAGTTAAATAAATTACAACCTACATGTATTTAATTTGTTCATGAATTTTCTGGTTTCAAATTTTTGTATTTATTTTCTCATTTGACATGACTTAAACTGTTTCCCTTATATTTCCGTATATTTGTTTTTTTTAAGATCATAGTTAATAGTTTTTAGATCTAGATCTAGATCAAGATCTCAATTCATAAAAGGATCTGGATCATCATAAACCATATTAAATGAACTAGTTAAGTGATTTAGATCAAATGATCTAGACATGGGCGCCCGCAGACTTTTTTACAAGGTGGGTCGATATTTTTGTTGTAAGAAATTTTTTAATAATTTTCAAGGTCAAACGTGTTTTAATGCAAAGTAAGATAATATAGAGTTCTTTACAATGAAGCAAATTTAACAAATTCTTAAAAAAATAAATTCAATATTTTATAACGAAAATGCATATGTACGCTCTAATAGCGTAGAATTACTCCTTCTACTAGGCTTTATGATGCGAGATGCGAGCATAAGCAATAACTACACAAACAGACAATCTGAAAATACAATGTTGCATTAAATTAAAATATTAAATTACTGAGTAACAATACAATTATTCTATTGAACTGCTCAAAATAAAATGTATAATAATTAAATGTTAATTAAATCGCGCTCCTCACAAAATACGGCAACCCTAATCATACGTAGGTACTTTTAATATAAATAAATATGCAATGTCTATTCATTATTTACTTTTCTATTTCTTTATTTCTATATAACAGTAAAATCGATAATTGTGAAAGTTTTGAGAAGAACGTGATCATAAAATGATTAGAATAATCGACGACATATTAAAGAAAATACAACACCGAAGATAATGTAATATAATGTAAAAATAATTGCAATACACATTTAACAGTACATAACATAATTTACTGCAAGTATATGCAACAAAATTTGCAGCATCATGACCTTCCGCTGAAATAATGTAATAAATGTAATAAATTTTTGATTAAAATATAAGAAAATATTACCAATAATTATTAAAAAATACAATGATACATGGAAATGAAAAAAAAAATTATTTTAAAAAATGGATACAGTCCATAAATGAAAAGGGGGTCAGTCGACTCTTTTGACCCCCCCCCCCCTGTGGGCGCCTATGGATCTAGATCAGTCACAACACTGGTCGTGACCCATAGTGATCCGACAAAATCACGGCCCGCGCCCACCTCTACGGCGTATATGGCGCTAGCTACGCCCCTGATCACACGTCATTTAAAAATTAAAGTGACCGTCAAAATATTTAGATTATACCTTGAATCTACTGTTGTTATAAAAATAAGTGTTATTAGGTATGTCACCTCCGCGATGGAGAATACTTTGGAATAGCCTCCATAGTGGTAAAAGACAACAGGAATATGTCTACAATTACAGCCATAGAAATATGCGACTTATATGTAGTGGATAGAGAAATCTTCCTCAAAGCAGCGCAAACGAACCCAGTGCTTCTGGAGATGGTAATAGAAAAAGCAATAGCAAGAATCAAGTTAATAAAATCCGCAGAAGCACAGTCTTATTCTAAATACCTATACGACTACAGTCAGGTGTCGTTAGCATCACACGATCACAAGGAACTTACTTGAAGGGACCTACTGGATTTTGCAGCTTTTTGTCTCTTGGGAATTGCCCCAGTATTCTTGTGCGTTTCTATTAATAAGTAAGATTTACACTTACAGTATATTTATAACAATAAATAAATAATATTACGTACCTTTGTCTTGATTGTTTAATGATGAATCGGTTATTTTTATTTCAGTTGCTCTAAGGGGAACAATTTTAGTATTTGTGGTACAAAGTTTGTATGGTATATTGTACAGTTTGGTTCACGAAAGATGACTATTCAAGGTAATTTATAAGCAGTCTGATATAATATTACTTACACAGGCGTGCAACATGAAATATTTATGGATATATAAATATATATATATATATATATATATATATATATATATATATATATATATATATATGTATATATATATATATATATATATATATATATATATATATATATATATATATATATATATATATATATATATATATATATATACCGGGTGTCTTAGGCCGACCGACACATGGGCGATTAACATGTAAAATTAGTTAATTGTGAATAGTATCTCCCCAGTGCAAGATATTAAGATGAAATTTTGCATGCTTATCCGGGGATACTATTTCTATGGATTTCAATTCAAATCAGTCAATTTACAAGTGTAATATTAGAATAAATTAAGAAAAATTGTAGAAGTACCATGAATGTTATTCATATCTTGAAAATAATAGTATCTAAGCAACAGCTCTGATAGAGTAGGGGTAACGTGCGCGCTTCACAATTTAGAGAGTCGGGTTCGAAACCAACCGACAGCAATATTTATTTTTTTATTTTTTCTTTTCAAAATAATTTTTATTATTAATATGTTTTTAATCTTTTATTAATATTTAATTTAATAAAGTGGATACATTGTACGTAACAAGATTTATTTATTTAAAAAATATTTTATTATTTGCTTTATTGGTTTATTATAAATTAAATTTCTTCAAATTATAGTTAGCCCTGACGAAAACAAAAAAACGAGAACATTTGATTTGAATAATCAAACGTCAAATGCAGATTTGTATTGTACTATCTTTATTTGTTGCTAGTGTTATTTAAATAATATGGATAAGCATGCAAAATTTCATCTTAATATCTTGCACTGGGGAGATACTATTCACAATTAACTAATTTTACATGTTAATCGCCCATGTGTCGGTCGGCCTAAGACACCCGGTATATATATAAGTGTATTTTTATTGAAAATTATCTTTCTTTTCACCTCTCGCTAAGAGAGATATTGAATTCATGCTAAAAATCGCATATCCAGATTTTAGTGAATAAGCACGTTTTAAGGTCCCAAGAATCCGATTATAACATTTTTACGATGATGTCCGTGTGTGTGAGCGCGCGCGCGTGTGTGCGTGCGTGTGTGTGCGTGGGTGTGTGCGTGCGTGTGTGCGTGCGTTCATGTGTGTGTGTATGTGTGTGGCATTGTTCTTGTCAAAATGACATGCGCACACAAATTAGCTGATTCCAAGCACGACAAAGTCGCTCGAGTCATATGTGTCTGCTCGCACCCTATAAGGCTTAAGACATTTTTAACTATGGATTCCTCAATCTAACAATAATGGTAAGAGTTGATTAAGTCTTGGTAACAATTGGACAACCGGAAGTAGTAGTTAAAGAAAAGAAAATCATCTAAATATTATTTATCGAAAGTTTATGTAAATACTTATATTAAAGAACTTTAAACTTTTTAATCGATAAATATAAATTCATTATTATATCTTCTATATATTTAGAGATAAAGAAATGTATATAAAATAATTTGATGTAAAAAATCTCAGATCAAACTACTCCAAGGCAAGAAATTCAAATGATTGTAATTGACACATAAATGTCACTGTTAAAAATATTTGTATGCCACTGTCAAAAATATTTGTACATCATTATGAAAATACAAAAGGTCAACAACGCAAAAGAATATACATAAAAAAGAATATAAAAGGAATTTCTGTTTAAAGTTTGTAGACAATGTTAAATTATTAAAACATACATGCAAGTCCAACCAGTATGTTTTAATAATATAAAAGGAATTTGCGAAAAAATGACAAATATACAGAAAAAAAAGGAAAGTAGAAAAAGAAAATTTCAGGATATTGAATATAAAGAAAATGTATGTATTTTACATAATTTATATTAAAATATCCCATAGATTTTGCAAATATATGTGAGAATTATTTTGTAGTGAGACATGAATAAATGTATTTATATTTAAAAATGTTTTTTGTTTTATGCATACAACCAGGGAAAATATCTGGCGAGAGGTTATGTGCTGGCCACATTAGATTTTTATATAATGCCTTTCACAGATTTATGTTTTTGCCCAACAAAACATAAACTTGACATAAACAATGGAATAATAAAGTAATTTCAACGGCAATTTCACTGTGTAAATATTAGGACAGAGGGCAGTCTAGTAGGTAGGAAATTAGATACCCGTAACTCTACGATATACGTCATTATTATTTGTAGTGTGTTAGAAAGTAATGTCACCATTTACGTATATCTGTCAACATCATAAATTACATAGACATACGTCAAATAATCTTTCTCTTTCTAATATGAAATGTTGCTAAGCTACTGGCGTATAAAGAGCTGTGTATGCTTTCTTCGAACAAGTGACCTTGAATAGACATCTTTCGTGAATGGAATTATACCACATAGATTTCACGGCCAATACATTAAAATTTTTGTTCGGAATGTAAAGGTTATAACATCACGCGTCTCATATATTTTTTGTTTACCGTACTGTACAATAAGTACAACAATGCAATCATCTTTACTTTGGATCTGTCTCCGCCTTGAAATCTGTATGATACTTCAGTATTATACTTACTTGCATGTTTCTTCTGTGTCACGCATTTTATTCAATATATTGAGACTATCTTGAATAAGATTGTAATTCGTCAAAGCTCGAGCTGATTCACTTCTTCTTACTTCAGGTGCCTCACATTTCTCACTTTCACTAAAAAAATTAGAAATTTTTAAATAAATTGGAAGCATTTAAATTTTAAATTAATCAAAGCGACCAAAGTGCCATTTTTGTGTTTTGAAGTTATTCAACGAAAAGAGTTTTGCTCGAAATAATAATGCATCTTATTTTATTAATTAAGAGTTTCACGCAACTTATATTTAGAAACTTAGATACAAAGATGCACTGATAACAGAAAAATGAATTCAGTAATGAAAATAATGTTTGTGATAAATTTTAAATTATAATTATTAAAGTTTACATCAGTTTGAATCGGGCGGTGGAATAAAGCCGCAGAATGACGTCAACATTTCACATTGCTATAATGAAACACTGCTAGATGGTGCACCAGTAGTAGGTACATGAATCCGAATTAGTACAAACTATATTTTGTACAAGTAGTACGTAATTTAAAACTTTATAATTTCAATGATATCCTAGAATAACCTCCGAATATATATACAGGGTGTTTCTCGGATACGGGATACCCCGATTATTTTCTGTATTATTGGAATTTCAAGCAAATCATTCAAATAAAAATTGTAGTAGATGAAGGAGAACATTCACTTATTGAAGAAACGATTTTTTTAAACCAAACTATAACATAAAATTATATATTTCTTAAATGGGATGGTATCTATTTTTTAGGCCCATTCGATAGAGTATTTTTTATGAATTCAACCATGTATACATTTTATATCTTTACATTATAAAAATATTGAGAAAAATGTAATTGGAATTTAAATAAATGAAAAACAAAGCGGCTATTTGTCAATTTGAATTGTTTATTGGATAATTCCCTCGATAATTCCTATTCTTGCTATTTATAAAGATATGAACAAATATTTATATTTCGTTTTAATTTAGGTTCATGCACTGAAAAATAACTATAAAAATCAAATTTATTTAAATTTCAATTGCATTTTTCTCAATATTTTTGTATTAATAAGGATATAAAATGATTACATGGTTGATTTCAGAAAAAATACTCTATTGAATGAGCTTAAAAAATATATACCATACCATAAAAAATATAACTTTATGTTATAGTTTGAGAACCACTGGTTAAAACAATTCTTGTCTTCAATAAATGAATGTATGGGGTCTCGGACCTATGCCAATTATTTCCAATTTTAAATGGCACAAAATTGACCCCTGTGGTGCACTCTCCACGCCAGCAATGAGTGCCCGTGAGGTGACGCCTGGTAAGCGCCCGCACGGTGCAAATATTTCATCATTACCGAATTCTGTGTACAAAGCAGATTAGCACACCCAGCAATGGGTACTAAGCCGTGATGATATATTTATTTATCTATTTAATAAATGAATGTCCTCCTTCCTTCTACTACAACATTTATTTAAATTATTTTCTTGTTTTTCCAATAAAAAAGAAAATAATCGGGTTGTCCCGTATCCGAGAAATACCCTGTATGTAAATGTTTGTGCTCTGTTCCATTTAAGCCATTGAGTAGATGGCACTGGCAACAGCGCAAATCTGAAATAGCCGAAATTACATTGGGTAAACTTGTCTCTTGTCTCTAATTGCAGCCAATCAGAGAGGTCAAAACTATTTCCTATGTTCCGCAATACTGAATGGTTTAAATGGAACAAGGTATAGTGATGTCAATTTAAAAAAAAGATAAAATCTTAAGCATTTGTTTATCTTTTTGTTTAAAATTGCCGCAATTAAAAACGGAGGGCAACGGTTTGCAAAAAACTGATTTCCCTTGTTAATCTTCTATGTACACCTTAAAAAATCAGCCTGTATATTAATCATCTTTTAACTTCAACCTACGACAGATCTATGCGTATCAATACTTATTTTCTTTTTCGTTTCTTACCATAATTTTAAGACTTCTGTTTGATAAACAGGAGTATGATGATTCCCTTTCACAGCTTCTAAGGGTGCCGCAGTTTCTTCAACAAAATCTTCCACTTCAACAATAACAGCTTCAGGTTCTCCATAATCTAAATTATCTTCAGATTCGTTGAGAATTCTTTCTGATTGAGACTCAGCGAGACATTGCATTTCTAGTTCCTCAACGTCGTTCAAAGATAAACTAGAAGGTTGATGAGTTATTACAGATCCCGCTGATGTTAGATTCGCTACACTGTCCATTGATTTCGATCGAGTTATTTTGATTGTTGGTTCATCTAAGACAGAAGATATAAAATGCAAAGATTAGCATTTATACATTCTATTTAATTATTTTTGTCGATTGTGTGTGTGTGGATGTGTGGATCTTGGATCCACGATTTCTCAAATACTATAAAACTTTTATAACTACGCATTCCTCAATCTACCAATAATGGGAAGAGTTGATTAAGTTTTGGTAACAATTGGACAACTGGAAGTAGTAGTTACAAGAAAAAAATCATCTAAATATTATTTATCGAAATTTTTTGTAAATACTTACTTATATTAAAGAACGTTAAATTCTCTATTCGATAAATATAGATTCATTTTTATATCTTCTATAGATTTAGAGATAAAGAAATGCATATCAAATAATTTGATGTAAAAAATATCAGATCAAACTACTTCAAGGCAAGAAATTCAAATGTTTGTAATTGACACATAAATGTCACTGGTACAAATATTTTTATGACAGTGGCATACAAATATTTTTGAATCATTATGAAGATTATGAAAATAAAAAAAAAGTCAACAACGCAAAAGAATATACGTAAAAAAGAAAATAAAAGGAATTTGCGAAAAAATGACGAATATAAAGAAAAAGAAAGTAGAGAAAGAAAATTTCAGGATATTCAATATAAAGCAAATGTATGTTTTGTACATAATTTATATTAAAATATCCCATAGATTTTGCAAATATATGTGAGAATTATTTTGTAGTGAGACATGAATATATGTATTTTATCTGGCGAGAGGTTATGTGCTGGCCATATCAAATTTTTTCGTAATGTCTATGTTATTAATTTTATTATTATTCCGAGTTTCAAGGGGGTTCCACCCCACCCTAGCCCATACCTGGCTACGCCACTGGTTATAATAACTATATAACATTTTGTCTAATGTATGCGGTAAGAGACCTAAAGCCTGTAAGTCGAACTTTCAGAAAAAAAAAATTGTTGACGACTCCAAGTCATTTATTGCACTAAATGCATAAATATCTATTATTTAAATTTTTGAGAATCTACTTACGTCTGTACGAATTGGCCGTGGGATCCCTAGGCGGATTGGGCAATATTTGATTATATCCAGAACTAAGTAAAGTGAAGGTAGAATCTTCTGGACCAATTCCTCTTGCCTTTTCCCATTCGTATAATCGCTGGGTGAACTTTCTAGAAATTCCTTCGAAACGAAAGAAACCAGTTGAAGTTTGAACTAGAACATCTTTTTTATGAGGGTTGTTTCCAATAGTTCTTCTAAGTTTCGCCAATCTATAAGAATAGAAATTTTCTACTAATCTATACCTTGTTCGCCTTAAGAATGATCTTTATAGTGCTGCCATCTGCGGGTGATTGACATTGGTAAAAAGCAAATAAAATAAATATGTACGGTGCTTCATTCTTAAGGTGAATTAAAAAAATCTTACCTTTCTTCTCTTTCTAAAAACTTCTCCCTTTCTCTTTCCAATCGTTGCTTTTCTCTTTCTATTTTCTGAAGTTCTTTTTCTAACCATTCTTGCATTTTGTGATTCTTGTTTTGCCGAATAAGTTTATTGGTAGAACTTTTTCTGCTGAGCCCAGGACTTGAAGGTTTATTTTCTTTTAATGATTTTCGATGATCTTGATCTTCACCTGCTGAATGTGCTGCTTTCATCTGTTTCCATTCATCCAGTTTTCTCAAGAAATCTTCGCTGTATTGTCGATTGTCTGGTTGTCCTAGTGATAAATTGTTTTCTTGTTTGGTACTACTGTTTGATCGCCATAGTTGCCATTCGCCTTTCTTCTTTCTTGAAACACTGTCTTCTTCTTTACCGCCAAATTTTTTAATCTTTTGCCATTCTTGAAGTTTCTTCCTGAAATCAGCTGGGAGATTTTCTTCGCTGGTCATTTGAAGAGTTTTTCTCTTGTTTGCTTCAGCGCTGTTTTGGTTCTTTATTTTCTCCCATTCTTCCATTTTTCGAGCGAATTCCGGATCACGGGAATCGTCGGTTGTTGCCCCTGTGGCACATGATGTTTGAGGAATTGTAGTAGATGAGTTACTTATTTTAACTTTTTCCCATTCTTGTAATTTTTCCTGAAATTCTTGACTTAGTTTCTTTTGGAGTTGCTCGTAGTTCTTGTGGATTTCTTCTTTTAGTTTGCGGTTTTCTATATCATCGTCTTGTTTTCTGATGAAGAGTCTGTCTTCAGCGATTTTCCATTCCATTTGAGCTACAAGAAAGGAAATTAGAATAAATTTGTAAAAGAATTGAAGAAAATAGAGAAAATAATACTTACGAATATCATTGAAGAAATTTCCGTATTTATTTGTAGGACTAGAAGGCATCGATCTACTTTCTTCATCGTTTCTAGAGTGTGAAGCAGAAGTAAGAAATGCTTTCTTCACTTTAGTCCATTTTGACACTCTTCTGTGCCCTCTAGGACTTCCATTTGTATATTTACTCTAGAAATAAATGTACGAGGATTGCCTTTTAAGTTTTTACAGTCGAACAATAGATGGCGTTAATGAGTTGTGGCATCACTGTATTTGTGAACATAGACGTTTGTTATTGCGAAGCCAGTGGCAACTTAGAAATTGACTGAGTAGGTTGTTGATAGTGAACGTTTAAAAGAAACAAGTTTGTGCAAAAATAGAAAAAAATAATATATATTTTTTAGAGTAAATTTTATTATCTAGGCACATACAATGTCAACAATACAGAAAGAAAAAACAAAGAATATTAATGATAAATAAACTAATAAACATTAAAAATAAACAGTTCTTCTGTATGAACCACAAGAAATAAATAGACACTAATATAATCTTTGGCAAGAAACTCACAAAAAATTCTGGCTTTAATTGTCGCAAAGTAATCAATTATTTTATCAAAGTTTATATCCTTACATATTCCTTTCTCAGTCGACAAAATGGCCATATTTGACAATCTCTTTTGACTGAGCGCCGATCTTAGATATTTTGTAATCAACTTAGTTTACTAAAAGATCTTTCACACGAACCAACAGTATCGGAAATCGTTAGAAATTTTTTTAAAGCTACTTCGAGGTTGGGGTCACTGTGTATAATTTTTAAAGGTCTAAACTAGAAGCTATAGTCGCATTGAGAAGAATAGATAAAGCGTGCATCATAAAACTCGAAATTTCATCTGCCATTTTTACAGCATTTAAATCACTAATATATTAGAACTAAATTAGAAACTGATTTTTGCAAATCACACTCATAGGAGCTAGTTTCTCACCAGAAAAAAATCCAAAATCTGTTGCTACGTTAAGTTTTTCATACCTCCAGTTTAAATGAAATATAAGAGCATACAACATCCAATGATTGATTTATTTCATTTATAAAAAGTTTCTGGTCAGAAAAATTGCTTCTTTTGTCCTGTGCTTCATACATTTGCAACCTCTTTGCCCTTATTTTTCTTTTATTTTTAAATTCAGGTGTAATGTATAAACGTTCCTCAATATTTTTACATTCCTCAAACACGTCTTCGAAACCATGATCCCTCATTTCTCGCAGTTCTACCAGTCTTTTTATAAGTTGAGATGCTTTAAGCACAGTTATATTTTTTGACTGTACTACTTTATCTATTTGAGTTAAAATATTATCCCAAATTCATAGCATATCCAAAAAAAAAAATAATTAATTTTCGATTTTATGTCAATTATTTCTGAAAGATCTACTTAATCAGGCGCGTGCGCAGCACGAAGGCGCCCTGCCCTAAATGCTGATTGCATGCTGTGCTAAACATAAATTCCTTTAATGTAAGTTTTATTATTACATATTGCAAATGAATAACCTTCATTATTAATTATCTAATCAGGCGCTTTTATAAATAGGTAGTAAAAATGTTCTTTTGGTCTTTTGGTTGGCGCCCCTTTAAACTTTAAAGCGCCTCGCTCGCCACACCCTAGATCCGGCCCTGGTGGACAGCGATTTTTATCCAGTGCCGACTTAAGACACTTTGCCGCCCGGGACTAACTTTTAAAAACCCGCCATTCTCAACAAAGAAAAAATTGTTTTCCAACATCAAACTGCCAAGAGCCAGGGAAAAAAAAGATAAATGTTACAAATTTTGTTTTTTCATTACGCGAATTTTAAAGTTTAAAACCCCATCAAATGTTTTTGGAATGACAAAGTGTACCCACAGATGGGTCAAGTTTCAACTTTATGTGGGACCTAACAGAATTTCTCCGTAATTTTTGCCGGTTTACGGGTTTCGATTCAGCTCCGGTTTGAAGTCCTGGTTTAATGAAAGGTTTCGTGGAATAGACTGTAGGTAGAAATTATGAAAGTCTATGAACTCCCATATTTTTGAAATTCAATGTCAAGTTATTTTCGAATTGGTTCTGAAACGTTGGTTAATAGAACATTTCAAATGTTCATAGGGAAAATCTTCACCAGTTTCACGACTTTGCAGTCGGAGCTTTTTCGCTACATCAGTCACTCGTCCAAACTTTTTGCGTCGTTTGGTGGTTTTATTAATTGTGTAATTCAGTGATTAATTTTTAGCGACTGGTTAAAAATTGTATCCAACATAGGTACTTAGGGCCCTATTCTGTAACTCGGTGGTTAATTTTTAACGACTGGTTAAAATTTTTATCCAATAGTTATTGATTTGACAACTAAAAATAATTTATTTTGTTATATGTCAACATACTTGATTGGTTAAAAAAAATAACCAGTGGTTAAATATTAACCACTGAGATACAGAATAGGCCCCTAATTGGTTAATTTTTTAACCAGTTGCTAAAAATTAACTACTGAGTTACGGAATCTCATCAGATAGCCACTGACACCGCTCTTAGCTTAACAAATTTCTGTTCAGTACGAGTACTGAACAGAAATCGGCTGACCATGTTATAATTTGCGCATATCGCTGTCGAACATTCATCTTTTTATACCCTGAGGCTTGGACCGTCATCCTTTTTAGATCTTGTCTTACAATTTCTGAGGCCTGTATTTTAGGATTGTTACCGTTTTGCCTCCTTTACACATACCATTTAAAAGCGCCCACCTTGAATCTATAAGTACAAATCATCTCATTTTGCCAGAAAATGGATTTCATCCATTAAATTTTCTTTAATTAAATTTTTTATTTAATTTTTTTTAAGAACGTGCTCTGCTCGGTGTACCGCCCTTTACGTATCTGCCGCCGAGCGCTATAGACCCCAAAAGCCCCCCCATTAAGCCGGCACTGTTTTCATCACCTCAAGAAGTTGTTGAAGACTTTCAAAACCATGTTTCTACGATATCAGCTTCACAGTGGAAAAAATGTTTTCAGAATTGGTTTGAGAGCACGCAAAAATGTATAGACCTTAAAGGCGAATATTTCGAAAAGCAATAAAACACTTTGTTTCGAACTTGTTCGTTTCTGTTTCACTTTTTGTAAAATCTTAAAAGGCAACCCTCGTATAAGCAAAAATATAACAAAATATAATAGCAGTTGAAAGAAATTTATAAAAATTCTCATCATTTGCGTAGGTTTTTTAATTTGTTTGTTGAAAATACAAATTGACCTAACTATTACGATACTGGGCTCATATTTTTAAGCCTGAAAGTTCAATAATTTGTTGTAAAGGACAACTGGCTCCCTACCTGATTTTTCTCTTCTTCGGCTGCAACTCTCTGATACCTAGCCACCACATCAGCAGGAATCTTCCTGCCACTATCCTGGTGCTTGACGGCATCTTCGCTGGTGATGGTAACGGTAGGAGTATCATGAGTGAAAGGAGCTTCGAAGACGTCCTCCTGGTCACTCCCAGCGCTGTAGTCAGTCCGACAGTCATCACTACGCGCGCTTAGACGATATTGCTTCTTCTTCAAACTGTCCTTACGAGTCTGGATGATGTCCTTGACTTTTCCCCAGGGAGTTTTGTGCGTCTTGGCAGAGGAGAGTTTGATCAAGTCGTCCTAGAAAAAGGATCAGGGATTTTGTGCAAGGGATAATTTGATGCTAGAATTTTTGAGATAAGCTAATGAGGATGGCCGTGGAAAATAAAATTTACACTATCAGTTATTTACTGTCATTTGAAATTCAATTGCAAAAGTTAAGCTGGTTAGAATTTAGTTTATCAATTTTTTAAGATATTGTTATGAATGAAAATATGGAATTAAACAGAAAGCATTTTCGAATCATGATTAATAATGTCACAGCTTTGACGGTTTTTAAGTCAAACAGAAATTAATTTAATATTTTTTTTTATATTCAATAATTAGAGTCACAGCTTTGGTAGTTATTAGGTCATCAGAAATTAATTTGATCGTTTTGATAGTTTTTATTTTACTTTAATTAGTTTAAAATTGAAAGTTCTAAAAGAAAATTGTTTGGAAGCTTCAAATAAATATCTTGAAGTCATATTTGAATACGTTCCTATCTTCACTTCAAAACTATTGAGTAGTACTGTAAGTACAAAGTGTACGTTTTATTATTTTGTGACTGTAGAAAAAATCTTGTGTGTGTTTCGATCTCAAATGGACAATGTCGATTTCGAGAGAACAACCTCTGAATCGACAATCTCCTATTTTGTGCTCTTAATACACAAATAGCTATATTATCTCACGATTTTAGAATTCTAAGTCATAAGAATTTAATTGATCGCAAAATGCTAGTATTTAAATATTGGATTCATTCTCGAATTCATTCTTGTAATCAATATTTTTGAGCCATAATCAAAAAATTCTTTGTTGTAATCAACACTTAAACCTTAACATTTATTATTTTAATATAACAAAATAACAATGCTAGAGCTCCAAGGCAAACAAATTAAAAAGAATATTGTTCAATTTTATCACTTTACTGTGTAAGTTGTATAGTATTTTTTTTCTTTTCGAATAAGACCATTTTACAAAAATTTTCTAATATATATTGTCTTGAAATGGCGCCCCCTATGTCAGGCGCCTTTGTGCGGGGCACAACCTGCCCACCCGCACGGAGCGGCCCTGTGCATACCTTCGTGTAAAATCTTTAATTAATTTCTTTTTATTATGACCTTTAATGAAGAGGATGACAAAGACGGTTCTTAAGATTATTCTTATGACAGCTAGAAAAATTCGAAAGGTACGCCCTTTTAAATAGTAATGTTGTCATATTTAGTAAGTGACAAATGTTAAATTCGTACGAATTGTAGTTATATTAATACATCTGATATCAATCAGAAACTTTACATTGTATGTAATTCTACTTCCAGGTCATTTTCCAATTTAAACCTGTAAAAACAAACCTTAGGCATTGCTTTGAAATAACGACTGCGAGTAACCGTCTTTTGTCAGTTACAATACTTAATGTGAAATGCGTGTATCGTGTCCTAGTGTTGTAAATAATTTACAAAGAAAAACTGCAAAACTAAAATGTAATAGTAAGTATAAATATTATAGCTTATAATTTACAGATTACATTGATGTATAGTTTGTTACTAAAATGTAAATATTTGGAATGAAAAAGGTTCGATAAACTTTGTGCTAATATAATGACCATAAAGATATAATTATTTTAAATAAAATAAAATATAACAACATATAAACTATTATTCACGAAAGATGACTATTCAAGGTCATCTGTGAGCCGTCTGATATAATATTGCTTGCAGATAACTTCATTGCATTTAGTTTGCATAGGCGTGCAACATGAAATATTTATGGAAACATTTTAACTGAAAAAATAAGAGTAATTCATTTGAAAATTATTTTTCTTTCTAAATAATGCCTTTCTGAAAGATTTATGTTCTTCACTTATGTTTTTGCAAAATACAAAAACATAGACTTAACTTACAAACCAAGGAATAATAATTTGATTTAAACGTCAACGCCACTGGGTAAATATTAGCACAGAGGGCAGTGCAGTAGATAATTAGGTATCTGTAATTCTACGACATATGTCATTATTATTTATAGTGTTTTAGAAAGCAATGCCACTATTTACGTATATCTGTCACACCACATAAATTAAATAGATATAGGTCAAATAATCTTTCTCTTTCTAATACAAAATGTTGCTAAGCTACTGTTATAAAGTGATGTGCATTCTTTCTTCGAACAAATGACCTTGAATAGTCATCTTTCGTGAATAATAGTGTAGAACATTATTATAGATTTGAGATAGCTTTAAAATTTAGTTACAAAAAATGCACAATATTACGTGTCATGTATAATACGACTTATTTCTTCAAACAAATGACCTTGAATAGTCTTCTTTCGTGACTAATAGTTTATACCAGTGGTCGCCAACTCGTTGATCGCGAGCTACCGGTAGCTCGCGTGGATACTTCCGGTAGCTCACACAGGTATATCTTAAAAGAACTAAAAATGATAGAATTTTCCGTAGTTTCTCATTTTTTTTTTCATTGATCACTTCAGTATCTAAGGAGTGAGAATTATTTGTTGTAATGTTATATATATATATATATATATATATATATATATATATATATATATATTGTGTATTTTTAATTATTTTATGTATATTGTATATGGTTTGGAAATGAAAAACAATATTTTTTCGTTGCACAATTGACAAGCATTTCTCGCTGTTAAAATAAATTTATAATACTACCGATACTACATTCTCCTACTAATATATACACCTTGCGCGTCTTCTTTCAAAATAGATATTTCAAAATCCGTTGCAACCCTATGACAGTAAAAATCATGTGCAAATAATTTCTAACTTGAAGAATGCCTATAAATCTCGTTTTGAATATTTCAACGAAATCGGACTAGTGGCACAATTTGTTGCTCTCGAAAAAATAATATTTAAAGGTATTTTGCGAGCTTCTAGTAAAGTGCCATTTCCGGTTATCCGATTTTCACCAAAATTTAATGGGCTCTTTCCATTACAGAAAAAGTTCGAAATACAAGGTTTCAAAATTTTCTGAATGATAGTATTTCATACAAGAGAGATAATGTTTCAGTTGACGCTAGGGTTGGCGTAGCTCAGTTGGTAGAGCTCCAGACTAGAGATTTGGAGGTTCCGGGTTTGAACCCCGGCGTCAGCTGATTTTTCTCTCGCATTTGTACAATTTGTCTTAGTAGTAATCACTTAATTACACGCTTCTATAGCATCACTTTTCAATTTAACCTTCGGTAAAATTCTCCTTAAATTATCAAAGTCGTTCGTGGACGTAAATCATTGTCAATAGCTCGTAAAGAGAAGTCTTTGATACGATGCCACATTAGACTTTACTATACAAGAGAGATAATATTTCAGTTGACGCTAGTGTTGGCGTAGCTCAGTTGGTAGAGCTCCAAACTAGAAATTTGGAGGTCCCGGGTTCGAACCCCGGCGTCAACTGATTTTTCTCTCGCATTTGTACAATTGATACTATTTCAGTTAGAGTTGAGGATTCACACACAGACATCATCGTGAAAATGTAGAAATTGGATTCTAGGGACCTTAAAACGTAGTCATTTACCAAAATCTCGATATGCGATTTTTAGCACGATCCCTATACCTCCCTTACCAAGGGTAGCGGGAGGTAAAAAGATTGATAAATATCTGTTGTAGTCTTAAAGTTTATTACATATATTAAAATTTCGGGTGTAAAACTTATTTTATTGACGCAAAAAAAATTATAAATATTTTGTTGAAAGATAAATAAATAATCTCCTCGTCAATAATATTTTGAAGAACTTATTTACACTAATTTCCATTTTTACATCCTGTTTTAAAAGTACTGACGAGATTGTGCAAACATTCCTTACTTATGTAAACTCAGCATTCTTCAAAATATTTAGCTCGCTTCACTACTGCGAATTATGTTGATACATTAGTTGTATTTTCTATATTTGGTCGTGGTGTCTAATTGGGGATACCTTACTAACAGTTTGGGAATTCTCGCAGTAGGATCCTGAAGTGTAGTCCAAGGAGCGACTGCGCCGTTCGCCGTCTTCTTCGTCGGAGGTTCTGGAGGTTCGGTGCTTTTGGGTACCTGCGGATCCTGTACGGGATATGCTCCTTCGGTGGTCTAAAATAAAAAAATATTTTTTGAGATTTATTGCTTTTGGAAAGTCATGTAAATAAATACGTCATCGCAGATATAAATTCATTGCTTTATGTCTGTATACAGAGTGCTAAAATTATGACGCTAAACTTTTATATAAAAGATACCGTTCACTTTAGGAACCACTGATCCCGAATCTAATGTTTTGAATTTTGTAATGAATAACCCCATTCACCTTAATAACAAATTAGATAATTGATAATTTATCTAGATCTTAAAAACTGTTGAAAAGTTTAAAAAGTTATTAATTTTTAAAATAATTTCTACTAAACTATCTATACTATTATTCACGAAAGATGACTATTCAAGGTCATTTGTTCGAAGAAAGAATACACATCACTTTACAGAAGTACCTTGGCAACATTTTGTATTAGAAAGAGAAATATTATTTGGCCTATGTCTATTTAATTTATTTGGTGGGACAGATATACGTAAATAGCGGTATTACTTTCTAACACATTATAAATAATAAGGACGTATGTCGTAGAATTACAGATATCTAATTATCTACTACAATGCCCCCTGTGCTAATATTTACTCAGTGGCGTTGCCGTTTAAATCAAATTATTATTACTTGGTTTATAGTTAAGACTACGTTTTTGAATTTTGCAAAAACATAAGTGAAGAACATAAATCTTTCAAAAAGCCATTATTTAGAACGAAACATAATTTTTAAATAACATACTCTTATTTTTTCAGTTAAAATGTGTCCATAAATATTTCATGTTACACGCCTATGCTTACGAAATGCAGTGAAGTTATCTGCGAGTAATATTATATCAGACGGCTAACAAATGACCTTGAATAGTCATCTTTCGTGAATAATAGTTTATCTATCTATTTAGGGCTTGTATACAGCTGTCGCCGTTTACCCTTCAACCGGACTCACCGAGCCGCAGTGTTTTACCACTGCCGTACTGCCAGTTGTATTTCAGCCATTGCTACATTTATTTAAGATGTGTAAGTGGCCAGCTTATAGCATCCGAGTGTGATTAATACAAGTAGCTGTATTTATTTTTTACGACAAATCACACATTGTCGGTCGACGGGAATCGAACGCACGGAACATGGTTCGGGTGACGTCACTGCGGGCTACGAGATGTGCGCTCGCCCGCTCAGCCACCAAGCCGACTCTACTAAACTATTATTCACAAATGATAACTACTCAAGGTCATTTGTGAGCTGTCTGATATAATATTACTTGCAGATAACTTCATTGCATTTCGTATGCATAGGCGTGCAACATGAAATATTTATAGACACATTTTAACTGAAAAAATAAGAGTAATTCATTTGAAAATTATGTATGTATGTTATGTATGTTATATAATGCCTTTCTAAATGATTTGTGTTCTTCACTTATGTTTTTGCAAAATACAAAAATATAGACTTAACTTAAAAACTAAGGAATAATAATTTGATTTAAACGTCAACGCCACTGGGTAAATATTAGCACGGAGGGCAGTGTAGTAGATAATTAGGTATCTGTAATTCTACGACATATGTTATTATTATTTATAGAGTGTTAGAAAGTAATGCCACTATTTACGTATATCTATCACACCACATAAATTAAATAGACATAGGTCAAATAATCTTTCTTTTTCTAATACAAAATGTTGCTAATCTAGTGCTATAAAGTGATGTATATTCTTTCTTCGAACAAATGACCTTGAATATTAATCTTTCGTGAATAATAGTATACTTGCAAGCCTTCTGATTTCTGATATTGCATTTTTAAATATATAAATAAATATAAATATATCATCATGGCATATTACCCATTGCTGATTATGCTAATCTGCTTTTTATATTTTGCGTTCATAATGAAGTCATTTCGATACGCAATATTTTGTTTTAGTCGGAAGGTACTAGATGACGTTTCTTTAACCCATTTTTACCTAATTTATTTTTAGTTAATTGACAATTCATTTTAATAATATATAATGTCGAAATTATTATTTTTTTTTATTTAGGGACAATTTTAAGGAATGTTTAACAATTCATGTATCTGTTGGAATATTTTGATGAAAATTGGTATACTTATGTTTTTTGGTACGAGAAATTTACTGGTGAGGTCGTTGAAGGTGTACCACACACCCGTTTTTAGGTATGAGGATGGTGTGGTTTAAAAAAGGGTGGTAATTTTTAAAAAATTAAAAATTCTGAAAATTTGTATTTAAGTAGTTTGAAGGGTGTAGATTTAAGATTTTAAAACCACAGGTCGATATCTCTTTTCGTGTCCGAGATATTCGGCCTCAAAACTTTGCTCAAAATTGACCATTTTTGGGTCATTATACACCGCTGGCGATATCACCATTAGATTCTACGAGCAAAATTACATAAGCATACCAATTTTCATAATTTTTGAACAACTATTACAATCTCCAGAACGAAAAGTCTGAAAATGACCAAAAATCGCAAAAAATCTAAGGTGTACCCCTAGCGATTTTATCAATTTTTGACAATTTTAAGGAATGTTTAATAATTAATGTATCCGTTGGAATATTTTGATGAAAATTGGTATACTTATGTTTTTTGGTACGAGAAATTTACTGGTGAGGTCGTTGAAGGTGTACCACACACCCATTTTTGGGTATGAGGATGGTGTGGTTTAAAAAGGGTGGAAATTTTAAAAAAATTAAAAATTCTGAAAAATTGTATTTAAGTAGTTTGAAGGGTGTAGATTTAAGATTTTAAAACCACAGGGCGATATCTCTTTTTGTGTCCGGGATATTCGGCCTCAAAACTTTGCTCAAAAATGCCCATTTTTGGGTCATATCCCAAAAATGGTCAATTATACACCGCTGGCGATATCACCAATAGATTCTACGAGCAAAATTACATAGGCATATCAATTTTCATAATTTTTGAGCAACTATTACAATCTCCAGAACGAAAAGTCTGAAAATGACCAAAAATCGCAAAAAATCTAAGGTGTACCCCTTGCGATTTTATCAATTTTTGACAATTTTAAGGAATGTTTAATAATTAATGTATCCGTTGGAATATTTTGATGAAAATTGGTATACTTATGTTTTTTGGTACGAGAAATTTACTGGTGAGGTCGTTGAAGGTGTACCACACACCCATTTTTGGTAATGAGGATAGTGTGGTTTAAAAAAGGGTGAAAATTTTTAAAAAATTAAAAATTCTGAAAATTTGTATCTAAGTAGTTTGATGGGTGTAGATTTAAGATTTTAAAACCACAGGTCGATATCTCTTTTCGTTTTCGAGATATTCGGCCTCAAAACTTTGCTCAAAAATGCCCATTTTTGGGTCATATCCCAAAAATGGTCAATTATACACCGCTGGCGATATCACCATTAGATTCTACGAGCAAAATTACATAAGCATACCAATTTTCATAATTTTTGAACAACTATTACAATCTCCAGAACGAAAAGTCTGAAAATGACCAAAAATCGCAAAAAATCTAAGGTTACCCCTTGCGATTTTTTCAGTTTTTGACAATTTTAAGGAATGTTTAATAATTTTCATAATACCATACTGTTAAATGTGCTTTAACAGTACTATATGCTCAACCGATATATGCATCAAAAGAGCCACGGCCGTTATTTTTTATAACAGTACAATTATTAAAAATCATGTGTTCCTAAAAAAAATCTCAGCATCATGAAATTGTCATGAAGAGCTGTCACCTGTCAATATGCCATAGAAAATAGAATTTTAAGAAGATATTTTATGTTATTATGAAAAATACTGAACGTCACACGGCTGATATACAAATAACAGACACGGTTGATTATACAATCTCGGCTATCGCCTCGATTTTACAACATTCAACCTCATCTGTTATTTGCTACATATCAGCCTTATGACGTTAATAACTATAATGTATCCGTTGGATGAAAATTGGTATACTTATGTTTTTTGGTACAAGAAATTTACTGGTGAGGTCGTTGAAGGTGTACCACACACCCATTATTGGGTATGAGGATAGTGTGGTTTAAAAAAGGGTGAAATTTTTTTAAAAAATAAAAATTCTGAAAATTTGTATTTAAGTAGTTTGAAGAGTGTAGATTTAAGATTTTAAAACCACAGGTCGATATCTCTTTTCGTGTCCGAGATATTATTTTATTTTATTTTTTTTTATTTAGGGAAGATTATTTACATGAAAATGTACAAATGCTTGCAAATATAAACACAAATTGAGTAAGTAAATGTTATTGTAGAAGGCGCAAAATATAAAAAATAGTATAAAGAACTCATTTTATAAGACTTTCTTTCGCACTTGTCAATTAGAAAACTCGCTAGCGTGCGAAAAAAACATGTCTTATAAAACACGTTCTTTAATATACTATTGTACGCAGATTTCGGTAACGATGATGACATCCAATCAGTATTTGCGAACAGTGTTTGAGAACAAAATCTAGATCAAGGGATATTAAAATAATCATATCTAGAACTACAAATCGCTTCCAATTTAGAAGTTTCATAAAAAAAATTAAAGTAAAAACTTTGGAGGATTTCATTTTGTATTATTTATTATTTAGCGTATGGCTAACAAATTATGTAATATAATGCGCTACTTGCGTGCCATTTTTTTATATAATATTTTTGAAGAGATGATAAATACTTTCTACCCATATTTTTTCTTTTTGCAAAATTTTCATTAATTGGCCAGAAAAAAATTAATGAAATTTTAATATTTAAATTACCGCCGTGTATGACGTACAATTACGCCGAACCAATGAATGGCCATAAAGCAATAACATCGGTATGTCCAACAGCAACGGCATTTGCGGGTAATTTAAACATGAAGATCATCTGTTTGACGTTTGAATAATAGTCTGGAGGTTAACATTTTCGTTTGTCATTTTTATCTTGTACGAGTATAAGCTAAGTTAAAATCCTTCAAAATCCTGCTTAACAATTCGAAATACATAATAAAAGTAATAGAAACCACGCAAATTGTAAATAATAAAGATGAGAGAGAGAGTGACAGAAAAATGAACTAATGTCAAAATCAAATTAAAACTCGCACTCGCTCGCCATCTACAGGTTATATACTAAATTATGCATCCCTTTCTCCAATTCAAAATAATGACGTCAAAGAAAATCTTCTTTCTTAATTTATTAAAAAACAAATATTTTTTAAAAATAAAATTTATATCAGATTTTCAGTACCACGCAAATAGCCTATTACAAACAATTTCGGTGTATACGAGTTCGTCCACGAAACCCAGGTAGCAGTAAACAAATATGAGCCGTAAAGGCCAACGCGTACTTGAGCGACTGAAGCTAAGAGCGGCGAAGAGAAGTTTTTTTATTCAATGCATTATGATTGATATGTATACGCGCACTTTGGAGCAGCGAAGAGCAGATCAACGAGGCGACTATACACCCATAAGAATATATTGAATTAAAAAACTTCACTTCGCCGTGCATCGCTTCGCCGCTCTGTGCGTTAGCTAAAGGTTTTTGTTGATTTAATTGAAATGGTCGAACTCGTCTACGTCCAACAATTTTTTCTCAAACAATAAATGTCTAAACTTCATTATTTATTATTATTTATTATATATTGTAAAAATAAAAAGTATTTTTAACATTTATATAGTTTATTTTTGTTTACAGATTTTCCGGAGTTCTTCGAACAGGTCAGAATTTATCGTATTTATTTATTTCTAATTTTTTATTTGTGTATATGTAGATAAATAATTAAAAAATGAGATATACTCATTTATAAATAATATGTTAAATTAAAAATATAAATATTTATTAATAATTCGCATTTTCAAGGACATGTTGTTGATCAACCTTAAGGGTCGAATCTATCCATAAAAAAGAAAATAAAGTTCATAAAAACAAATCTATATTTAATTATAAATACAGGGTGTTTCAAAAATACTGTAAATTTTTTTGAGGCGTATAGTACTGCCCAAAATAAGTAAAAAAGCTTAATTGACATAGGACTGATCTTCAATTGTTTTCGAGAAAAGCGAGAAATGGAAAAAAACTGACAAAGATACTGATCGAACAAAATTTTGCCTATCTCAGTAGAGCATAAAAAAACGATAAAATTGTATCTATATAAAACGTTTTTCTCAATTTCTAATAGTTACGAGGTTATTTGAAAATTAAATATTGGCCAAGGTCGCCATAACATTTAACATAGTATAATTATTTGATTAAAAAAAAAAACATCTAAGATGACCTCTGAAAGGTAAACAAAAAATACTATTTAATCAAAGTCGTAATTCTTATAGTTTTGAAGATAGCAGACGTAAACACCGTAAAACTCATTTCTCACTGTCTGAAATCTCGGAAACAATGGAAGATCGGACCCATGTTGATTAAGCTTTTTTACTCATTTGGTCAGAACTATATGCCCTTAAATTTTTTTACAGTATTTTTGAAACATCATGTATAATAGTACAAATTTAAAACAAATATCAATGATTCGCGTAAAGTTTTATACTTTTATAAACCACTTTGTTTACAATGATTGTCCTACATTTTGCAAGGACAAACTTTTACTATTTCATCTCCTAGGCGGAAGTGTTTAAAATGACTTGGTTTAACATTATCATTTCTCTTGAATGACTTCATAACTGAAATATTCTGTATGCGGAAACTCAGTGACAACCAGGTGCTATCTCAGTTCATTGAGAGTTCCTAGCTGGTGCTGTGTGCTTGTTGCATGTAACCGTTCGCGCCACGGAGAAGTTCTATTTATACCCCTGTTGGCGTTCGGCCGACCTTTTTCCGATATTCGTGAACTGCTCTATTTCTTTCACGTGTGGAACTATGCGCCAGTGTCAACGGACCAACTTATTCCATTCTAAATCGATCAACGTGGTAGTGGTTACAAAAAATTAAACAGATTCAGAGTTGAATTTAAACTTAAAATGAAACTAAATTTTATTTACTCTATCGGGATGAAATCAAAAGTAATAGCTAATTATACAACAAGAGAGAGATATGTATAATTTTTCCCTAGATAATTTGAAGCCCAAGAACGCAACTGTCCGAATTCGGGCATTGTGAGTAGTGATGCACGCGAGGCGAGACGAGAAATATAAAATATTGATCTCGTCTCGTTTTCGGATCTGTAATCTCGATCTCGCTCTCGTTCTCGCACATTTTTTTGGGTCTCATCTCGTTCTCGCACGAGACTCTCGCTATAAAAATGAGCGCATGCGCACTACGTATTTACGTAACTGTTTAACTAGAAGAGATAATTTCGCACCAATAGCACCGTCTTCCATGTATTTGCAATAAAGAGACGAAACACTAAATTCTGGTCACCAAATTATTTCAATACGAACATAATGTTTATTCATTTACGGTCACCACAAAATGTGATAAGTTAGTAAATAATTTAATTTACCTCTAAAATATCCAATTTATCATCAAATTGTGATGTCTAAACTATTTCAATACGAACATCTGTTAACACATTTTGTCTGTCATCAGTAAAACGAATTAAACTATAAGTACCTACACTTTTTCATTAAATATATGCCACTATTTAAGTAAGATTAAGTTATAAAAAACCGCTACACTGGTAACCCGCCGGCAACCAATCACTCCGCTTCTCTCCCTGTTGGCTCCCATCGATGCTTAATATCACATCCTTTACTTTTCAGGGGCGACAATAGTTTTATTAACCGTGGTTTTAACTGGAGTGAATTAGGGGCTGAAATATTAGAGAAAACTAGTTCTATATTGGATACAATACCGATTTTGTCTTTATTTTTGCATTTCCTCCTGGGAACAATACTAATCGAATCGACTCTAGATAGACTCAAAAAATATAGTGAATTCATATAATTTTCACATTTACGTGTTCTATATGCATGAATTAGCGTTGACTCCACTCCTCGTACGGTACATTTTTCATTGAATTTATGAATCAAAGCTATAAAGTTACAAATATTTTTTATTGCGAGACTCTCGCGAGAATCTCGCGTGATTTCTCGCTTCTCGCAGTTGTTATATCGATCTCGCCTCGAATTTTAAACTGCAATCTCACTCTCGTTCTCGTCTCGAATAACGCAACGAGACGAGACGAGATGCGAGAGTACTCTCGCCTCGTCGTGCATCACTAATTAGTAATAACAATAATATAAATGATAATAAATGTAGGTACAATAAACTACAATTGCGATACTTGGTGAAACTGTTCTAATATAAATGTAATTTTATTTTCACAAAAATATGTTAGCATTATGTTCCAAATAAGTTAAAATAATAATAATAAACTTATCAAATTGTTTGATTAATACAGCGTAGCAAAATAATGCATCAATTTCAATGCGACGATAAAGTGCAGAGCTCGAGATGTATTCACCATTCGCTTCTGTAAGAGGTAGGAGAAGCGTCATTGCCATGGCAACCAAAGTATCTAACCAGTAAACGCTAGCTGCGCGCGCAACTTTGAAGCGTTTATTTGAAATTTGAATTGCTCTTCATGCGATTCGGGTTGGGGATGATCAGTTATTATAATACTTAGTAGATAATTTGTTATTTAAATTATATTAATGTTTATTTCAAGCTTTATAGTACATAATATGAAAAATTTAATGTGTTGGAAATAATTTCAAAAATGTTTTGTTTTCTGAAAAAACAGGTAAAGTTGCTCTTCATTTGCGCTTATTAACGTATTATTATGTACTTGTATACATAAAAATATAAAATATAGAAATTTATATTAGTTTACTTAAGCTTGACTTCAAGATTATATAAAGTTCTTAAAAGTAAATAATGTATGTATATTATAACTTCATGATTTCATTGCTATTTTTACTACAATACACTATTGTTTATAACGTTTATATTTAAATTTATTTACTAGTGTTTATTTAAAACTGTGTACAAATGTTTTACAAATTTATTATCTTCTGTTAAAATGCTTTGAAAATAAATGTTCCAAATAGCATATTCATGTTCTGTAGACAGTCTGTTTATATACTTTTCTATCTTTCAATTTTTACGTTGATTGTTTTGCATTTACTACAAACATTTAGCGCATTTTTAAAAGATAAATAAGCAGCAATTCGTCAACAAGTCATTATCGTCAATTTGCAAAGCCAACTTTGCACATTGCACAGTTTTATTCCAACGCGTTGCTACGCATAATTGTCCCGGAAATATTAAAATAACCTTCAAAATGCAACTATAAACACGAATAATTCTCTTTCAATATTCTACGCAGAAGTTGAGAATTTTTAACAAGAATTTTCAACTTGATTGTGTGTATTTTAGTAACAACGCATTTTTGAATTATTTCGACTGTTTTCGTTTACGATTTTGGCGAGATTTGTACGTGGGTATACGAAATAAATTATGTGAATGAAATTTTGCGCGAGAATTATGATTATGTTTGTTATTTCGAAGTGTAGAAAATCTCATTTGATGCAGTTATTGCAGATGGTATTAGTAGGTGGATATAGTACGCTCATATTTTTTGGTATCATAATCATTAGTCTATTAGCTATTTGACAAATAAATTATATATTATATAATATATAAATTATATAATACATACGAGTATACAGGGTGGTGACGCAGCATAGGGATTTCAATGATAAAATCTTAATGTGCAATTATTTGCTCCCCTAATTATTTTAGAGCAAAATAGTATTGAGATTTTTGTTACAGAAAAAAAAATATTGCATCCGAATATGCTCTTGTTTATATTTTTTCAATTTCCGGAACCGTAAAAATAACCTAAAACAATAATAACATTTTTACAAAAATCGTAGATGCCATGGAACAAAAATTTAAAGAAAAGCGCAAACATCTGTCAAAGATTCTTCACGTTTAAACCTTAAAGAAATCTTAAATTTCGTTCTCGTCAAACTACATTGTTGTAATCAACTATTACATTGTTGTCATCAACTACAATAAAAATGTTTTTATTTTCCTCGTTTTGCAAATAAGTTTAAACGTTAAGAATCTATGAAAGATGTTTGCTTTTTTGTTAAAATTTTTGTTCCATGGCATCAATGATTTTTGCAAAACTGTTATTCTTTTCGACTATTTTTACAGTTCCGGAAATTGAAAAATTATAAACACTAGCATGCTCGGATGCAATATTTTTTGCTGTACAAATAATCCTATTGTTTCTAAATGTTACGCCTCACAAATCTCATGCCTATATTCACTATCAAATTTGAACTCTAGACTTCATTTCACGTAAGAAAATAGTAGATGGCACTTGAGACCCAACCGGTTTTAAATGCATAATAAGTAAAAAATATATGATCTCATTTAAAATAACAAAGTTGTTCCCACCGATTGAAAATTGAAATAAATTAATTCTACATTAAAATAGTCTAGTAAAATAGAAATTGTTTGTTAATCTAACCGGCCTCGTAGCTCTTATAGTTCTCAAGATGGCAATAGTGTACCACTTAAAATGAACATCCTGTATATATTTGTAAACATGTTCAAGACCTGAATGTTAAAAATTACAACAAAACATGGTTGAACATCATTTAATTTCATAGATTTTACTTGATAACTGACAATATGATATTTTTTTCTTTTTTGTGAACTAGGTTTGCATTCTGACCAATCAAAGGGCAGAATCATTGAATTTAGAATACCCCTATTATTGTTATTATTATTATTATTATTATTATTATTATTATTATTATTCAATTATAAATTCAATGCAGAATTTATATTCCTATTAATTTTTCCCAACAGAGATGTTGTAAAACTGCTTTGAATTTGATTATTTTACATTTGTCTGTGTTCGTGGGGTTGCATATGAGGTTATTTAATACCAGTTTAATTTAATAATTGATTGAGGCAGCCTAATCCCACAAGTGCTAAACGCATACGGGAGGGATGAAAAGTGTATGAATATTGGACGTCATAATAGGACGATAACCACACTTACCTATATCACTTGTTAAATAGGCTACTTGCGTGGTACGGAAAATCTGATATCTATCACTAAATACCTAAAGTAAAATTAAAAACGTATGTAAAAATTAAATTTTATTTAAAAAAAATTATATGTTTTTTAATAAATTAAGAAAGAAGATTTTCTTTGACGTCATTATTTTGAACTGGAGTAAAGGATGCATATTTAAGAATGTAACCTGTAGATGGCGAGCGAGTGCGAGTTTTAATTTGATTTTGACATTAGTTCATTTTTCTGTCACTGTCTCTTTTCTTTATTATTTAAAATTTGCGTGGTTTCTGTTACTTTTATTACGTATTTCGATTTATTAAGCAGGATTTTGAAGGATTTTAACTTAGTTTATACTCGTACAAGATTAAAATGACTAACGAAAATATTAACCTCCAAACTATTATTCAAACGTCAAACAGATGATCTGTCATGTTTAAATTACCCACAAATGCCATTGCTATTGATGTACCGATATTATTGCTTTAAGGCCATTGGTTCGGCTTAATTGTACGTCATACACGGCGGCAATTTAAATATTAAAATTTCATTAATTTTTTTCTGGCCAATTAATGAAAATTTTGCCAAAAGAAAAAATATGGATAGCAAGTTTTTATCGCCTCTTCAAAAATATTAAATAAAAAAATGGCACGCAAGTAGCCCATTATAGATGAGTGTACTTTCAATTTTTGGTTTTCGAATATACTTTCGTAATAAAGTTTTACTGATTACTATTTCTATGATATTTGGATAAAGTAATAAGTACTTTGTATTGTGAGAATTTTGATTGCACTTTAGCAAAAATTGAATATTAAACTTTGCGAACTATCTATGTTTTAATTAGATTACGTTTGCCAAGTACGAAATACGGAACTTAATTTTTTAAATAGAATTTTATACGAAATCTTGAAATAATTTTTAACTTTCTGTTGGATTATCCTATAATAATCACTATAATGATTGAATTTGCTATTAGTTAATAATATTTATAAGAACTGATACTATTTTATTTAAATTTAATAAAAATTTAAATTGCGCTCAATTCGTTTGTATATTGGATTTATCAGTTTAGAAATCGCGGAAGTAGAGAAGTACATATGTGTAATTTTCAGTTCAGAAATAGAATTTTGACATTTGGATTGCGATCAAATGTGTATACAGGGTCATTAGCCTTTCATAAACACTGTACTGTATTCATTCTCATTATAGAGAGTAAAATTTACTAGAAAATAGAAAACTTGTAGAACACTCCAGAATCAAAGTACAATATTCTCAAAAGCTCGTATAAAATTTTATTAAATATATCAAGTGCTAACAATTACTCGAAAACAATGCCTAAATTTTAAGCAAACCTTAAAAAAACTGTTGGCTATATATAATAATTCATTTGCATGATATTTAATTTCGATGGAATATTGTCATATTAAAGAACGCGTAAAATTTAAGTTCTGTATAGGTGCAACCGGCTATTAGACCGTTATCAGGGTAGAAATGATCATAATAAATATATCATGTAGTTTTAGAGATAAGTTGATCAGGACCGCCAAAATTAAAAATTTAATAGAACAGATTTATTAAATCTATTTGATTTCACATTAAAATAATTATTGTGTAGAACATTTAATATTAAATATTAATAGTATATTACATCCGAGGTGGGATACATTTCATTATAGCTGAGGGCTTATGTAAATTACTCTTTTTAAAATAATAATTTTCAAAATAAATCGATGAGTTATAATCTTAATTTTATTAAGATTTTTGATAGCTCTATTAAAATTTGTTTAGCCTACTTTATAATACGGATCTATGACAATATTGCTAGGAAACTCCTACATAAAAATCTGATGTGGCCAACACCAAACCTCCCGCTATTTAATTTTTATTAATTTAAATATACATACATATTTAGTTATTGCGGAAACTGTATTAAGATCCATTCCATATAACTATAGTGCTATTTACTATTTTCTTTTTAAAACGTTACTATTATTAATATGAAATGATTAGTTCTTTGATAGTAACATTTATCTGTCAGTTACATACATTTGAGATATGAACTGTGTAACCAAGGAGTTTTGTTTGTTTAAAGCGTAGGCTCCGGGATTATAATTATAGATAATTTTATAAATTTATCTATAAACTATATAGAAAAAGTATTTATACAAATCTGTAGAAAATTTAATAATATTTAATTTCTATAATAACAAATCTTGAAAAAATTTCACTTGAAGGTATTTTTCGAAGAAAATCTATTTTGAGCTTCAAGTAAAGTGCCATTTCCGGTTATCTGATATACACCAAAATCTAATGACCTCTTCCCATATTAGAATAAGGTAGAAATACAAGGTTTAATTTTTTTTTGAATGATAGTATTTGAGTTAAAGTGGAGGATCCACACACACACCTACACCCACAAACACACACACACACACACAGACAAACACACAGCCACACACCGCTACACACACACCGCTACACACACACACACACACACACACACACACACACACACACACACACACAAACACAAACACAAACACAAACACAAACACAAACACAAACACAATCACAAACACAAACACAACACACACACACACACACACACACACACACACACACACACACACACACACACACACACACACACACATCGTGAAAATTGGATTCAGGGACCTTAAAAAGTGGTCATTTACCAAAATCTTGATATGCGATTTTTAGCACGATCTCTATACCTCCCTTACCAAGGGCAGCGGGAGGTAAAAAACGTTTCCAACCCGTGGAGGTGGAAGTGAAACTGTTATTTCATCCCCAAGATATTGTTATTACAGTTAGAAATGACGTATTTCCCGACCTCTAAAAGGTTAATAATCGACTATTACTTTGATGACCCCCCAAATAAATCTATGAATAGAAATTTCTGGCTTATCTTTTTCTGGGTGTTATTCGCAGATTCGATCATATCTGTGCTATAAAGGATGCTTTACAGTTATTGTGGAGAGAGCACTGCATATTGATATGGTGTGTTTCATCGAAGATCCTCCATTGCGATTTTAATGTTAATTTTTAAATGTTGAAATATTGTCTCCTATACTTATTTTTTAGTAAAACAGTTAAATAGTGATTTGTAGAGAAGAAAATCACCGTCTACAACTTCCCGTCAACCTCAGTGAACCTGCAAAACTTTTCGTTACGGTTGAAGAAAAACAAAGTCATCACGTCTTTCGTAGGCCCATAGTATTTTCTTAGGCTATGCCTGTAGGCTAATCCGGCTCTGTTCAGTAATAAAGGCCTCCTTTTAAATTTAAAGTAGGGGAGAATGTGTCAGATGTTACAAAATTTAAATTTTTATTTTTCACGAGTTAACGTTACATTTCGAAATTTTGAAATTACCTATATGAGAACTTACCCACCTTAGTGAATAATATTTTACATTTTAAACTTTTGAAAATGTGACAAATATAAAAGTATTTTTAGTCAGGCATTACAAATGTTACAATTGCCACCTAACTGGTGTTAATAGTAACAGGTCCAGTGTTAATTGTAACAAATGTTAACAGTGATGTAATAAGATAAAATAAACGATAAAAGAGGAAATTATTGAAAAAAAAAAAATACATTTATTTATTATATTTATTTTAATTAATTCAATCTCTTGATGTGTACCACAAATTAGTAAATATAGAAATTATAAAATAAAAATAAAACACAAATTAATTTCTTCTTTTAAAATGTACCATCAAGGAAAAGAAACAACTTTTAATTTAATAAATGAAGTATACCTATATTTATTACCCCAGAAAATACAAAATTCAGATGAGTCAACTAAAAGCCAACAAAATATATATTCTGCTGGTGATATGGACCATTTTGATCAATGCCTTTACTCGCTAACGGAATTGCAGTTTAGGTAAACATAAAATAGGTCTAGATTTTATATTTTCGACACTGCAACCAATCTCCTGTGCTCAAAAAATATGGGCAAATACATATCAAAGTTTCCTCATCGGAGTCATCTGAAGAGTAATCTGCGACTGTTACTTTCGGAACTGTTTTTCTTTTCTTTGCTCTTCTTCTTTTATGTTTTCGATAGCAGTGGTTTTTTCTTGTAATTTTTATCATAATAATACTGTACTTAATTATTAAACACGTTACAATCGACACCCTGGCATGTATTACAACTGACACCGTTTAACTTATAAAGATATTATTTGCTTTATTGTGTATATTAGGTAATAATTCGAAATGTTTTTAATGAAAAATAAAGCAGATATAACTCACAAACTGATCCTTAACTTGAAATATTTCCGAGCATAGCACTTATAGTGTTTTAGAAACAATGTTTGTCACTACCTGTATTTACTTTTTTTTGTCGACATTCGTCAGAAACAGACGCCGTATTTGCGCGTATGTATTTGCACTAAATACCAAAGAGCTATGACTCTTTCTGCTTCACTCTGCAAGCGTGTTTTAATCTACTTCGAAAAGATGGCCCTGTTCCTACCCTTGTTACATTTAACACCTATTAGAATTGACACCGGTCTCCTCTAACTCTTTTCAAAATCGAGGAAAATGATAAAATTTAAAGAAAAATTATTTCCTTACCAGAAATTGCGGAAGCATTCATGTCATCTGTTGACGAAGCCGGCGACATAGTCCCCGGGGTAGAATTACACTGATTCCACGATCCCGACAGGACTGAATCTGCAGGACTAGTTCCTATTTCTGTAGGGTTATCACACGTAGAAGGAACCCTTAAATACCTTGCTATTTCGTTATTAACTGGCATCATTCCTCCAATACCACTGTCAGTACTTTTCGCCCCAGAAACAGTTGGTGATGCCTTTTCCCATTTGAACGCTGCTTTAACTTTCGTCCATTTCGACACCTTGGAAGGTTTCCGCAAGATTCCACGCTCTGGAATTGATTTTCTGGATGGAAATTCAGAAGATGTTTCTGCCATAGATAAGCTTCTGTCTCGTTGAGGTCGAAGAATAGATTTGTATTTACTGCTTCGTTTATTTCTAGTAAACATGTTATCTAATAATTCTTCGGCCAGCACAGAATCATCATCCAAGTCTGGTATTTCTGTATCTTCACCACGAAGAACTTTAGTTATAACTTGTTGATCCAAATTTTGTAGATTTCTTAAGTGTTCTAAATCTCTGACTCTTCTTTGGAGTTTAGCGTTTTGTTCTCTCAAATTGAGTAACTGTTCCATGAGTTTGTAAAGTTTATCTAAATGGTCAAAAGCGTCTTCTGTTGCCATTGCAGGGGCAAAAATCGAACCTGTTCTTTGAAGGGGTGGTTTGTCATTTTGCTGTTTGATAGGAAGTGGTAATGAGTTGAGATATTCTAGAAATTCGGTTTCTTTTTCGGTCATTTCCGGTTGGTTTGGATCCGGAGGCGGTGTTGGGAGTCGAACACTTGGAGTTCGGATGAAATCCCGATTGGAGCGCTTTTCAGGTGTTTTATTCATCGTGCACTCTCCGGTGTTTTCACTCACTACTATTGCACTGTTGTTATTCATCTCTCGAGAAGGAAAAATCGTAACAAAAAATAAATAATGAGTTCCCAAATGGATCAAACATTATTTAACTATTACATTAATAAACTCTGTTTTGTTTGCAACCAATCAGGTTGTCGTGGTAACATAAATAAACAAACTGTTTATCAACAACAACTTTTTTAACTTTTTAGGTTATAAAACATGTTAAATTGTCATTTTTTATTAAATAAACTTCTCGAGAAATGTTTCTTGTCTACAGCGACATATCGCGAGCACTTGGGTACGCAAACTAACGTCGCGGTGCTCGATATAGACGCCGACGTTTCACGTCCCCACTATGGGCACGACGCCAATTCAACCAGCCTGCATACGGACGGCCGTCCAACCACAACAATTGGATATTGAAATTTTTTAAATACTTAAGAGATATTAACGCCACTTTAGAGTTGTAAATAGGCCAGAATATTATACGCTCTATTTAAAATACTCTTAGAAAAGAATTTTTATTATGTTATAAGGTTATAACCAAATATGGATATATAAAGTGATGTATATAAATTTGTATGTAGGAATATGATCCTAAATCTCGTTATTAAAGCAACACTTTAATGATGAGGATGTATAAAAGGGTTTATTTTGTAACAAAGTTGTATAAATGTCTCTTTAGTTACGAGTTTTTCTTTCTTTAAATAATGATAATCGATGATAAATAATAAATGCGACTGAATAATAGTAATTAGTACTTGGTAGCCCTAACTATCGGGAACCGGCTAGAGTCTGTAACAAGGACTTGCGCCGGATTGGCTGGTAATACAAATGGTAGTACAGTATACCCATGGTAAAGTAAAAATAAAAATCTGGTGTGGCCAACACATAACCTCTCGCCAGATATTTTACCTGGTTGTACGCATAAAACGAAAAATATTTTTAAATACAAATACATATATTTATGTCTCACTACAAAATAATTCTCACATATATTTGCAAAATTTATGGGATATTTTAAATAAATTATGTACAATACATACATTTTCTTTATATTCAATATCCTGAAATTTTCTTTTTCTACTTTTCTTTTCTTTTTCTTTATATTCGTCATTTTTTCGCAAATTCCTTTTATATTCTTTTTTACGTATATTTTTTTGCGTTGTTGACTTTTTTTATTTTCATAATCTTCATAATAATGTACAAATATTTTTGACAGAGGCATACAAATATTTTTGATAGTGACATTTATATGTCAATTACAAACATTTGAATTTCTTGCCTTGTAGTAGTTTGATCTGATATTTTTTACATCAAATTATTTTATATGCCTTTCTTTATCTCTAAATCTATAGAAGGTATAATAATGAATTTATATTTATCGAATAAAGAATTTAACGTTCTTTAATATAAGTATTTACATAAATTTTCGATAAATAATATTTAGATGATTTTTTTCTTGTAACTACTACTTCCGGTTGTCCAATTGTTACCAAAACTGACTCGACTCTTCCCATTATTGTTAGATTGAGGAATCCGTAGTTAAAAATGTCTTAAGTCTTATAGTATTTGAGATATAGTGAATCCAACATCCACACACACACACATCCACACACACACACACACACACACACACACACACACACACACACGCACACATACGGACATCATCGTAAAAATGTTATAATCGGATTGTAGGGACCTTAAAACGTGCTTATTCATTAAAATCTGGATATGCGATTTTTAGCATGAATACAATACCTCTCTTAGCGAGAGGTAAAAAATCTGATGTGGCCAACACATAACCTCTCGCCAGATATTTTACCTGGTTGTACGCCTAAAACGAAAAATATGTTTAAATACAAATACATATATTCATGTCTGACTACAAAATAATTATTTTAATATAAATTATGTACAATACATACATTTTCTTTATATTCAATATCCTGAAATTTTCTTTTTCTACTTTCCTTTTCTTTTTCTTTATATTCGTCATTTTTTCGCAAATTCCTTTTATATTCTTTTTTACGTATATTCTTTTGCGTTGTTGACTTTTTTTATTTTCATAATCTTCATAATAATGTACGAATATTTTTGACAGAGGCATACAAATATTTTTGACAGTGACATTTATGTGTCAATTACAAACATTTGAATTTCTTGCCTTGTAGTAGTTTGATCTGATATTTTTTACATCAAATTATTTTATATGCCTTTCTTTATCTCTAAATCTATAGAAGGTATTTATATTTATCGAATAAAGAATTTAACGTTCTTTAATATAAGTATTTACATAAATTTTCGATAAATAATATTTAGATGATTTTTTTCTTGTAACTACTAGTTCCGGTTGTCCAATTGTTACCAAAACTGACTCGACTCTTCCCATTATTGTTAGATTGAGGAATCCGTAGTTAAAAATGTCTTAAGTCTTATAGTATTTGAGATATAGTGAATCCAACATCCACACACACACTTCCACACACACACACACACACACACACACACACACACACACACACACACACACACACACACACATATATATACGGACATCATCGTAAAAATGTTATAATCGGATTCTAAGGACCTTAAAACGTGCTTATTCATTAAAATCTGGATATGCGATTTTTAGCATGAATACAATACCTCTCTTAGCGAGAGGTAAAAAAGTAGTATGTGTTTGCCATAGTTAACCTACGGACGAAGTTCAAAATTTTGAAAGATGTCCGATGAAGGTCCTCTACGAATTGTATGAATTAAGATTTTGTTCTGTCAACTTCAGTAGTGTCGTTTACTCAGTTTTTAAGAGGGTATATAAGATACCACTGTTATTTTATTATTATAAAAATATATGCTGCAGTAAAAACATTCAAAAGTCGAAATTAAGTCAACTGGTAACTTTATTAGTAAATGTAAAACCAAAAATGTGAAAATTAAGATACTAACACAGTGTCAGTGACACTGACAGAAAATAACACTATTCGCACGCAGAGCCGTAACTAGGGTTTTGAGCGCCTGTGGCAAAAATTTTATTTGCGCCCCTACATATCAAGAAAATAAAAAAAAACTTTTGATGAGCGGTTCGCGAGTTACGAACAACTTAAACTTACTTGAACATTTTCTAAAATTTAAAACATCTGCAAATTTTGACACGACTAAAGATAAACAATATAACGTATATTATAAGTGTCGAAATTTCAGATGAAATGAGATCTAAACCTATTTGCAGATGTTTAAAATTTTAGAGGAGTTTCATATAAGTTTAAGTTGCTAGTAACTCGCGAACCGCTCATGTTTAGATAGCCGAAATTACATTGGGTAAACTTTGTTTCTTGTCTCCAATTTCAGCCAATCAGAGATTTCAAAACTATGCCTAATTCTCTACAATACTGAATGGCGTAAATGTAACAAGATATGTACTATGTATTAAATACCTAATATTGTTTATTTTTTGAGTAATTTAAATTTCTGTCATAAATTGTTATTCTGATTAACTATTTTTTAACATAACTCTTTAAGAGTTCATCCTAGGCAAAAATTGGTAAAACCCTTTTATCTATAGGAAATTACGAGCTTTAATTTTTATTGTTGTAAAATTTTGATACGGGCCACTGTTGTCAAGAAAATGACCAAAAACTTTTTTGCACTTTTGACTCAAGATGGTGGCAAAATCCGGGGTTGTGAGAGGGCGTAAAATTAATGTCTTTCTGGAGGTCCCAGTAAACAATAAAATTCACGACAGCTTGTCACCAATTATTTTCACAATAAACACCTTGCCAACTGGCCTATCTCTAGGTAATTATTTGTTAAATTTAGAAAATAGATTTTAGAAATATTTGATCTAAACCCATATAAATGATTAAAATTTTGCACCCTTAAGAATTTTGCGCCCGTGGCGTGCACCACCTTTGCCACGCCCTAGTTACGGCAATGGGAATCAAAGTAATACATATGAATTAATAAATAAACTTACGTTACAGCGAAAGTATTGACGACAATGAGCATCGCATTAAAATGAAATGTCCTAACTTAGTCGAAACAATAAATATAAATTTTTGATAGACAAGAGTAACACTCATCCTTATCGCACTCGTCTCGTGAGAGAGATAAATACACGCCAATTTGTTAATTCCTTCATTATACAAATGACCTTGATCGGACATCTTTCAAAAATTTTACTATACATATATTTTCAATGATTAAAGTTGTGAATATACCCAATATTTATTTGTTATAACTGTTATGACCTTGTACTAAATATAATCTGGAAATCATCTAAAATATTTACACTTGATTTAATAGCAAATTTGTAATGTGACTAATTGCAGAACTAAATATAATCTAATAGACAATAAATTAGTAAAATGCAGGATGTCTAAGATAAAACTAGGATGCCAGTTATAACGTGAAGTATAAATAATCCTGATTTTCCCGTACAGTATTTACACATAGTAACTATGTCTTAAACTAAATATTTATGTTATTGGGATTTCATGCACTTCGTTCGAACAAAAACGAAAAATCTTTGTTATGTTTACGCGATTTCTAGCTGTTTAAAATGAAAGTTTGTGGTGCACTTAGCTCCCCATTCAATCAAAATACTGCTGTGTTTAATCTCAAATTCTTGCAGAAAACAAAAAAAATGCAACCATTAAACTTTACACTTTGACGTCACGCAAATTATTGAATTACTTATCCTAACATTGTTTTGATGTAGGAAAAATTTCTTTGAAATATTAGTTGTGTTACTAAAAATAATATCGGAAGTAGTGCATACCTATGCGTACGAGTCTCAAATTAAGTCGATTTTCAGAAATTTATTTACAGAATTACTGAATTAAATAGCAGAAAGCTAAGACGAAATATTGATAAACATACAAATGCGATATAAAATGTTATCTACTTAGCCACGAAGGAAAACAATTGAATAGGGGACTGCAGCGCAATTGAATTAAGAGAAATTAGAAAAAAATATTGAAAGTATATGCTTAATAATGAATATTAATAAAGAAATAAAACGATATAATTGAAATACTTCGGAAATAAGAGTTTTTGTTATAGCATCTCGTCACTCATATGAATTCCATATATATTATTTTGATTGGCGACCCAAAGACGGCCTATAAATATATAACGAATACCCAGTTAGGGGGAGGAGCCTATTACCAATGGAAGTAGAGAAATTCAAATAGCGGAGGCGTAGCTATCAGTCCAGTACTCCAATTCTCATACAGTTTTTATTTGAATATAAATGTTTTGCATTAAACTTAATAAATACACTTCCAAGTATAAATCATGTAGACTTGTACAGTATAATAATATTCATTTATTTTTGATAAATATAATTTAGAAATAGCATATATATTTCAAGAACATTTAGGTCCATGAAGAAAACAGCTTGATATAAAAACTTATATTCGTGACGTCACATATATATTTTCAAATTTCGGGGGACTATAACTCGCTTATTAAGAGGAACTTTTTTACCGGATTTTCACGGACAGTCTTAGTTTTACTTATGTGTTCAGATGAAAGTATATAAAAAAATCTGATGTGGACACCACACGACTTTCTTGTACGCAAGACCAATATGAAGTATAGACGCAATTATAAAATTGCACGTATTTGACGTAATTTGACATTAACATCTATTTTTTTATTTTTTTGTAATTTTTTGTCCTAATCCATAGCAAGCTTCATTACAAAAGCCAAAAAGTATATAAGTTTTAAATTTACATTTCTCGCTTATACAAAGGATTAATTTAATAATACTTGATGTGCTAGACGCAGAATTTAATTTACTAAAACTCTTATTTGAAGCATATATTTCTAAAATTAAAATGAAACCATTTTATTCAAGAAAAACTGTAAACAACTTCAGGTAATATATCACTTCCGGTTAGCCTGTTTTAATCAAAATCTACTATGTTATTCCAATTGACATAAAAGTCTTATATACCAAATTTGAAAAGTTTTGGATTATATTTTAAAATAGTTTTTCATTAAAATCTATTATAGGCTTCAAATAAAGTACCATTTCTGGAAATTATGTAATAACCAAAAAGGGAGGTGCACAACTACATGTTATAGCAGCCCAAAATACAAAATTTCAACTTTCTACGGCTTATCGTTTTTGAGTTATGTGAGATACGTACGTACGTACGTACGTACAGACGTCATGACGAAATTAGTCAAAATGGATTCAGGGATGGTCAAAATGGATATTTCTGTAGAAATCTGAAAACCGAAATTCTTCGCGATTAAAATACCTCCTTTACAAGGAAGTAAAAATGATGGAATCCCTTATTGAATGTAAAATAATATTTTATTTCCTTACTTCTAACATTTCCGCTTAATTTGAAATTTGCAAAAACTGCAAACTTTTTCAATTTGTAGTTCTTGGTAAAATGATTTTATTAAATTGTCATTTATTTAACAATCCGACGTTTCGGTGTTTAATAAACTATCGTCAGGGCTATGTTAATATATAGTTGGAAAAACTAACAATTATATTAAGTAAATACAATTTAAGGAGAAATACGTGCAAACATCAGAGCTACAAAAGTTAGTTAGTTAGCCCCAAAATATTGTTAACAGTTCCCCTCCGCACGATTTTTTTAGTTTATTCAGTCGAATTCTTCATCAAGCAATGTAGTTAAGGGGCAACAATTCGTAAATTCGGGTTTAAATACTACTTGTAGCGTAGCGTAACAGACATAATCGTGAAAAATGTCAAAATTGGATTCTAGGGTTCTTAAAACGTAGTCATTTACCAAAATCTCGACATGCGATTTTTAGCACGATCCCTGTACTTCCCTTACCAAGAGTAGCGGGAGGTAAAAATATGAACCTTGTGTCTCATTGTCAATAATTCTAGCATGACCCCCGTGATATATTGTTAGTCGGCAAACGTAATGCTTTTTTTCTTTAATTTTCTATTTTCGATGTCCATGGTATTAAAATTCAATGCTCGACATTAAAATTACATGTACTATTAATAGAAATGTTGACGTTTTCTTTCAGTTCTCCTTACGTTACACGTAAAATTATTTCTGTATTGTTATAAAAACATCGAACAATATCTTTCACGAAGGAAACATATTTTATGAAAAAATCAAAGGTTTCGATAGTGCGTGATGAATAGTTAGTGAAATGCTACTAACAGCTGTGAATATCTAGTGATCGGTGATTTGAGCAGTAAACAGATGCCGACGCCGGCGATGTTATTTTGTTTCTGTCAGCGTCCATCGCCGCCATCTGCTGAATATTAAAAACAGCTTATTTGTTTTGACCCATTTCCACATTTCCATTATATGAGACATCGACGTACAACGAAATCGGACGTGATTATTTTTGCTGCCTTTATTGCGTATTCATACGAAAGATTTGCAGGAGATGAATTCGTAACGTGCGATTTTGTCACTGGTTTAAACAGAATTTAAATGCAATGGATAGTAAAATACACATTTTCCGAACAATTTTTTAATGCGATAATAATAATATAATAGTACATTAAAACACAAGTATCATAAGGCAATCTGAAAACGAGCCGCCAGGCGAGTTTTACAAAGGACGAGTGCGTCAACAGGCCTTATGATACATGTTTTTTATATTATTTTTTCTATTGAGGTAATTTTACAATTAGATTTTTTAAAAACGGACTTGTCAAAAATATGAGTTGGTGTCTTTTTTATCAGTTATGTTGGTAGCGCTTCCCGCTAAAAATTGAAATTTCACATTTTGACAGTTTGTGTATCTTGTGATTTTGTCTGATTGTTTACATTAAAACATTGTATCAAGCATTATACAATTATGAAAGAGGAAACCAATACAATGAACTCGAAGGTTTATTAATGAACCATCCTGATTTGACATATCGGTAGCTCGTGTTGGTTATTATCATAAATAAAACTTGAATATAGGATTGAAGGACGTTGTGTGGACCATCATGCCTTTTTATTGAGAAAACAACATATACATAAAACTCTTTAAATAATGAAATACTTTAATGAACAATTTATTGATTTAGACTTTTATTTTCCACCATTTTGTCAACACTCACTACTCAGTTGCACAGATAACGGCAACAGCTGTTCTTACAATTTTTAATACAAAACATAATATGGCATATATTCGATAGTTCGCCACAACGTGGAACTGGAAATCATGGATTAAAACGTCAACTTTTCATATTTGTTTGCTAGTAGCCGCTATAATAACAATACATTCAATTCAAAATTGCATTACCATAAATTTAAATTGTAATAAATAAAACTTACCGTTTTAATTATTTTGACAAAGTAAACCTGAGCGCATTGTTTCTTGTTTCATAATTTTTTAGTTGAAATTTTAACTTCACAGATTCTTATTCTTTCTTAACTAACACAGCTATAGCTATAAATTTATTTTCTTTCTAGTCCTATCACCTAGAGAAAGGATAAAAATCCACAATTAGAAATAGTATTTCAACACCAATAATTTACCATTTTGAGGTTATCTGTTAGTTATGAAAACATGACTACCACCTCTAGAACATGAAAGGCGCCAAAAACAGTACGTTTATAGATTTTCTAAAGGTCGTGTTTTCAGTGATAAACAGTGCTTTTATAGAAACATAAGAACACTGAAATAGAAAATAATAATAATATAGAGTTTATTGTAGAAAGGCAATGCCTGTACAAAAGAGTGGATACAATATAGTGATCGTATGTATACCTATAATAGTTATTCATACATGTAAATGGAATTTAATTGTAAATATTTGGTTTGAGTCTTTGAGCCCTAGTTTGTCGGTAGTACTGCAATTTGTGCATTACATGTTCATGGCAAAAGATTTGATCTGGAGAGCTGAAACAGTGAAATTGTAGATATCATACATTTTAGATTGGGAGAGTGGTCTTAGGATTTGATTAAGATAGTTGTTTTCGTTGGGATTTTGTAGATACTTCTCTAGGAATGTGTGTCTGGGCGACTCGAAGTGTGGACATCTCATGAAGAAGTGGTAAAGGTTATCTGTCTCTAGATGATTGCAGATGGAGCAGATATCGGTTTCGCTAAATTTATACGCTATTCCTTAGTAGTATAGTTGGGCTGAATTGCGTGTGGAAGCTACCCTGATTTGGCTAATTATTTTTGTTACATTTATGTTTATTTCGATATTTAGATATAGCAGATCGTTGTCACTGCAGCAGATTTCTTTGTATATAGTGCTATAGGTTGACGTTATAATTCTGTTTCTGTCTTTATCCTTTAGTAGTTGTTCGTACTTTCTAGTCATATTTTCTTCTGAGTTTTTTAGAGCAGTGTAACTTTGCTGGTCAAAAATGTCTGCACAAGCTATCCTTGCGAACATCTTTTTGATTTGCGTTCAAGTTGAATTTTGGGATATTGTTCTTGTTTTTGTCTAGTTTTATTAGTTTGTCAAAGCATAGTTTAGGGTATCTGTTATTATTCATGAGAAATAGCTTTTTTAAGTAGTTTAATGTGCGTTTAAAGATTAGTCCTTCTAGTTTCGTCTGCTTAGTTTCGGTGCGCACTATGTAGTTAGGCGTATATCGAGGCCAGTTGAAAATTTGTTTAAAGAAGCCAACCTGTAGGGTTTCGAGGTTTTCAACGTATTGAAGGCTGTAAATTTCTGAGGCATATAGTAATGTGGGGAGGACTACGGTTCTATATAGGTGTTGTCTAGTCTCCCAAGATTTTGTTTTTGTTGCGATAGTAATATTTTGCGGGAATACTCCTGTTCCAATTATATTTCAGAAATAATCAAATTTATTTCAGTGAGCGTCACTTGAAATTCATTGTAATTTCAGAAAGTGTCAATTCTAATTCAGAAAAAAATTGGACATATACTTGACCACTTCCATAATAGGGCTGTTGAATTTTATATGACTTTTAAGTATTAAATTTTAAAAGATATTATTCTTTAAAGAGCCTCAAATTAGAAAATATCAAGAAATATGCTTTAGATATTTTACAATAGACCTTTTCAATATAACGGCTATCTCTTTCTATCGCTGAAGATCAACGACCGAATATAACTAGACAAAACATTCCCTATCCCTCCTCACTGAATGTTTTGATTTTGGCTGGTCAGACAGAGAAACTAGAGATAGATATATGTCTTGTCTAGTTCGAGTATTTCTCACGGAGAGTGTCAGTGTATAGTTTTAACGTTGTTCACTAGAGGGTACGTAGAAGCATGTGTATTTTGTCTTTGTTTTGTAGTTGTAGTGGTTTTGTGAGTGACACGTTGGTTTTTCTTTAATATTAAACCTTATTAATTATTTAATGTTAACCTTAAATGTTAACCACGAAATTTTAACTAAGATAACTCTGGCCTCTAGTGAGCAACGTTCAAACTAGACACTGATACTCTACGTGGCCTCAGTGGTGACCTCTAGTGAGAAATATTCGCACTAGACAAGACATATCTCTATCTCTAGTTTTTCTGTCTGGCCAGCTGAAATCAAAACAAACCAAATGAAGTTTTGTCTTGTTATATTTGGTCGCTGTCAAACGAAACGTCAAAAATATTGCAATCATTAAAATACCTGTATTCTCGGTGAAAATTTGCATCGCTAGACATTTTAACTTCAATAAAAGCTTTTGTAATTTATTTCGATAAGAGTTTTTAAAGTTATGTGAGATATTTCATTATTTTACGTCCAAATTTTGGATTTCAGTTGTTCTTACTATGCGCAGATCTCCATTGCGCATATCTTCTATCTCTTTAAATTGAAAAGGTCTATTAATTATTGAAATTTGTGAAAAGGCACGTGATCTGAAACAGTATGTGACGTCAGAGCACATACAATTTAACATGTGACAAACTATCGCCTAATTTTATTTATATAAATAACGTAAACTGTTTTCCTATTGGCTATGAATGACGTACTGTATGTGCTCCGACGTTACAGAAGTGGGGGGTTGTTTTTCAATACTATTTCTGACACTAATATTTTCATTTAATTATTTATGAAAATAACAAAAAATATTATTTTTTATATTACCATGACAAATATTGTATAAACTTTCATTTAAAATACTTTTTTAGAATAATGAAACCGGCTCATTAGCAAGTAACAATTGGCAATGGGCAATTTTAGGGGGGGGAGGGGGGGGCTCAAAGTTTAATTGCGCTTAAGGCCTCTCAAGTACTAAATACGCCACTCTTGATACGTAATATACTATTTTTATAAAAGCAAAAATGTAGCTAGGTTGAATTCGAATGGATCGAATTATAAAATAGGTTGATTTTTATTGGGGGCGCTAAAAATAAGACGGAATACTAATTTTAACTTTGATACTTTCGATTTTAAGTGTGCTGTAAATTATTTGCCTGAGATATTTATATTCGAATTTACTTTATAATCGTTGTACATATCTTCAAAGGTAACTACTTCAAAGATTGAATCATACTAAGAAACATGCTAACATGCAACTAAAATTATTTTATTGATCAGTGATTTCACCAACAAGAGTTGAAGTTTTAATGTGTATGTACTATTTTCACTTTCTGGTCTAATTTAAAATTAGATCATCTAGTATTTTGGGTAGATTCATTTGGAGATACAAATAATATTAATAAAACGTATATTTTTTCGGAAACCATTTAATACAATAATAATTACAATTTGCAATAATGATTGCTAAAATATGTTATTTTTTTTTTTTGTTATTTATTATTGAGTATTAAGTCACACGGTTCATATATTCTTTCCTTCCCTTCTTAAAAGAGTTCCCAATCATATTTTTTTTTGACATTGGCATGATTTCATACTAATTTCTGGCAGGCTTAAAAACTGTCAAATTAATTTCAGGCTGACTTAAAAACTGTCAAATTACGAGTATAAATATGATCCGAAACAGTTCTATGGTTAATCCACATTATTTTCGCAAATCTTCTTACTCTCAGAAATTCTACCGCGACCTTCGTATTATTCATAAAAAAATCTGATGTGGCCAGCACATTACCTTCCGTCAGTTCTATGTATTTTGTACAAATTTCATACGGAAAGTTCCTTGCTAAATTAAATATACTATTATTCACGAAAGATGACTATTCAAGGTTATTTGTTCGAAGAAATAATACACATCACTTTATAGCAGTAGCTTAGCAACATTTTGTAATAGAAAGAGAAAGATTATTTGACCTACGTCTATTTAATTTACGTGGTGTGATAGATATACGTAGATAGTGTCATTACTTTCTAACACACTATAAATAATAATGACATATGTCGTAGAATTACAGATACCTAATTGTCTACTGCACTGCCCTCTGGTGCTAATATTTACCCAGTGGCGTTGACGTTTAAATCAAATTATTATTCCTTGGTTTATAAATTAAGTATATGTTTTTGTATTCTGCAAAACCGTAAGTGAAGAACATAAATCTTTCAGAGAGGCATTATTTAGAAAGAAACATAATTTTCAAATGAATTAATCTTATTTTTTCAGTTCCATAAATATTCATGCTGCACGCCTATGTATACTAACTGCAATGAAGTTATCTGCACGCAATATTATATCAGACGGTTCACAAATGACCTTGAATGGTCATCTTTCGTGAATAATAGTTTATTCTATTTCTTGTACATTACCTTCCGGCAGCTGCATGTATTTTATGCAAATTTCATACAGAAAATTTATGTCTTAAATTATTATTTTATGACGTTTTCTATATACAGTGTAATGTATCTGCAGAAATAAAAGATTTATTATTATTATTTCTTGTACATTACCTTAAAGCAGTTGTATGTATTTTATACAAATTTCATACAGAAAGCAAGAGATCCTATATTTCCAATAAAATTATAAGACAAACACACTATGTCAATTTCACTTGACACTGACATCTTTCAATCAGAATTTTCTTAATATAGTACACGATATAGTAGCTGTTTTCATAGCTATAGCTACTTTATGAAATTTAATTTCTTTACAATTTTTTAACTCTATATCCGTTCAATATTAAGTATAAAATGCAGTCAAATCGTATAGAGAATAAAATATTCTTTAATATTTATAATAACATTAAATGTGAAAAAATGATATTTAACATAGTTTTTTCAAGAAAAACTGTTAAAATCTTCAAATGATGGTACTTCCGGTTGACCAATTGTAATCAAAATCTAATCAGCTCTTCATATGGCTGTAACGAAGAAGTATACGAAAAAATTATAATTTTTGAAACTGTAGTATTAGAGTTATCGCAGACGAAAATTTTGTTACACACACACACACACACATCCACACACACACACACATACAGACATCATCGTAAAAATAGTAAATTCGTATTCTAGGGGCCCTAAAACGTGCTTATTGATTAAAAACTCATCATCGAATTTTTTGACCAAAGACAATACCTTCCTTACCTAAAGGTGACGAAAGGTAAAAATCTGATGTGGCCAGCACATGACCTCCCGCCAATTCCATGTTTAAAATAATAATGAGCTTTGAGTAAAGAATCACATCCGGTTGATCATTTGTAAACAAAATCAAATTTGTTGATTCAATAAATAGAAAAGTCTGTACTACGAGATTTTGTATTATATTTTATTAAGTTTTTCCTCGAAATTCTGTTAAGAGCTCCAATTAAGTACCACTTCCGATTTATCATATAGGTATAATTAAAATATAATATGTTGTTTCAAATTATATACCAGTTTTAAATATCAAATTTGAGTAGTTTTGGATCATATTTTAAAATATATTTTTTAGAAAATCTGTTTATAGTTTTAAATAAAGTACTATTTCCGGTTAATCAATTTTAGAAAAAAAAATTAACATGTTATTCCCCTTAAATACTAAAATTGAAAAGTTTTGGATTATATCAATATATTTTTCACGAAAATTTGTTCAGAGCTTCGAGTAAAGTATCACTTCCGGTTTATTAATTGTAGCCAAAATCTAATATATTATTCCCTTTGATATAAAAGTCTTAAATACTAAAACAGAAAAGTTTTGGTTTATATTTTATTATAGTGTTTCATTAAAAACTGTTATGCACTTCAAGTAAAGTATCACTTTCGGTTGTTCAATTTTACCCAAAATCTAATCAACTCTTTATATGAATGTAGAAAGCTTAAATACGGAAAATATAAATTTTTGGAAGTTTGATGTAAGAGTTATCATGGATGAAAAAATCGTCACACACACACACACACACACACACACACACACACACACACACACACACACATCATCGTAAAAATACAAAAAACGTGTTGTGGGGACCCTAATTCGTGATTATTCACTGAAAACTCACTATCGAATTTTTGGACCGAATATATTATGGTATGACTAGCGAATGAAAGTTGACGTTTAAATTATTTTATAGATGTTTCTTTTGAAACGCTAGAGAAGAATAGAATTGTACGAAATATTCAGGTATGAAATTTTTGCATGAACCTATTTAAATACAGGACTAGGAAAGCACGGAAATACATTACTATATCTGGCTGAAAATAGATGGCCAACTAGGGTAACTGAATATCAAAACAGGGGTGCGTTTAAAATATTTTAAACATTTTTCGATTATGTTGATTATAACAAAATATTTTGATCTTTAAACTATTTAATTTGGTAATTCTATGAAATAGGATTATTTTTAATTTTCTCAGTAATTCCGACTCGAGAGTTGCTTACACCTGAGACGAACGAACTAGAATTTGCGGTATTAAATTTTTTAAATACATCCTGTTGCTAAGGACATTTTAAATGCCTCCTGGTATTGAATACAATTCTAATCTTCTATAACGGAATACATAAGGGTTAGTTTCCTTTCAAATCAAATACAGGGAAATGTTTTCAAAAGAAACCACATCTATTAAATAATCTAAACGTCAACTTTCATTCGCTAGTCATACTATACCTTTCGTACCTTCGGTATGGCGAGAAGTAAAAAGTTAATCATCAAAAATAGTTTTAGAGGGCTACATATTTTTTTTATGGGGTCTAGTGGCCGCGTGCCTGAGTGTTAGGTCGCGAATCTGGGGAACCGGGTTCGATCCCGACCGACGCCAAATATTTCCAATTTTAAATGGCTCAAAATTGACCCCTGTGGTGCACTCTCCACGCCAGCAATGAGTGCCCGTGAGGTGACGCCTGGTAAGCGCCCGCAAGGTGCAAATATTTCATCATTACCGATATCTGTGTACAAAGCAGATTGGCACACCCAGCAATGGGTAATAAGCCGTGATGATATATTTATTTATTTATTTTTTTACATATTTATTTATTACCACATTAAATTATGTACAATATATACAATATTATATTTCTTCTCAACAATGTAATCTTTCCTTTTCTTGTGTTTGTTTATATTTGGGGCCGTTGCCATGGATACCATGTACATCATTCTAGCATGGGTTTCCTTTTGCGATTGGGCAGGAAATAGCTCGATACTCCAATCGCTGGAATAGAAATTTGGAGCTAAAAATACTCGGCATACGCTTGTCTTATGTATATTTGTATGTGTACATTAAGTATGTTTTATTGCTTAGATGTGTTAAGTCGAAACAGGAATTCTCAAACTGTTACAATAGATTATATTCCTTCGACTCTTATTTTGAATATTATACAGTGTGTTCAGAAAAATCCTAACTCGGGGTAGGCTCTGAACAGGGAAACGTATGTCTGAACATTATTCTATTTAAAAGTCAAGTAGTGAAAATTGATCTTGAAATGTCATTTTAAGGAGAAATGATAATAATGAAGTATATAGTATATTGCAACTGGCCGTTTTCTAATTTATTTCAATTTCTAAAATAAGATCCAAGAAGAAAAGCTTTTATTTTTTAGATAACATTTCTGACAATTTTGTGTCAAAGTGACATTTAATTAAATAATTTTAAATTAAGACATATGTTTCTTTGTTTATAGCCTACTCCGAGTTAGGATTTTTTTTGAACGCACTGTATTATCCTTATTTTTTTAATACATTGGATATTATTTTTGCTTCGCTTTCTGCTGTTTAGTATTTTTTTTAATTATGAAAATATTTACCTAGTAAAAATGACCCAGTTACATAGTAATATGCTGAACATTCCATGTTTAGTAGTATTCGGTAACAAAATGTAAGAAAACGTGGGAAAAATAGTGTGATACCGTAACCAGTTCCCCTGAAATGAAAATACATTTAAAATTGCTTAAAGATATTTATTTTTATTAATTTAATAATAATTGCAGCATTTAAATTCAAAAGGATTTAAGTACCAAAACATATGCAGTATATTACTGAGTTTACATGCAGTTTTGAAACCGTTTTTAAAACATTTTTAGTTTTGAAAACGCTATGTATACAGTGTCAAAACGGTTTTGAATTATCTCAAACCAAAACTAAAATTCATGGGTTGGAGTTGAAAACTAGTTTCGAAACTACTCATGTACACACTTAAAATTCGGTTTCGATACTGCGCATGCGTACAGAGCATAACGTTTCTGTCGCTTTGTGTTACTAACCTTCAAATATACTGACAGTTGTGTAGTTTTAGTGCGTAGTGGTACGAAGTATAAAACATAATTGGAATAATAGCAAAACGAAGTATTTGGAGTGAAGAGGATCTGTCACTTACATCAGCTAAATGCGCATGCGCCGAAACTGGTTTCAAATCTATTTTTAAACTTGTTTTGAAAACTGCATGTAAACACTTTTGCCTAATTTTGACTGAAAACTGAAACCATTTTCAAAACTGCATGTAAACGTAGTAATCACTAGTGAGTTAAAGAGAAAGATTTGCAAATATTCTGTCTCGTAAGTTACGAGTTGCATATAATTTTTTGTCTACAAATCTATTAAAAGTAGGCCTTTTTAATGTTTGTTTTTAGGATTAAAAATGTCCTTTCATGACACCAGTGTTAAAAATCTGGCATGGCCAACACAATACCTCCCGCCATTTACAGCCCGAGTCACAAAAAAGATTAAGTTAATCCTTATTTTTGGATTAGCGAATTTTACTCTAATTTAGACAGTTTAATTCTTAAAATATAGTCTAATCTAATGCAAGTAACTATCTTTTTTAAAACCCCTTAATAGGATTAAATCCCAATTACAGAGTGGGTTCACATTCACACACATCCATGCCTTAGTCGGATTTGAACACAGAGCCCCGAGGGCATTCATGACATAAGGCGCTGCTCTCAAAAAATGGCACTTTTAATACCAATTGACGTCAAGCCGCACTTTACTGTCTAACGTAAGTTTCAATGCTATAGGGCGCGAGCAGACACGTGACTCAAGGGACCTTGACGTGCTTAGAATCAGCTGATTTGTGTGCGCATGTTATTTTGACAAGAACAGTGTCATGTTGACAAGACCAATGTTTTGACTTATTTTGATTTTTAAATGCTAAAATGTGTCCCTCAAGTCACGTATCTGTTCGCTCCCTATATTCAAGACCAATACGGCACCACGTAGACGAACATATAAATTTACATTAGGAGTCCACACAGGTGTCACGCGGCCAGAACGGTCAAAAAAGTGAGACCACGTTGGCACCACATGGCACTTTAATTGTTAAAAATGGTATTGCAGCTATTGTTGTTGTTTGATGTAAAATACTTTCAAAACATAAAGAGGCATTTAGATCCTTTTAACTTAAATGCTTCAATGATGTAGAATACCTTAAAAGAGTTGGTAAATTTTCTATAACTATAAGGTCTGCAGCCGAATTTGCTATCGAAAATCCTAACATATAAGCTGTTGCTAATATATACCGAAACATAATTTTCTGTTGAAAAATAAAATTTGTTATCGCTAGTCCAGATATAATTATAGGTAGACCTAAAATATAAATTATAGACATATAAATATAAAAATGGCAATAATTCATTAGTTATTGTCCTCGGGGCTGTCCTTAAATTACGTAACGCTTCAAGGGGGAGATGGGGGTCAAGAGTAGCGTAACAAAGTGTTACGAGGGGGGGGAGGGTTAGTGTGTGCGTTACGTAACGATAAAATATAAAAAATATTGCTAAACTTGCTTTAATAGTTTTGAAACATTCACATTTCACGGTGCTAATTCGTATATGCAGGCAGTCATTTGTTTTCAATAACAGTCAACAAACGTCGGGCACAGTTCAAATTCGGGCCAGTGGTCTTTCATTCGTGCAATACAATCCATATCAAATCATAAGGAAAAACTTTTAATTTCTGTGCTATTATTTTTTATCTTTATGTACATTAATTTAATTAGTTTCTGTTTCAAATTTTAACTGAATATTAAGGAGGCCATATACTTTTATATATAGTAAAAAAATTGGGGTGACAAGCCGTAGGGCAAGAGTAGTACATTATTTTTCATCTTTATGTACATTAATTTCAATAGTTTCTGTTCTGTTCTATTATTTTTCATCTTTATGTTCATTAATTTAAATAGTTTCTGTTTCAAATTGAATATTAAGGAGGTCATATACTTTTATATCTAGTAAAAAATGGGGGGGGGGTCAAGTACTGCGTTACGTAATATATGGGGGGGGGGATTCATGTTTGCGTTACGGGTGCGTTACAATGGGGGGAGGGGGTATCAACAATTGCCTAATTTTGCGTTACGTAATTTAAGGACAGCCCCCTCTCTATAGAATAGAGGCAAAACATTAGTGTCCATAAATTTTTGTACATTTGCTTTTTAAAACTCAAATTATTTTGTATTAGGTACTATTTAAGTTTTTTGCTTCTACTCTTATATGAAGTGCAATATTTAACCAATGTTACTTACATATTACATGTCTCCCTATTTTGTCCACTAAATAACTAAATAAAAGCAGTCCCGCAAATCCACTGAAACCAATAAATATAAAATCCCGAAATGTTGAAGCATTTATAATATAAATACAAGACGTAAATATTATGTCATTGTTTAAGAATAGAATATCTAAATATGTAATACTGCAGTTATGCACATTAATGTCTAGGTTCAGGGATTTTACTAGCAAGATGTTCGTACCCAAAAATCTAAAACAAAAATAGATTGAAGATTTCATAATTTTATAAAATGGGTGTAGTACACTTAACGAAAAATCGACCGATTTATTGATCGATTGCGACCTTCAATTATCGGTACGTGTAAAACAGAATAATCGATCAATTTATTTACCTACGAAAGTAAATTGATCAATAAATTGATGAAATAGAACGAGTTCTATTTTCCGTCGATTTTTTGGGGAAATTTTGGTTACTTTTCCAGTGCCAACTCTATAGTATTTGACATTTCAAACTATATTTGATGTGTGCTTATTTCTAAGGTTATAATTACGTATATTCACTATAGGGCGCGAGCAGACACGTGACTCGAGCGACCTTGACGTGCTTGGAATCAGTTGTGTGCGCATGTCATTATGACAAGAACAATGTCACGTTGACAGTACCAATTTTTTGACTTATTTTGTTTTTGAACTGCTTTAATGTTATTATTTTACAATTTTTAGGCAGTAAAACATATGAAATTAAAAATAACATATTAGCAGTTAAAAATCAAAATAAATCAAAACATTGGTCTTGTCAACGTGACATTGTTCTTGTCAAAATGACATGCGCACACAAATCAGCTGATTCCAAGCACGTCAAATTCGCTCGAGTCACGTATCTGCTCGCGCCCTATACTCTATCCGTTTTAACTATAGAGTGGTGGGAAGATATGTGCAATTTGATTTGGGTTTTTCATTGGTTAATATCTCGATATTATCCAATCAAACAACAAGATGAAACTGCACCTATCTTCACACTACTCTGTAGCTAAAACGGATAGAGCATAGTTTTGCTCATTTTTAACAAGTACGCTACAAAAAAACAGCACTCCAAAGAACTACAATTAAACTCTAACTTCACACACACATACACACACACACACACACACACACACACACACACACACACATATATATATATATATATATATATATATATATATATATATATATATATATATATATATATATATATAATAATAATAATAATAATAATAAAAATAGTAATAATAATAATATTAAGTTGGTAGTCTTAATTTCAACAAAAATAAATTGATAGAAAATCGTTAAGTGTAAAATATCAACGACTTGTAAGATAAATGGATCGATTTATTTGTCAATAAATTGAATGATTTATTGTTAAGTGTAAAACCGCTATAAAGAATTATTTAATTCAATTTGCGTTTGGTTGCGAGATCTATAGTTTGATTCACATTAGACGACTACTCAAGGTCATCTATAAGTCATCAGTAAGTATTTGAATAGTAGGGGAGACCGGTGTCAATTGTAACAGGTGTCAAATGTAACAAGGGTAGGTAACAGGGCCATCTTTTCGAAGTAGATTAAAACGCGCTTGCAGAGTGAAGCAGAAAGAGTCATAGTTCTTTGGTATTTAGTGCAAATACATACGCGCAAATACGGCGTCTGTTTCTGACGAATGTCTGTAAATCGACAAAAAAGTAAATACAGGGAGTGACACACATTGTTTCTAAAACACTATAAGTGCTCTGCTCGGAAATATTTCAAGTTAAGGATCAGTTTGTGAGTTATATCTGCTTTTATTTTTCATTAAAAAACATTTCGAATTATTACCTAATAAATACAAACAAGCAAATAATATCTTTATAAGTTTAGCGGTGTCAGTTGTAACACATGCCACGATGATAAAAATTACAAGAAAAACCACTGCTATCGAAAACATAAAAGAAGAGAAAAAAAATAGTTCCGAAAGTAACAGTCGCAGATATTACTCTTCAGATGGCTCCGATGAGGAAACTCTGTGATATGTATTGGCCCATATTTTTTGAGCACAGGAGATTGGTTGCAGTGGCGAAAATGTAAAATCTGGACACCGGGCAAGTTAAATTGTACGAAGAAAGACCTATTTTATGTTTACCTAAACTGTAATTTCGTTAGCGACTTAAGGCATTGGTCAAAATGGTTCATATCCCCAACAGAATATATATTTTGTTTGCATTTTGTTGAGTCATCTGAATTTTGTATTTTCTGAGGTAATAAATAAATGTTTATTTTTTCAATAATTTCTTTTTTTATCTCTGTTAAAATTTGTTACAATTAACACTGGCCCTGTTACTATTGACACCAGTTAGGTGTCAATTGTAACATTTGTAATGCCTGACTAAAAATCCCTATACTTTTATATTTGTCACATTTTCAAAAGTTTAAAATTCAAAATATTATTCACTAAGGTGGGTAGGTTCTCATATAGGTAATTTCAAAATTTCGAAATGTAACATTAACTCGTGAAAAATAAAAATTTAAATTTTGTAACAATTGACACCGGTCTCCCCTATTACATACTTGCAAATATCGTAAATTAAAATATTTGCAATCGATTAAATTTCATTGGTTCATTCAGATTCAGAAGGTACATTCACAGTCAAATTTGTACCTAGCACAATATTATGCTGTTTTAAAATTTGATGTGAAGCAAAGGCATTTTCATGTAGACAACCAAAATTTTGACCCGGCACACGGGTTCGGATTGCACATCGGCATAAATCTTGTAAGGTCTAAAATTTTTCTTCAAATCGAGAGTTAATGTGACCTGCGTTTTTTTTTCCAAAAATTTTTGGATGTTTTTAATATTTTTTGGTATGTCCGTGTTCTCAAATTGTTTCATTTTGGCATATTTTTGTATGGTCAAGTTAGGTGGAAGAGCAGCCTATGGTTGAACCTTGCCCTTGGTTATTGGAATCAATAAAGTATATTATTATTATTATTATTATTATTATTACTATTATTATTATTATAATTCGTATGAGCATTGTGAGTGCCTTTTTTTCTAAATAATAATAATAATAATAATAATAATAATAATAATAATAATAATAATAAATGTACAATAAAATACAATTACGATACATATATATAAATATTTCAAAATCATAAGTTATACCTTGTTCCATTTAAGCCATTCAGTATTGCAGAGAATAGGGAATAGTTTTAATCTCTCTGATTGGCTGAAATTGGAGACAAGAGACAAGTTAATCCAATGTAATAGCGGTTACTTAAAATTGGCGCTGATGCGAGCGACATCTGCTGAATGGCTAAAATGGAACAGAGTATACACAAGATTTCAGTCTGAGAATCAACCTCTCGGCCATTTATCAGAGAGTGGCCCACTCAACCAGAACTACAGACGCGCTTTGCTCAACATTCAGAGCTGGGCAAAGTACCGGAAACTAGTACTTTAAATTTTATATTTTTTCTAAATACTGTTTTGAATTTGACTTTTTAACGTTTGTTTGTATTAGTAGAAATGCATTAGAGGTTGTTAAATTGAACCAATAGAATAGTCAAAGATTATACCGACTTTAGTATTTCATGTTTCTCATAGATGTCTCACCTCAATTTTAGGAACTAATAAATGGCACAAATTTATAAGCGGTACAATTTCCAGTGCTAATTAAACAGGCTCTAAAGCGATTGTGAATGCATCTTCAACTAGATATCATATTCATATTAGGTTCTTAACTTAAATTAACTTACCCATTATAGAAGCCACACTTTAAAATGGAAATTAAAATCATTGTCAGTAATGTTTTTAGCCTGCACATTCTTGTCATCATTTTAGAAAGTTTAAATCTTAAAAGAAGAAAAAAATCTTTACAATTGTTCAAATATTCTCTATCCAGCTCAATTTCTTGTATTAAATGATCTAAACTTGTCAATGGTATTCTAAAATTGTCCACGTGGTCTGAATTATTAATGGAGAAAATATATCTGAGTAATATGAATGCTTCGCCTTTCCTTTTTGATGCTAGAAGTACTCTAGGGCTTATCTAGAAAGAAGAAATGAATAAAACAAAGTTCCAGTGGTAAATGTAAGTACAGACTGGCCAATAATCGCTGGGGTACGAGTTGATTTTGGTGTTGTCAACATGTATCGTCAACATCGTTCAGCATGACGGTGTTGTCAACAAGCTGCGTTGAACCAAAGTAGTGAGGTTTCATTTTTGGTGTAGGGGAGATCGGTGTCAATTGTTACAAAATTTAAATTTTTATTTTTCACGAGTTAACGTTACATTTTGAAATTTTGAAATTACCTATATGAGAACCTACCCACCTTAGTGAATAATATTTTGAATTTTAAACTTTTGAAAATGTGACAAATATAAACGTATAAAGATTTTAGGTCAGGCATTACAAATGTTACAATTGACACCTAACTGGTGTCAATAGTAACAGGGCCAGTGTCAATTGTAACAAATTTTAACAGTGATGTAATAAGGTAAAAAACAGATAAAAGAAGAAATTATTGAAAAAATAAACATTTATTTATTACCTTATAAAATACAAAATTCAGATGACTCAAATAAAAGCAAACAAAATATATATTCTGTTGGTGATATGGACCATTTTGACCAATGCCTTTAGTCGCTAACGAAATTGCAGTTTAGGTAAACATAAAATAGGTCTTTCTTCGTACAATTTAACTTGCCCGGTGTCCAGATTTTACATTTCCGCCACTGCAACCAATCTCCTGTGCTCGAAAAATATGGGCCAATACATATCAGAGAGTTTCCTCATCGGAGCCATCTGAAGAGTAATCTGCGACTGTTACTTTCGGAAGTGTTTTTCATTTTTTGCTCTCCTTCTTTTATATTTTCGATAGCAGTGGTTTTTCCTTGTAATTTATATCATGATCAATACTGTACTTAATTATTAAACACGTTACAATCGACACTGTGGCATGTGTTACAACTGACACCGCTTCACTTATAAAGATATTATTTGCTTTTTTGTATTTATTAGATAATAATTCGAAATGTTTTTAATGAAAAATAAAAGCAGATATAACTCACAAACTGGTCCTTAACTTGAAATAATAAAAGCAGATATAACTCACAAACTGATCCTTAACTTGAAATATTTCCGAGCAGAGCACTTTAGAAACAATGTGTGTCACTACCTGTATTTACTTTTTTCTCGGTTTATAGATATTCGTCAGAAACAGACGCCGTATTTGCGCATATGCACTTACACTAAGTACCAAAGAGCTATGGACCCTTTCTGCTTCACTCTACAAGTGCGTTTTAATCTACTTCGAAAAGATGGCCCTGTTACCTACCCTTGTTACATTTGACACCTGTTATAATTGACACCGGTCTCCCCTACTTCTTTTGGAGATCTTAGGAGGTACCAAACAAAATGTTCTTCGAAGTCAGATTTTTTTAATCTAACGAAATTGAGAACGAGCTATCATAGTTCAAAATTAATTCAGACATTAAGGTGTTCCTTTTTGTAACCATCTTCTTTTTCGTTTTTGGACACGGGAAGCTATTATTAATAAATTCAATTTATGAAGCTGTTGGTACTTGGTGAAACATGATTATAAAAAGGAAATAAAGACACTAGGTATAGTTTCACAAATTTTTAATAAAATTACGTAATTTCGGCAGTTACGCCATCATCAGAAGGTATGAACTGATTTACAAAACATCTTAAAAGTATATATAGTAGGTATAATAAAGACTATTAGTGCGGGGTGGGATTAGGGAATTTCCTAAATAACTATGTCTGTAAATGGAGAATTTATTACGTCCAAGTGCTCATTCATTAAATTGGTGCCTGCGTTTAGGGCTTTCTTGATTTCGAAAGCTTCTAAGAAAAAATCTGATGTGACCAGCACATTACCTTCCGTCAGTTATATGACGTATTTCCGAAAATTCTACCGGCGAACTGTTACCAGTAAACAGCTTTTTATCAGGTTAAAGCTACCGGAATCGATATTTTAAGAACGCAACTGGTAAACAGGGTAGATCCATAACCTATGAAAAAATCTGAAAATTTAAAACAGGTTAGAAATTTGACGTAGTTAACAAACTGAGCAGAGCCCTACTTTGAACACATTTCCACTTATACCGCGCGCACTTCGCTTTACATCACTACCTTTTTTTGAGATTAGATTCTTCTTGAATCCGGTAGATGGATCTGGTAAATATTGAACAATTTTCGAACGCGGTAACATTTTACCACTCATGCTTTCGAGCACAGTCGGTAGATGCGGTATATACCGGTAGAATTTTCGTAAATGCGTATGTATTTTCTATAAAATCCATACAGAAAGTTCCTTGCAAAAGATTCTAAATTTCTTGTATGTACATTACCTTTCGACAGTTGTATGTATTTTATACTAATTCCATACAGATAATTTCGAGCAAAATGATCCTAACACAAATATACTACGAATATGTCAATTGCACTTGACACTGACATCTTTCAATCAGAATTTTCTTAATATAGTATCTGTTTCTAGCATAGCTGGCTAATTTATGAAGTTTAATTTCTTTATAATTTTATAACTCTATATCCATTTAATATGAAGTATAAAATGCAGTCAAATCGTATAGAGAATACAATGTTCTTTTATATTTATAATAACATTAAATGTGAAAAAATGGTATTTAACATTGTGTTTTCAAGAAAAACTGTTAAAATCTTCAAATGAGAGCACTTCCGGTTGTCCAATTATAACCAAAATCTAATCAGCTCTTCATATGGATGCAAGAAGAGGAATACGAAAGAATTATAATTTTTGGAATTGTAGTATTAGAGTTATCGCAGACGAAAATTTTGTTACATACACACACACACACGGACACACATACATACACACACACACACACACACACACACACACACACACACACACACACATACAGACATCATCGTAAAAATAGTAAAATCGTATTCTAGGGACCTTAAAACGTGCTTATTCAATAAAAACTCACCACCGAATTTTTTGATCAAAGACAATACCTTCCTTACCTAATGGTGACGGAAGGTAATTAAGCTGTAAACCTTTCTTTTCTTTATGTAGGATCGAAAGGTTTTCTATGGAACAGCTATGGTTGTAGTCAAACAGATTCCAAACCAATTCGATGTTTGACTACAACCATAGTTGTTCCATAGAAAACCTTTCGATCCTACATAAAGAAAAGAAAGGTTTACGGCTTACTTTCTTAGAAGCTTTCGAAATCAAGAAAGCCCTAAACGAAGGCACCAATTTAATGAATGCGCACTTGGATGTAATAAATTCTTCATTTACAGACATAGTTATTACGGAAATTCCCTAATCCCACCCCACACTAATAGTCTTTATTGAACCTTCTATATATAATTTTAAGATCTGTTTTGTAAATAAGTTCATACCTTCTGATGATGGCGTAATTTTATTAAAACTTGCGAAACAATACCTAGTGTCTTTATTTCTTTTTTATAAGCTATTTTTACTTCAAAACTGAATTTGGTTTAGATGCGCAAATGATTTTGGCTTACATGCGCAACATTGTTGACTAGATGTACCCTGAAACAAGTTGTTGTGCCTAATAGAGATGTTGCCAACAACTGTCAACTTGTTATCAACATTTTTTGGCCGGTTTGTACTTACCTTGTCTTTTCTGTACCTGTATAAGCCCGTGAAAACAGAGGCAAACAATACTCATCATAGAAGATAAGCCATATAATAATCTCCAGGATATAAAATGATAATGAGTTAATTCTCTTGGTGCTCGACATCTCATAACCCAGTATGTACCTATATAAATATGTTTCTAATTAGTCCTAAAGCAGAGTAGTATATTCTATGATGATTACATGAAGAGAAAAGACACCCGAATATCCAAAAGACATCGACTAAGATCAAATAATATCCTCGAAACTTCATCGGCAATATTTCACTTAATTGTACTTTTGTGCACGCGTATATTGCACTTGCACTGCAAAATTATTAAGGGTTTCTATAAATAAATATAAATGTATCATCATATCGCCGTACACTAGCTCTAAGCAAGCCTAAAATATATCATTACAACGATACAATAACGAACAAAAACATTCGTCAAAATAGAGACCAATTAATAGTTTTCTTTTGTAAGTTCTGGGGCCTGTTTCTCAAAAAATACGGGACTAGTATTACTAGTCTCTACACTAGTAATACTAGTGAAGTTTACTAGTTTTTGTTTCTGAAATATACAAGTGTAAAATACTAGTTACAAGTTGGGTACTAGTATTTACTAGTGTTTTTGACAAAAAATACTAGTATTTTGTTTCTCAAAATATTTGAGTTGTCTGTCAGACTAGTAATTTACTAGAGAAAAGCTACAAGTGTCAAAAGTCTTGTAAATTTTGAATTTAAATTTTACTAGTCGTATTATTTGACAGTTCGTGTGTTTTCTTCTTCGTATGTAATTCAATGGTTCTTTGTTAATGTTAATTCAGATTCATGTAGTCTTTGTCGTTGTTTAGTGTTAATAGATTTTTTAAAATAATATAATAATGTGGTCTAGTGACTCTGAGTCTAGTGATCAAGAAGTAGTGCACCGTCAAAAACTAATTAAAGCAAGAATAAATTCTGTCCATGCAGAAATCCCCGTATGAATGAGAGGTTACTCATGGCAAATAAGTTAGAAACATTAATTTATTGGGACTTATTCTTCAGCTAGATTGAACAGAAACCATGCATTAACCATAAAAATACAACTGTTTTAAGTTTGACCCTGATATGTTTCTAGTCTTTGTCTTGTCTACTCAATCCGAAGCGTGACAAGTTTGACAGATTTTTATCTATTCATTGAATTTAACTGCTTTAGACAATTTATTTAGAGAATGCTTCAAATAGAATACCTTTAGCATGTCGAATCATCCCCAAAATAGTTAATTTCGCATCCAGTGTAGACATTTTTATTGAAAAATAATTTAATTTCAAATTAAAACACTTGAAAATGTCAACGTCAGTCAGAAAATAAAATCGCTTGATTTGAAGAATATTGGTTTAAATCTTTAAATACTAGTATTTATTAAAAAAACTACTAGACTATTGAAAATGTTTCAGAAACACTATTTTACTTGACTAATAAAATTTCACTTGTAACTATTAACTTGTAAACTACGAGTAGTAAAATACTTTTCAGAAACACAATTTACTAGTACTATTAAAAATTTCACTTGTAACTAGTAACTTGTAACTTGTAAACTAGTATTTTTTGAGAAACAGGCCCCTGTTAATATCTTGATAATATGCACAGAGGTTATAAAGGGGAGAGAAGATACATTCACGTTTCACCTGTTGTAGGGTACAGTGGTCACGGCCGGATACGAGGATTAACGCCGGCCCGGGCAAAATTAATTCCAATTTGAAAATGAATAATTATAAATTATTGTTTCTGAACCTGGATTCTAGAATACCTACGACCCTTCAAATTCCTATTTTTTTTTTTTTTGTTACAATGTCTTCTTTTAGCGAAAACATAACAATGAAACACAAATAAAGCGCGGAAGCGGGTATTTACCTATATTATTTTTTTGCAAAAGTAAAATCAGATTTTATCTATTCTAAAGGGTGCACTTTTGAAAATTATGACTTCTTCCCTTGCAAATTTTCAAAAAATACTTGAACGTAACATCACCTAATCCTAATGCACTGAACTCAATTTGACGAAATTCGGGTGGTTGCATGCATTTTATAGGTATTTGTGAAAAATGTGACTTTTTGCTTGCAATTAAAAAAAAATCTGATGTGTCCAGCACATTACCTTCCGTCAGTTCTATGTATTTTGTATAATTAAATGTCATACAGAAAGTTCCTTGCAAAAGATTATATTTCTTTTACATTACCTTAAGGCAGTTGTATGTATCTTATACAAATTCCATACAGAAAGCAAAGGATCCTATATTTCCAGTAAAATTATAACACATACATACTGTCAACTGCACTTGACACTGACACCTTTCAATCAGAATTTTCTTAATATAGCAGCAGCTGTTTCCACAGTTATAGCATAGCGTGCTAATATATGTCATATTTAATTTCTTTATAATTTTTTAAGTCTATATCCATTTAATATGAAATATAAAATGCATTCAAATCGTATAGAGAATAAAATATTGTTTAATATTTATAATAACATTAAATGTAAAAAAATGATATTTAACATCGTTTTTTCAAGAAAAACTGTTAAAATCTTCAAATGGGTGTACTTCCGGTTGACCAATTCTAACCAAAATCTAATCAGCTCTTCACATGGATGTAACGAAGAAGAATACGAAAGAATTATAATTTTTTAAATTGTAGTTTTAGAGTTATCGTAGACGAAAATTTTGTTACACACACACATCCACACACACACACACACACACACACACACACACACACACACACATACAGACATCATCGTAAAAATAGTAAAATCGTATTCTAGGGACCCTAAAACGTGCTTATTCATCAAAAACTCACCACCGAATTTTTTGACCAAAGACAATACCTTCCTTACCTAAAGGTGACGGAAGGTAAAAATACTTTAATGTAACAGTAACCTAATGCACAGAACTCAATTTGCCGAAACTCGGGAGGTTGTATTCATTTTATAGGAATCAAACCCGAATTTTAAAAAATGTCATATTCACTATAAATAATGCTTTCCGCGCCCAAATTTTTGTGGAATTTAGTGTTTTTAATGGTTTTGCAAATATATATAACCATCAAAATAAAATTCTTGAGTGGTAGGTATTCTAGACTTTAGACGTTTTGGCTAACATTAAATATTATTTTTTCTTTTGATTATATATTTAAAAATTGTAGTAAAAATAACAATGATTATTCGGGCCGGCCCGATTTTAAGGTTCGGCCCACCCGGCAATTGCCCGGTTGCCCGGTGGCCGTATCCGGGCCTGACAGTGGTAATTATTAAGCTCGTTACAGACTATGCGTGTATTCGCGATTCGTGAGGCGCGATACGTGGTCCTCGGGCAAAAATGTGGTTCGTGTGTTCGCAGTGATTTGCTCTTGGAGGCGGTAAATTGGCGAATATCAAACGCCGCGCATTAGCACGAACAGCTGATTCAACAAAGTTCGCCCTTCATGCATTCTAGTTCTTTAGTACACGCTACTTCGTGTGGGTATTCTTTATTTTATTAAATCTAAAGCGTCTCTAGGGTCTCGTGTGTGATGCATTGTTTGTTTTAATAATGAATAGATACTCAGTCGCAACAAGAATACGAGTGATCCAAAGAATGACCCGTTTAGGTCTAAGAACTTATTACCTGTCTCTATTTTCAAATATTGATATACTCCAACATCTGGTCGTTGTCACATTTTATTTTTTCAGAGTAGAAAACTGTGCATTGGACGTGAATTTACAATATATCGCATAGTGTGTAAGCTTTATTCACAAATTCCAGCGAATTAATACGAACACGACGAATTATGCCAATGCGCATCACGAATCGCAAATAGTCGCATAGTCTGTAGCGCCAATCTTGGACTGTTACTGCATGCGCAACGATGACCTTGGGAGTTCTACGAGATATTAACAGACCTTACTTTAATCCTCAAAATAAAAAAGTTCATACAAATATATCTTCCGAATCTTTGTTTTAGAGTTTTAGTTTTTTTTAGTTTAGTTATAAAACTTTAACATCATAACTCTAAATTCAATAGTAATAAGAAATTAGCTTTGCCACCGAAAAAGTATAAAAATTGTTATGAAGTGCATAAATTAAAATTTACTGGAATAAATCAAATTCAGAAAAAATAACTTGTTTTGTCAGATATCTAGTGATGTGACTAAAATGGTTTGCTAATAGAGCAAATTTATCTGAAGCAATCGATTTCGTATCTCTTAAGGTGCATTCACAAACGAAAATTAGGTTTATGGTTTTTGTTTAGATTTAAATAAAGGTGCATTTACAAATTAAAATTAGGTTTAGATTTATGTTTTATACTTTAGATTTAAAGACTTTGACCGCATATTACATAATGACTCCATTCACACTTCAGAATTTAGGGTCTCTAAATCCAAATCATAAAGCTAAACATTGCAAGGTCCAAACTTTAGATTTATGATTTAGTTTGACGTCACAAACTTCACCAATGAGAAAGAGTCTGAAATGATATAGATATATACACCCATCTTTATTTAGTATCCACTTGGTGGATGTGGCTTTTTAAACAAATGCGAGAAGAACATGGAGACTATCATAACTTAATTGCTGAAATATAACCAATAATGCCAAGCGAATGACAGTTTCACGGAGCATAGGTGTCTTGTTGAGTACTTCTCTACCGATATTTTAATCTTGTTTTTGAAGCATTTACAGAGATGTCTGTATATATCAAAACTAATTTTCAGGTAATTTAAACTTACATATATGAATGACTTACTTAAACCATAAATGCAAGTTTAATTTAACCTTAATTGAGTTTTGATTGTACTGGCATCTATGTAAATGCTTCAAAAACAAGATTAACATATAGGTAGTGCAATAATACTTAACAGATACCAGTTCGCCGTGAAAATGTCATTCGTTTGGCATTATTGGTTATTTAGTTTCAGCAATTAAGTTTTGCCAGTGTGCTTGTTTTTCTCGAATTTGATTTAAAGGCTGAATCCACCAAGTGAATACTAAATAAAGATAGGTGTATATTTCTATATCATTTTAGACTCGTTCTCATTGGTGATGTTTGTGACGTCAAACTAAATCATAAACCTAAAGTTTGGAACTTGCAATGTTTAGCTTTATGTTTGAATTTAGAGACCCTAAATTCTGAAATGTGAATGGAGTCATTAGATAATATGCGGACAAAGTTTTTAAATCTAAAGTATAAACCATAAATCTAAACCTAATTTTAATTTGTGAATGCACCTTTATAGTTCTCGAGATCTTCAGTGTTTCAGAAGCCTGTTATGAATTTATTTTAATAGGGAGCTTTTATTAAAAGTGACGTTCAACTTCATAAGAATTTCACTTGAAAGTGCGCTTTATACGTGCGCTTCTAATACGAGCTTATGTTTGTATCAACTTTTTTTTATCATCTTAATCTGTAAAATCACATATGTATCATCATCTATTGTAGAAAGTGCACCACAAGAGTTCTAATAGATAAATAAACAATTTCGGTCGGATTCCAACCTGAGTCATCAAAATATATTGATGAAATAATGTCCGATATAATCTTGATTTTGTTAAACTATTTTACCTGGCTCCCAGAATGAAACTAAAAACGAAAAACATGAAGAATTCGTAACAAAATCCACAAGCAAAACAACTTATTAAGATTAAAACCAAGTTACTCGTCATTACAACTTTTCTCGACCACAAGTCTGACAATAGTCCAAACAATAAGAACCCTATGGCTTCACCTGAAATCAATCGTAGATAAAATCGATTCACAAACTTTTCTTAGGAGAGGATGCGATCTTCGACACACCGATTTGTGTAAAATTTTATGAAGATTTACTGTAAAATTTCCATAGCCGAGTAAATTTTTAATGAGTTTTTTAAATATTGTAGTGAATGGTTTGGCAAACCTTCCATTATAAAAGAAGTATGTTATGTTCACCAAATTTTACTCAAATTGGTGAGTCCAAAGTCGTGATTTCTCTGTCTAGGGTTATCTACCAAGTGCTAAAATGGCGTTAATCCACATAATTTCCTTTTGAGTCAATTTAATTTCACATACGGCAACTGGAAGGGCGAAAGAATGAGCAGTTAGGGCACAAGAAGCACTGAACGCGCACAGCAGAGTGAAAAAGACAACGTATCGGTTATATAGGCCCCATCCTGTCTGGCTTAAAACATCTTCAAAATTACGCATCGTATATTCAAACACATTGACATATGTCATACGTGTCATACTGAAGGCTGATTGTCGCCATGAAATTCGGAGCCTACTCAATAAGTTTTTTATTAGCGGCTACCTGAATAGTAACATATTTTTAATGTTTTAATTTTAACAATAAAAAGGTGATAGACGAGATCCATAAAATTATAGAGGAATTAGTGTAAATTGTACATTGTGCAGAGTTTTTGGAAAAATCTTGCAACGGAAACTAAATGAAGAAGTAATAGTCCGGGAGGCAGCGTTGCAGATGACAAGATCATTTCATCCCTCACGATTTTTATTGGAATTTTTTTTTCTCGGGCAATCATTTAAAGATCCAAGCGTCAGCTACTCCAGTGGGGGTGGAGCTGACTATGACGATATTGGAAACATGTCGAAAAAAAATTTTTTTTAAATCATTTTAATACTCTTGAAAATTTGTCAATCTGTAGTTTAAATAATATTAAACATAAAAATAATCGTCAGTTGCACTGAAAATGGGGGATTATACGTCAGCTACCCCTATAAACCGGAAATAAAAGTGGGGGTGTAAAATCATTTCATCCTTTACCAAATTTTTACAGCGTATTTATTATGTTATTGAAATGCTAAAACCAATAATCAGCTGCGCTTCCAATAGGGGAAAAACCGTCAGCTAGGGGTTATAGCTGTTTAGCGCGCATACAATTTCAGCGTTGTATAATTCAAAGAGCGGTCTGACTGACGATCTTACCCCCATTATATTATCAGCTGACTATCATTCTCAGTAAATATAGTCTCTAAACTATTAAACATAAAAATTTCGAATAGAATGAAATTAATTTAATCCAAATTTCGCGGTTTTCATTTTTTATACTTCCTTGTACATAGTAAAGGAAGTATTGCAATTGCGAAAAATTTTGGTTTTCAGATATCAGCGGAAATATACATTTTGACCATCCCTGAATCCAGTTTGACTAATTTCGTCATGACGTCTGTACGTACGTACGTATTTTGCATAACAAAAACCAGAAGGCCGTGAAAAATTGAAACATTGTATTTAGAACTGCTATAACATCTAGTTGTGCACCTCCCTTTTTGGTAATTACATAATTTCCAGAAGTGGTACTTTACTTGTAGCCTATAATAGATTTTAATGAAAAACTATTTTAAAATATATTTTGATTTTGAATTGCTAAAATGTTAATATTTTACAATTTTTAGGCAGTAAAACACATGTAATTAAAAATAATAACATTTTAGCAGTTAAAAATCAAAATAAGTCAAAACATTGGTCTTGTCAACATGACATTGGTCTTGTCAACATGACATTGTTCTTGTGAAAATGACATGCGCACACAATTCAGCCGATTCTAAGCACGTCAAGGTCCCTCGAGTCACGTGTTTGCTCGCGCTCTATAGGAATAAAATAATATATTTAATGAATTAGGACAGAAAATAAAAAATCTGGTGTGGCCAACACAATACCTCCCGCCATGTACCGCTCAAGGGGTAGCTGACGTATAATCCCCCATTTTCAGTGCAGCTGACGATTATTTTCATGTTTAATATTATTTAAACTACAGATTGACAAATTTTCAAGAGTATTGAAATGATTTATACAATTTTTTTTTCGACATGTTTCCAATGTCGTCATATCCAGCTCCACTCAGATGCAAACAGCTGACGCTTAGTTTGTTTAATAGATATATTCAAACTATCATTTAATACAAAAACTGTGAGGGATGAAAACACTGACAAAAATGCAACGCTGCCTCCCGGACTATAAAAGGTAAAATAGGAGAACAAAGTGGCTTTGCCCCAGGCAGATTATGTACTGATAATCTATTTATATTACAACAACTAATAGAGAAGAGATCTGCACATAATCCAGAAACACATTTAGCTTTCATAGATTTAGAAAAAGCCTATGACTCAATTACGAGTAAAATTATGGCCAGCACTATATGACTTGAAAATAGATAACAAATTAATCAAAATCCTAAAAGAATACTATAATAATAATGAGGCCCAAATAAAACATCATGGAAGATGATCTGATCCATTTTCTCATGGAACAAAAGCTGTAGGGGAATGGGTATCCCAATACTTCGGTATGACGGGACGAGGACGTAATTATGAAATGTCGACATTGGTTGTTCTTGTATTAACCTGCAGCATTAATTTATTTTTACATACACTAATCTCTTTATTTTGCGTAAAAACAAAAATGTTTTTACATACCTATTGTGCAAGTTGACTAGTATCAAACAAAGTGTTTGTTTTTTTCCAGATATGTTTTTCAAGTACTTCTAAATGTTTACATAACACTGAAATATTTTTAAATATAGTGTAAAAACATAAAGTTTATTATTCAAAACATTTAATATTTTCTAGGAAATATGTATAAATTAATTTATTGTTTTCTTTGTTTGTGAATAATGTGGAATGTAGATAGTCATTAGATGAAAACAAATATTTCCGTACTCTAATATTTGATTTATTCAGTCATCTTATATTTTACTACTTAAGCATACATGAAATTAAATAAGTAAGACGAGGTACTGCTGCTGGTATTCATGTTCTATCGGTCATATGGTCCTGGTCTAGGTCCGGCGCAATCGTCAACACAAACATAAGTTTGAGCTTCTAATTGTCGCAACATGTGATCACAAATGCTCTTGTACTGTAAACAGAATAACACATATAAGAAGCAAACTATGTGTATTTTCATATATAAAATCATAAGTGGTAAATTTTTGCCGGAAAAATTTTCAGATTGTTACGAGAGCCGGTTGCCTAGCAATTTATTTAGTGACATTGACAAAAAAATTACGAGTTGTCAAACGAGTAATTTTTGATCAATGTCACGAAATAAATTGGCAACAGGCTCGAGTAAAGCAATCGGAAAATTTTTCCAGGTTAAAATTTAACCACGAATGATATTCGGATGGCTATTTCCAAAATAAAAATCAGGTAATTATTTATATAATTTTTTTCTTGACAAAAATCTTGTAAATATTTATTGTTTAGAGGTATTAGGTTTCAGTTTGCTATTTCAACGTTTTAAATAGATTTATGTCCAAATCGACTCGTTTTTAATAAAAACTGATAACACTGAAAATATACAGACTTTGATAGGTATGTAAACAATATGTATCTAAAACGTCAAAAAAATTTCGCTTATCAAAACACACTTACTTGTAAAAATACGACATCTTATTGGCTTAAAGGGTGCGAAATAACTTTTTTGACGCTGTTTTGTCGAAATGAAATTTGGTAACTACGTAGAATCCTGAATTTGGATTGGTTTATATATTTATGAGTGAAATAGGCAACAAAATATTTCAGTACCTACTTATTTTGATTTTTTAGTGAAAATTTTAATTAAATGATGAATTTTAGCGTTTGTTACACTTTTCAAATATGTATGATTCTTGAAATCAGGGATTTGTTAACTACTGGATGGAGTGTGTTAATTTTCGCATGTACTCGGCCAGATCGACATAGATACTAATACTACTGCCCCATTAGCATGGTGTATAAATATAAGAGGTGGGTCAACTCATCAAAAATAACTGTCATCTGTCAATTTAAATTGAAATTGACATACATTAATTAATTTTATGTAATAGTATGTTCCATAACGCAAGTTCGATCAGGTTTACGGTTTTGAGTTCCGTAAGTCCTGAAATTATTTGCCGGTTTCTATTTGGAACGCGGTCCCTGAAAAAAGTTGGTAAAAAGTCGGACCACGGCAACCACCAAATAATTCTGGTATCTATTATATTTTTATAACTACCGCTATTTTCAAACATCATCATAACAAAATCAAACGATATACGTCAATGTCATATTTCTAAACCGCATTAGTGGTATTACTAATAATTATTATAGATGTAAATATGAAAACATTATAAAGTCAGAGAAAACGGTTATTCGAAATTGCTGTATGATAAATCGAGTTGGTCATACAAAATAACTCAGCGAAAAAAAGTCAGAGATATGATTGTAGTGTGATAAGGCCTTTATATGTATTCTGATTTAGCGTCGTACTCGTACTTATTTCACATTTCCCGATTAAATATTTCAAAAGCAATTTTTGATGTGAATTTGACAGTGATGTGAATATTAAATTCACTTGCCTAAATTGTAATTATTTATATCCTTCTCATTCACACTTCCTGTGTTCTCTCTTAATCTAGCCGAGTACTTAAGAAGGAAATACATGTATCGATATACGTTTGTTCTATTCAGTAACAAATCCCTGATTGAAATATATTTTTTTAAACATTTTACTGAATTTCAAACTATGTGCCGTCAGACCTTTAGTATTTGCGCTTCAGTGTATAAAACAAAAGCTAAAATTGTTTAGAATTGTAAGTACTAACATCCAACAACATATCAGTGTGAAATTTTGAATAATATAAAATTATATTCTTTCTTACTACAATCACTTTGAAGTGGTGACGTGTTATATCGGTGTAGCGCGAATAGTTTTTATTCAAATTATGAATGAAAAGTTTTATATTTTACTGAAATTTTGATATAAAATTAATCAAAATTAGTCGTATTTTTTTAGAACGGGATCGTAGTTATAAAAATACCCACTAATAAATAAGAATAAATAAATGTGGTTACTTACCAAAACACTTGGACAGCACTGAAACAAAAAATATTTTAGAATTATATTATCAACATATACCCCATTTCAAATAAGAAGTAAAAACTTACAGGTTTGCAAACAGGGGCAGGGGTTGCAGTAATATTATCCTAAAATAAAAAGAATAAAGTGAAACACAACTTTGAGAAATACTTTGTGATTATGTTGAAAGTTTATTGAAATAAAATAGAAACGAAACTTACTAATACTGGTGATGTTACTGGCACAGATGATGTTACTGGCACAGATGGTGTTACTGGCACAGATGATGTTGTTGGCACAGGTGGTTGTGTGGGTATAGGTGAAGAGGTAGTCGTAGTTTCACCATCTTCAGGCTGTAAGATTAAGAACAAACTAGATTACAATCTTTGCGAATTGTCTATATATACGTATATGTTTTACATGTTACTTTTTACCTTCCGTCACCTTTAGGTAAGGAAGGTATTGTCTTTGGTCAAAAAATTCGATGATGAGTTTTTAATCAATAAGCACGTTTTAGGGTCCTTAGAATACGAATTTACTATTTTTACGATGATGTCTGTATGTGTGTGTGTGTGTGTGGATGTGTGTGTGGATGTGTGTGTGTGTGGATGTGTGTGTGTGTGTTACAAAATTTTCGTCTGCGATAACTCTAATACTACAGTTACAAAAATTATAATTTTTTCGTATACTTCTTCGTTACATCCATATGAAGAGCTGATTAGATTTTGGTTACAATTGATCAACCGGAAGTACCATCATTTGAAGATTTTAACAGTTTTTCTTGAAAAAACTATGTTAAATATAATTTTTTCACATTTGATGTTATTATAAATATTAAAGAATATTTTATTCTCTATAAGATTTGACTGCATTTTATACTTAATATTAAATGGATATAGAGTTAAAAAATTATAAAGAAATTAAATTTCATAAAGTAGCCATAGCTATGGAAACAACTACTATATTAAAAAATTCTGATTGAAAGATGTCAGTGTCAAGTGAAATTGACATAGTGTGTTTATCTTATAATTTTACTGGAAATATAGGATCTTTTGCTTTCTGTATGAAATTTGTATAAAATACATACAACTGCTTTAAGGTAATGTACAAGAAATAATAATAATAAATCTTTTATTTCTGCAGATACATTACACTGTATATAGAGAACGTCACAAAATAATAATTTTCTATAAGAAATTTGCATAAAATACATGCAACTGCCGGAAGGTAATGTACAAGATATAGAATATTTAATTTAGCAAGGTACTTTCCGTATGAGATTTGTACAAAATACATAGAACTGACGGAAGGTAATGTGCTGGCCACATCAGATTTTTTAAAAACCTGCAAGTGTTCTAGAGTGGTTCTTTATCACCGAAATCTCGTGAGTAAAGTATACCATTACTAAAAAATTAATGGTGAAACTTTAAGTGTCAAACTTTACTAATTTAGTAAGATACGATCAACGAAAAGATTTTGCAACTAAAACGAGTGTTAATCGGCAATCTAATATAAATTTACACTGGCTTGCAAAAAAATCGCGTATACCTTAAAAATCAAGTAACCGAATTTTTGTAATTTTTACCTCCCGCTACCCTTGGTAAGGGAGGTATAGGGATCGTGCTAAAAATCGCATATCGAGATTTTGATAAATGACCATGTTTTAAGGTCCCTAGAATCCTATTTTAATATTTTCACGACGATGTCTGTGTCTATGTGTGTTTGCCTGAGATCGGTAATTCCTTAACGTTTGAGATGCTTATACTATTTTTTGAACGATCGACGCACAAAATTTAAAAGAAAAATAAGATTTGAAAATTGTTTTGACATATTAAAAATTATTAGTTGTCATTTTTGAAGTAAACTTTTATTTTTGTTTTTATTTATTTACCGTCTCGCCTCCTGAACGGTAAGTGAAGCACATCACTTACCGATGTGTCATATCACTTACCGTTCAGTAATTTGTAAATAAAACCTACTGCCTTGGAAACACTATCAGTAAACATAAAAAATAACACGATCGTGCAAAAAGGTATTTTTCGGAGAAAAACTATTGCAAGCTTCAAGTATAGTGCTATTTCCGGTTATCTGATTTACACCAAAATCTAATGGCTTCTTTCCATATTAAAATAAGTTAGAAATACAAGGTTCAAAATTTTCTGAATGATAATAGAGCGTAAACGGGATCCACACACACACACATACATACAGACATACATACATACGCACTTACACACACACACACATACACACATACACACACACACACACACACACACACACACACACACACACACACATAAACATCATCGTGAAAATGTTAAAATTGGATTCTAGGGATCTTAAAACGTGGACATTTACCAAAAACCCGATATGCGATTTTTAGCACGATCCCTATACCTCTCCTACCAAGGGTAGCGGGAGGTAAAAAGAAAATGATGCAACGATCAAAGCTTACTTTAAAAATGATAACTAATAATTTTTAATTTCAAAATAATTTTCAAATAATTTTAAATATTGTTCTTGCGTCGATCGTGCAAAAAAACATGATAAGCATTATGGTCATTAAGGTGCTTTCTACCGATTTCGGATGTATTGAAAATTTCATCTTTGTTTCGATATCCAAAATAATCCTCAACCGGTGGAAAGCACTTACTGTCCTTGAATGTGATAGTAATTTACGCAACAAGTGCAGAAAGTAATTATTTTTTGGATAAATGATTTCTAATAAAATCCATTTTGCGTAACTTTCGTGTCATAAATCTTAAAAATAAATTTTAGTGGTTTTCTAAACTGCATTACAGTTTTGGTGGTGCTAATTTGTTTAATCTAAAATTTTAGAAATCTATAACCGCGACAATTGTCGAGTGTTTGTTTCGAAACTTACAAAAAAGATAAATGTAGTACCAATATTTATTTATACTTACAGAATCAGCAGCAGACATCTAAAAAAGAAAAAAAATATTAATAAGATATATATAGATAATATTTGTTAAATTATTACATTTCAATTAAAAAAGATTTACATAAAGTTAACTATTATTTATAAATAATATAAATATATCATCACGGCATATTACCCATTGTTGGGTGTTTTGTTCGCAGATATCGGTATGATGATGACATATTTGTATCGTGCGGGCGTTTAACAGGCGTCGCCTCACGGGCACTCATTGCTGGCGTGGAGAGTGCACCACAGGGGTCAATTTTGTGCTATTTAAAGTTCGAAATATTTGGAGTCGGTCGGGATCGAACCCAGTTCTCCAGATTTGCGACCAGATACTCAGGCACGCGGCCACGAGATCCACTATTATTTATGTACTTAAAAACTATTTAGTAGTAAACATAAATTTGCTATAATTCTGTAGAAGATAATAAGAAAAATTAATTTAAAAATCTTACGTGTGCTGCACAGACGAGGACACCAAGGCATAGAACGAGGAACTTCATGGTGATTTTGGTTGCACTCTTGTGAGAATGTTATTCCATTTCTAAAAAAGTCCTTTTTATACTAATTTCTGTTATCTTTTATCAAAATATTAATTATTTGTGTAAAATAAAATTGTTTATATTTTGACACATGCCTAAAAATTCACACGTTTTAATCGTTTTCCAAAAGCTGGACTATTTAAATTCAAAATACGAGGTATACAAATTAAACACGCTTTGAAATGGTTTGTTAAACACAAATATGAAGTAAAAATAATAAAATGTAACAAAAGTTTTTAGAAAAAATTAACGCCTCTTCAACAGATATATTTTTACCTCTCGCTAAGAGAGGTATTGAATCCATGTTAAAAATCGCATATCCAGATTTTAATGAATTAACAACTTTTTAAGGTCCCTAGAATCCGATTATAACATTTTTACGATTGTGTTTGCTGTTTGTTTAAAACGTAGACTCCGGGATGATGATGATTTTATAAATTTATCCATAAAATATATAGAAAAAGTATTACTTCAAACCTGTAGAAAATTTAATAATCTTTAATTTTTATAATAACATAAATCTCGAAAAAATAACATTTAAAGGTATTTTTCGGAGAATAACTATTTTGAGCTTCAAGTATTTCGGATGTCTGATTTACACCAAAATCTAATAGCTTCTTTCCATATTAGAATAACGTATAAATACAAGGTTTCAAAATTTTCTGATTGGTAGTGTTTGAGTTAGAGTTAAGCATACACACACACACACACACACACACACACACACACACACACACACACACACACACACAAATTAACCACTGAGTTACAGAATAGGCCCTATTGTATCTCTTATAGTTCTCGAGATCCCAATAGTGGCAGCTCTAATTGGGACATACTGTATAATACCCAGATTCTAAAATATCACTTTTTTAAACAAATTTGGGTCATGACACAGCTGGGTAGATCGTCTTTTTTTCCGGGGAAGACAGCAAATTCTCCAGGGTATTTAAAGTGAGCACCATGATACATTTTTCACGTAGCACTAGCCCCCGGTCTAACAGCTTGTTATTACCTATTTCTGAGTATCTGGGTGTGTCAATCTGATTTTATTCGCAGATTTTAGTAAAGGCGATATCTCTTCACGCCACTGATTTTTAAAGCTATTGTGTGAAGAGCGCCACAGGGGTCATTTTTGTGCTATTTGCGTATTCCATTACAAGACTTCATATTAAATATCATACATTTTTATTTATTATATTATCGACAGTATAAAATAATACATTTATTAGTAACACATATAGTATAACAGTATTTAGGTTTCATTATATTGAAAAATGTAATAGTAATTTATTGGCCACTAACAGGGGGAGAAGTAACAGCAGGAGCAGTAACTGGTGGTGGAGGAGTAGTAGTTGTCGTAGTGGTAGTAGTTGTAGTAGGTAAAGCTACAGGAGCAATTCTTATTGGAGGATGAATAGATGTATGTTCATCGGAATCTTCAAAATACTACAAAAATAATACAGGGTTACATTATTAAGGGCAGTAAGTGCTTCCTGCCGGTTGAGATCGAGACGAAGTTGAGATCTCCAATAAATCCGATACCGGTAGAAGAAACTTACTGACCGCAAATGCTTATTAGGCTTTTTGCACGATCGACATATAAAATTAAAAAAAGAATAGATTATTACAAAAATTTGATTGTCATTTTTAAAGTAAGCTTTGATCGTTTTTTTACCAGCCGCCTCCTGATCGGTAATGGATTCACATCACTTACCTATCAGTAATTTGTAAATAAATCTTACTGCCTTGGAAACAATATCAATATATAAACATAAAAAGAGATCGTGCAAATATATATACTGTGTGTCTATTTTAAAGGTGTACATAGGAGATTAACATGGGAAATCAGTTTTTTGCAAATTCCTGCTCGCCTAATTATTTTAAGCAAAAATGCGTCAAATAAAAGTTTTAGGGTATAAAATTCTACATCTAAAACAATAAACAGAATTACCTTTACATGCTTTATAACGACAGAAATTAAATATGAAAATGTCGAAAATTACGTTAAAAATATTGACAGCCATGGAATTGAACAAAAAATAATAAATGCTTGAGTTAACTTCTTGGTTAACTTATTTGACGTTTCTGACAATTTGATTTGATTGAAAGAAAATGTCGTTAATTATGGAAATAATAGAAATATAAAATTAATTAATAAAGTTAAGAAAATACAGTTTTGTTTAAGTAATATGAATATATCAAAAATTCAACATTGCGTAACAAAATTATGTATGCTGTTATGTACTCTCAACTCATTTCCAATACATCTACCTTAGTACTACAAAAAGGGTCTACACTTATCATTCCTAACACTCTTTCTTAGAGTAACGCATGATCCGCTCGTCCTATATTTTGATTACGCAGCTCACATGTATTTTTTGAAGACACATTAGCAGTCTTTTCAAATTTTGTCACGAATTTAGCTCTTCATTCGTATAAATGTTAATTTTTTAATCATTTCAGACAATAAAACTAGAGACAAAATCAAATTGTCAGAAACGTCAAATAAGTTAACAAGTTAACTTACGTTGTGACCTGGTTGTGACAGATAAAACGTCAAGCATTTATTTATTTTTTGTTCAATTCCATGGCTGTCGATATTATCAACGTAATTTTCGATATTTTCATATTTAATTTCTGTTGTTACAATGCATGGAAAGGTAATTCTGTTTATTGACTTAGATGCAGAATTTTATGCTCTAAAACTTTTATTTGACGCATTTTTGCTTAAAATAATTAGGCGAGCAGGAAATTGCAAAAAACTGATTTCCCATGTTAATCTCCTATGTACACCTTTAAGACAGACACACGGTATATATATATATATATATATATATATATATATATATATATATATATATATATATATATATACAGGTTGTTCACAATTCGCGCCCCAGACGAAACTAACACTTGCCGACGACAATAGGTTGCCAACAAATAGAAGAAAATAATTTGCGGCTGCTTGCATAACGGAGTTACAAGACTTTTTAATCCACCAATCCCGGAAGGATATCTTGAGGTGTGATGATATTATTACAAAATAAAACTGGTTGCTAGGTTTTAAAAATACTACTAGTGAGTTACAAAATTTGTTTGACTTACTGTAATTTTGACACTTTAGAGTTGACTTTTCACTGTCAACAAATTTAGGTTAGCGAAGGTGTCATCCTAGATCATCATTTAAAACAGCTTCTTCGTTCTCAACTGTACGAGCGATTCTGGGAGCACCACCAGTTTCTTTTCGATCTGGCATAACTTGACCGGTCTCATACGTCCTTGCGATGGCTCTCAATATCACTTTATGATCCACAAGATTTCTATCCGGAAAACGTTCCGAATAGACTCGTGCTGCCTTTTTGGTGTTACGTCCACATTCTCCGAAAATTATAATCATTTCTAAATAATTAGCGTCTGAATACATGGTAACAACTTGTCTTTTTTTATTCACCTTGTCAAATTTAATTTGATACTGACATTTTTCGAAAACTACAGTCGCCCATTTTAAAGAAGATTTGATTTGTATAAAACCCTAGTAACGTAAAATTACGGCAAACACACGTTAAAGGTTTAGGTGTCTGATTGGTCAATTTTAAGACGTCTTTTCTCGAATATCTTTTAAGCTAGATATTTTTTTCTTCGAAATTACACATCCGAGTGCAGTCTCGTGTTTCCTCATTCGCTCTGGGGCGCGAGTTGTGAGACAGCGTGTATATGTTCAAAAATTTTAAAAAAGAACAAAAGTTAAATTATACCATAATCATTTTTTTTTTGTCTTCATATTATTTTATAACACAACGTATACACGTATGAGCACATAGAAAAGAATGATATACTTACATCATCGAAGTAATCAAGTATTGCTTTCTGAAAAAGGAAAATATGTGTAATAATATAATAGTTATGTAGCAACCCTACCCGATTACGGTAAAACTTGGAGGGAATCGACTAGACGCAACATAGGTGATTCCGCTAAGTAAAGTTTTTCAGTTTTCATAATAAAATATAGACAGACTTTTCAAAATAAATCTTTAATATACACTTTAATCGCTTTTAAACAAGAAGTTTTTAACTTCCTATTTTGGACTAACTTCCAATATTAAATATAACGTCTTATGGGTGTATTCTAAACACAATCCGTTAAAATATATTATGTAAACGGATTCCGTTAAAATATTTTTTATTAACGGATTCCGCTAAAAATTCTATTCACAATATGACATTTGAACGGATCCGTTAAAATTAATATAATAAACGGATCCGTTTGCTACTGTACGGCACTGTTGTCAAATTGTAAAAGTCAACATATTTATATTTTGATAATAACAAAATATATTAATATATAAACAGATATTTGTGATACATAAATTTAGAGATACTATTTAGTAATAAATTAATATCAATAAATAATCACAATAATGAATATATTCTTCAAAATAATCGTTGGAATGTTGGTAGGTAAATACTTTGTTGTAATAAATGTCAAAATTGTCAGTTTCATAACCTTTTCATATTATTGTATATTATTGTAAATTTGGAAAAAAATGGGCATAAAACAAAAAAATCTATAAAATCATAATTCGTTACTTATTAAGCGCAGCTAAAGTAATAATGAAGAACGTCCCTAACGCTCAACCCCAATATTTATCTTGAAATTATAGACATCACCAAGCTAATCTACAGTATCGAGAAAATGAACATACGCGGGGCCACAATTAAATATAGGCGCATGCAACTTTAAAAACTACACAAATTATAAAACACACATTATAAGCTAGATTTTTAATTATTCGCAAATATTAATTTTCTTCCTTAGATTCATTCATCTAATCAGTATTTTTCGAATACAAGTAAAATATCCATTGTTGTAATCAAAATATTCTTTGTTGCAATAAAAATATTCTTTGTTGTAATCAATAATTAAAAAATAAAGGCACCAATAGAACATTTGTGTCTTGAGCCCCTGAAGATTAAATGCAGTCCTGAAAATACTCGAATATTTTTAGAACATTAGGTAAAGTACAGGATTTGCAATGTAGAGTAAAATATCAGCTCGTTTCATTAGAGAAAGCATTTTTAATTTTTTTGAGAACGAGAAATGGATAATTTTTATATTGTTAAAATCTTTCTTTGAACCGATTTTTTATAGGTTATGTACGAGTAAATTATTTATTTGTACTTTCCTTTCAATTACATTTTATGAATCCAAGGGTCGGAGCAAACAGTAAAAGGTGATAACGCCATTCTCTGCGTACAGTTAAGAAATTTCTAAATATTTATGTATTAAATGTCGTCCGTTTACAATTAACGGCTATGAATCATTCTCCGTTTAAATTTTATTTATAAACGGATAACATAAACGGATCTCCGTTTATATTATTAACGGATAGTGTTTTTAGAATAGCAAAATCAAGTTAACGGATATCTTAATTTTAACGGTCCGTTTATTAATAACGGAATGTCTTTAGAATACACCCATTAGTACGTTATAATTATTTATGATATGAGTGTAAAAAGTGATATTTTATTTTCTTAGAAGGAAGTTTGGAACATGACGCGAAGTGGAGTGTTCCAAACCTTCGAACAAAATAAAATTACTTTTAACACGAATATCATACACTATTTTTTCTACAAATACTATTTTTTAATTTAAATTTGCTTTTCTAATAATTTTTTGACATTTACTTTTAACACTAGTGTCAAAAGTAACAATGATCCGTCACTTAAAACGCTGGTGTCATAAAATGACATTTTTAACGCTAAAAACAAACATTAAAAAGCCCACTTTTAATAGATTTGTAGAAAATATTTATGTAACAAGTGTGTAAAGTAGTACTATTTTGGTCAAGTGCGATTGAAATTGTAGCAAGAGAGAAAAAGCACTATTTTACACACATGTTGCATGCAACATTTTTCCTACAACCGAAATGTTAGTAATGTTTCTCATAATACTGAGTGTATAGGCATCCAGCATCTTCAAATACTGTTAGTACTCTTTTTCATGTATAAAATGTAACTTTAACACTTGGAAGAATCTTAGAGAGAAGTGGATTAATCTTCTAAAATTGTACAAATTGTACATTAAATATTAATATGAAAAATTAGATTGCCTAGGTTAGAATACAAGTCAAAAAAATTAAAATGTTCTTAAAAAATCGATTAGTGCTCAATCTGTTACCAAATTATTACATTTGTTTCATTTACAGTGTATATTAATATTTCTGAATAAATTTTATTACTTTTATTACTACCTAATTATCTACTTGACAGGTAAATTAATCGAATGTTAATGTTGCCTAGCAACGCCTATTTATTTTTCAAGTGCTAGTACGTGAAAAGTTTTTTTCACGCACTAGTGCTTGAAAAGTGACTCTTTACATACTGTAAAGAGTGCGTCAAAAGTACTTTTCACGCACGGTTGTAGGAAAAAACGTTTTTAATTCTTACCAGACATGGCTTGGCATCAATTTTCTCAGCCTGAAAAAAAAACATCATTTTATACAATACAATAATTAGGTACATATGAGTATATTTGAAAGTTTTATTCATACCTGAATATAAAGCAATGTTACAGCTAAAACCACTTTGTATATTAGAGCCATAGTTGAATTGTACTTACGGTATAAGTAATTTTTGATCGAAGAACGCACTTATATACACAATATTATCCATGGAAACTATTTTTTACGCATGAGGATGCATAATTGAAGTAAAAAACCCATTTATCGATTTTATGACTTACGAGAACAATAATTTTTATTAATATGTTTTGCTCTTTTTGTTTACTTAAGGATGTACAAAGTTGGCATTCATTAATGAAAACTTTAAAATACATTTACACACACACACACACACACACATATATATATATATATATATATATATATATATATATATATATATATATATATATATATATATATATATATATATATATATATTTAAAAACTATTCAATATTATTCTACGAAATTTGGTATCTTGGGATTTTCCGACATGCCCGTTTCAACTAAAATATTTTCAAAGCAGTAGCATTTCCGGTTTAACCGGAAGTAGACCCTAACTTTCTTATTTTATATGGAATGCTATATTTTTTATTTTACCGTTGAATTCAACAGAAAATTTTACATATGAAACCATAAAAAAAATTTACTCATGCTCAACCACTTACGGCGTAATTCAACTTTTTTTGATTTTTTTTATCTAAAAACGGCCACTTCTTTATCACTCTATATCTCGAGAATGAAATCGAATTTCTTTAATCTGTAGAAACAGTTTTATAAAAAAGCTTTTGTTTACAATAATACAAATTAATAATCGACTATTTTTGAAAATTGTAATTTGTACGTGAACGTAAAGTTGCAGTTCACAAAATTCAAAAAACTCAATTTTTTAAATGGAACACCCAATTTTTTATTATTTGAATGAATTCTTCGTTGAAAAATAGGGGTAGTTTGTTTAGCATGTCCTATGTTGAAAGTTGATATATGGAAAATATTTAAATTGCATATGTTAGTATTTGTTTATGTCTAGTTTAGTTGGCTGTGAACCTTTTGTTTTAGCTTTATGTTATATTTTCTTTTTCTGTTTACTACGTATTTTACATTTAATATGACAGTAATTAATAATAATTCATTAAATTAAAAAATAATAAATAGGTACTAAATACAATTTTCTTCTTTTTCCACCCTGGCCCACTTCAATTAAATTTAATAACTAATGTAAGTATAGGGGCTGTCCTTAAATTACGTAACGCAAAATTAGGAAATTTTTGATACCCCCTCCCCCCTTTGTAACGCACCCGTAACGCAAACATGAACCCCCCCCCCATATATTACGTAACGCACTTGACCGCCCCATTTTTTTTACTGGATATAAAAGTATATGGCCTCCTTAATATTCAGTTAAAATTTGAAACAGAAACTACTTAAATTAATGTACATAAAGATGAAAAATAACAGCACAGAACAGAAACTATTTAAATTAATGTACATAAAGATAAAAAATAATGTACTACTCTTGCCCTACGGCTTGTCATCCCAATTTTTTTGCTGTATATAAAAGTATATGGCCTCCTTAATATTCAGTTAAAATTTGAAACAGAAACTAATTAAATTAATGTACATACAGATGAAAAAATAACAGCACAGAAATTAAAAGCATATGCATTTCCATATGCTTTTAACAAACTATTGAAAAGTTTTTCCTTATCAACACTACTTGAATTCATGTTTTAATATGAATTGCATTGCACGAATGAAAGACCACTGGCCCGAATTTGAACTGTGCCCGACATATTATGTTGACTGTTGTTGAAAACAAACGACTGCCTGCATATACGAATTAGCACCGCGAAATTTGAATATTTCAAAACTATTAAAGCAAGTTTAGCAAAAATTTTATATTTTATCGTTACGTAACGCACACATTAACCCTCCCCCACCCCCTCGTAACGCTGCGTAACGCTACTCTTGACCCCCCCCTTGAAGCGTTACGTAATTTAAGGACAGCTCCTTTAAATGCAATGCAAAATAATAATAAATATAATTTTTTTTCAAACGTCGTAGAAATATCATTTTTTGTGACTTGATTTACAAAGTAGAAGTTTCATTTCTACGCCGCTGTAAATTTCTACGCCGCCTGAGTAGAAATAGCTAATTTCTACGCCGGCGGCGTGGAAATGAAATAAATAAATATCCATAGAGACTACATGCAATTGTCCGACTCGCTTCTTTCGTCGTGCAAGCTTCCATACTCGCCACACAAAGTATCACCTTTACTCCTAATAACACAATATACTATTATTTTATTGTTTATTATTTTAGAATAAATGAAAGAACGATACTTCGACGTTATCTGTATGTATTAATGAAGAGCATTTTACTTTCAATTTATTTTATTTTCATTTTGTAGACTATTGTGTACATGTCAGTATGGTAATAATATTGTCGTACAAATACAGTTATTAGGTAGTTACTAGCCTACTTTTGTATATGTAAACAAAGACTTATGGGGTCCTGTGGCCGCGTGGCTGGTCGCGAATCTTGGAAACCGGGTTCGATCCCGACCGACACCAAATATTTCGAATTTTAAATGGCACATTAGTGACCCCTGTGGTACACAAATAATGTCCCAATAGCCTACTTATGTTATTGGGACTGGGAAGAATAAATCTCTACTTTTTTAATTAATTGATTTTTTAATGTAAAATTAATGCACGTGTTATTAATTTTATGTGTAACTTTCTCAATCAATATTTTTAAAAACTGTTAGTTTACATCACGTACTACAATTATTTTAATCTTATTTAAAATTGAAATAATGTTATACTTTTAAATTATTTGTTTAAAAAGTTATATGTGATAATATCAACGAAAAAGCTAAAAATTAATGTAAACAATATAAACAATTCGGGTATAAATACGCGAAAGTGAAGTGAAAGAATTATTCTTGGTTGCACTCTTGAATTTCCCGCAAAAATGAAGTACATCGTTTGGTTTTTGGTTACAGTCATCTGCACCGTACAGGTAAGGGTAGTTTTCAATAATAGTTATTTATGATATTTTATGTTTTATTCAATTTTGACGTTTTAAACTGTCATTATTAACTCCATAGCAACAACTATAACTACATAATTGTATATTTGCTAGTGAATTAAAAAAAATTAAGTGACTCACAGAATTTTAACTCACTCTTGATTGAGTAATGTATTTAAAGTAACTTTAGACACGGAAATAACTACTCGCCACAGTTTTTATTAGACATATCAGCCATTTTCATTATATTTCACGACACAAATGGCAGAAAATAAAGCTTTTTGTATAATTTATAAATAAAAGACTTGAAGTCTATCAACTACTAATTGATTAGTTTTGTATTTTGTCAAATATAAATATTATAATGGTGTCAAGTCGCGAATCTGGGGAACCGGGTTCGATCCCGTCCGACGTCAAATATTTCGAATTTTAAATGGCGAAAAATTGACCCCTTTGGCGCACTCTCTACGCCAGCAATGAGTGCCCGTGAGGGACGCCTGGTAAGCGCCCGCACGGTGCAAATATTTCATCATTACCGATATCTGTGTACAAGGCAGATTGGCACACCCAGCAATGGGTAATAAGCCGTGATAATATATTTATTTATTTATTTATTTTATTATTATTTCGTCAAAATTGAATAAAATATTATATTGAGTTAAGAATGTTTATTCACTCAAAGAATTTAACCCACTCACCCTATGGGTTCGTGGCTTAAACTTAAAGAATTGATAAAATGTCTTTACTCTCGAGTTGCATATATTTTTTTTTCTATACCTACCTTTAGGCCTTTTTAATTAAAATTAAAGATGATACTTGCGATTGACATTTGACAATTATGTTTAATTTTCATAATTACCAGCATAAAGTTCCAGTGGATATATGTATTTGTTTAAGTCACTAGTACTTTAAACTTAAAAGTAATTTTTATCCATCTTCATTAAATTGTTATTTTAGTAACAAGTGTCAGTGAAGAAAGAGCCAATGTATAAACTATTATTCACGAAAGATGACTATTCAAGGTCATTTGTTCGAAGAAAGAATACACCACTTTATAGCAGTAGCTTAGCAACATTTTGTATTAGAAAGAGAAAGATTATTAGACCTATGTCTATTTAATTTATGTGGTGTGACAGATATACGTAAATAGTGGCATTACTTTCTAACACACTATAAATAATAATGACATATGTCGTAGAATTACAGATACCTAATTATCTACTATACTGCCCTCTGTACTAATATTTACCCAGTGGCGTTGGCGTTTAAATTAAATTATTATTAACGTAGATAGGATTTAGGAAAAGAATTCTGAAGTTTTATAAAATATTTTATTTCATAAAATAATGCTATGTGGCTATCGATTTCGTCTTATAAGACATCTTCAGGCCTACAGCTGAAAATAAAGTTTACAATAGTTTACATGGTGTTATATCATTTAAACATTTAAAGTATGTAATATAAAAATGCAAAAATTGGAAAAAATTTAAAGTTTTTTGAAAAGTTTTGAAATTGTCTAAATATTATAAAAATATATCAGTTTATATAATTTTTAATATAAAATGAGGAGTTTTTATTATTAACTAAATAAAAAAATACAATAATTTCCTAAATTTATAACCAAATTTCCGGCTTCTTGCCACAAAAATCTCATGAGTCCCATCTCTCTGGCTCAATGAAGACGTATAAAAAAACATCTTTGTTATATTAATTTAAATTCAACAAGTTTTACAAATTTGACGATGTCTATTTCATCGAACTAATACTTCAAGACGGTTAGTACAATTTTTTATATATATTTCATTTTTTTAAATTAAATTTTTTCTTATTTTATAATTAGTCACGTTCACTTAACCTAAAAATTTTCAAAAATATTTTCAAAAATATCTCCAATCTTACATTATTAACATAATCCAATGTCGCTTTTCAGCCCTATATTTAATAAACTCCTCATTTTATATTAAAAATTATATAAACTGATATATTTTTATAATATTTAGACAATTTCAAAACTTTTCAAAAAACTTTAAATTTTTTCCAATTTTTGCATTTTTATATTACATACTTTAAATGTTTAAATGATATAACACCATGTAAACTATTGTAAACTTTATTTTCAGCTGTAGGCCTGAAGATGTCTTATAAGACGAAATCGATAGCCACATAGCATTATTTTATGAAATAAAATATTTTATAAAACTTCAGAATTCTTTTCCTAAATCCTATCTACGTTAATAATATGAATTCTGATCTGGAGTCATTCATCAACATAAATTATTATTCCTTGGTTTATAAATTAAGTCTATGTTTTCGTATTTTGCAAAAACATAAGTGCAGAATATAAATATTTCAGAAAGGCACTATTTAGAAAGAAACATAATTTTCAAATGAATTACTCTTATTTTTTTAGTTAAAATGTGTCCATAAATATTTCATGTTACACGTCTATGCATACGGAAGGCAATGAAGTTATCTGCAATTAATATTATATCAGACGGCTCACAAATGATCTTGAATAGTCATCTTTCGTGAATAATAGTTTAAGTACGTGTAGGATTAAAATAATATATAGCGACTTTGATTTTCATGTTAAAATATCCTTATAATAATATTTTTTGTGTAGATGGCTGCTGCAGTTGTTCCAGTAAGTTCAGGAGCTCCAAAAGCCATAACTGGAAACGTAAGACTTTATTTCTAACTTTATAATATGAAATTCAATTAAATTCTTTTATCAATAGTGTTAAATGAATAACGATAAATTTCTTTTCAGTTATGCTGCACTCCAGGAGGGGTAAGAACATTTTTATATTAATAATAATAATAATAATAACTTTATTTAGCTTAATTGCTATAGAATTACAGTAATACAAATTTCTTATTTACTATATAACATTTGAGTATACAAACAATCTTTAAAGCTAGGTAGGTAAATAAAACACTATGTTTTGTGTCAATAATAATCTTTAACTTTAATTTTAAACAATCTTCGATCTAAAATCTTTAAACTATCAGGTAACTTAATAATACAAATGTAATAAAGATTAATTTGATTTTTTCAAATTGTTGAATTAAAGTATGTATTCATTTATATGGGCGCTGCATTTTACACAATGATTTATGGAAACTGATTCTGGATTTTGCAACCTTGAAATAAGCATAGGTAGAATATAAGAAGTATTCATAATTTTTGTTTATTTTATTTTACCGTTTCTTTGCTGCTATCTATAATCCATATATTATGGTGATATGTAATTTATTTTTATTGTAATACTGTTCTTATGATATAAGTATAGCCCACTCAGATTTTTCATTGGCCCACCTTTGGCCTACCCAGAAAATAATCCTAGTTACGACGTGCCGACGTCATTCTGCGAAATATTACACTGCGATTCAATCTTTAATTGCCATATAAAATTCGTCAGAATCATAAATTCATTTTTTGATACTATACTCTGTCCGTTTTAACTATACAGTATGTCCACGGATCGAGTTCCAAAGAGGAAAAACTTTTTTATTTTTTATTTTACCCTGCAATGTGCAAACGGTTTTGTTCTATCAATAATAATACCCGAGATACCTCAAAAAAACATCGAAAATGAGACACCTGTACACAGATTATTCTATTGATTGTTATTTCAGGTGCAAGATATATGTGGAGCACTTTTCGAACAATTCTATCAAATACAAATGGATTGTCCTGAAAAGCCAACAACATTACCACCAGTATAAACAGTTAAAATTAGTCAGGTAACGAAGCAGTCATCAGTCATCTTATATTAGCTAGTTTTATATGTGTACTTATTTATAATAATGTAAGACGAGGAATATATTAAACTGTAATGATTTTAAAACTGTCTTTTTATTCTATTGTTTGTAATATAATTGTCGAATGAAGGGGATCTAAGCGGCAAAAGAATATTGTAAATTTTTACCTCTCGCTAAGAGGTATTGAATTCATGCTAAAAATCGCATATCCAGATTTTAGTGAATAAGCACGTTTTAAGGTCCCTAGAATCCGATTATAACATTTTTCCGATGATGTCCGTATGTGTGTGGATGTGTGTGTGGATGTTGGATCCACGATTTCTCAAATACTATAAGACTTAAGACATTTTTAACTACGGATTCCTCAATCTAACAATAATGGCAAGAGTTGATTAAGTTTTGGTAACAATTGGACAACCGGTAGTAGTAGTTACAAGAAAAAAATCATCTAAATATTATTTATCGAAAATTTATGTAAATACTTACCTATATTAAAGAACGTTAAATTCTTTATTCAATAAATATAAATTCATTATTATATTTTCTATAGATTTAGAGATAAAGAAATGCTTATAAAATAATTTGATGTAAAAATTTTCAGATCAAACTACTTGAAGGCAAGAAATTCAAATGTTTGTAATTGACACATAAATGTCACTGTCGAAAATATTTGTATGCCACTGTCAAAAATATTTGTACATCATTATAATAATAATAATAATAATAATAATAATAATAATAATAATAATAATAATAATAATTTTATTCCCAACAGTATCCAATTACAGGGAATTAATTAACAAAAAAAGTAATAAGTGTAATTAAATAGAAAAGTATAATAATTATAATATAATACAGAAAAATTAAATAAATACATCTTCAGAATGTTTCTCTGCATTTCGGCACATCACATGGACCGGTGACTTACCCAGGATATCGGTATTTGGAGTTGGAAGATAGAATGTCGTGTTGTGTCTGGAAGCTAATCTAGGAACATGCAGTGCTATACAAGACAATAAATAGGGACAATCAATTTTATTGGTTAAAATAAATGACAGAAATTTAGCTGCTTGAAGTTCACGTCTGGTATTGAGAGAAGGCATGTCATGACGCTGTAATAAAATATCCATATCAATGCCACGTTCAGGATATATTCTATCAAGTTTAAAGGATAAATATTTTAAAAAGCGCCGATGTACACGATTTATAGCATCTAATTGATAATCAAAGGAAGGGTACCATATTAGAGACGCATAATCAAATTTACTAATAACAAATGAGAAATATAAAATTTTCAACATTGAAATGTCATTGAAGGGTTTTGTGATTCTGATGATGAAGCCAAGAGTTTTAATAGCGGAAGCGCAAATATTATTTATGTGTTCGGTAAATTTAAGGTGAAATGAAAATGTCACACCTAAATCTTTTATAGAATCCTTTTTAGTTAGGTTATTACCGTTAATATTGTATTGAAAAGATATGGGATTATGTCGACGGGTGTATGTAATATAACAGCACTTATTAGCATTTAGGATTAGTTTGTTGTCTTGACACCAAGTAGCCAGAATGTCTATGTTTTTTTGTAAAATGTGGGAGTCATTGATTGTATTAATGTTGCAAAATACTTTAACATCATCTGCGTAAGCAAGAACATGACAGGTAAACAACTCAAGTAATTCATTTATGAATAACAAAAATAATAGAGGGCCTAAATTGGAGCCTTGGGGTACTCCTGACATAGGTGTAAAATGTTTTGAAGAAAAACCGTTGTAAGAAACATAACAAGTTCTATCTGTGAGATAAGATTGTAACAGTTGTGTTAAATTGGGTGCTGCTCCATATTTACTAATTTTTTTCAATAATAACCCATGGTCGATGCTGTCAAAAGCCCGAGAAAAGTCTGTATACACAGTATCAACTTGTCCACGAACATCAAGTGTCTCACAGACATACTGGTTGAAGGATGCTAAGTTGGTTGTAGTGGAGCGCCCTTTCACAAATCCGTGCTGATTACAGGAGATTAATGACCTAGTGCTGGAATAAATTAAATTATATAGAACTTTTTCAAAAAATTTTGCAAAAGTGTTTATTACAGAAATAGGTCTGTAATTATTTATATAAGCTTTATCTCCCTTTTTAAAGACGGGTGTAATGACTGTTTTCTTCCACTGATCCGGAAAAGTATGTGTTTTCATGGCTAGGTTTATAACTGATGTTAACGGTTTAGCTAAAGCATAGCGACAATCTTTAACAACAAAACACGGTATCTGATCTTCTCCTGCCGAGGTCTTATTCGGTAATTGAGACATTAATATTATAAGTTCTTCTTCACTAATAGTATTTAAATTGAAAGGCAAGTAATTTGACAATTCTGGTGAATAATCGTATGTTGAACTAGTTAAAAAGAAAGTAGAGAAATGTTCGGCAAAAGCGTCAACAATTTCTTTAGGGGAGCTATATAATGTTGTATCATCTTTAAGTAAGGCAGGAATTCGAGTGACATCCTTTTTATTATTTACATATTTCCATAGTTCAGACGGATTAGTTTTAATATTGGCTTCTACACTAGACAAGTAAGTTTTGTAGGCGAGATGAATTTGTTGTTTACTTATGGTTCTTAATCTTTTAAATTGTGTTAAGTAATAATCACTTTTAGTTTTTTTCCATTTTTGCCTGTAATATTCTTTAGATTTTAAATTATATCTAATTTCAGGTGTGAACCACACCGGGAAATTGGAATTTACACATCTTTTAGTTGGAACAGATTTATCTATTATATCATAAATTATACTGTAAAATTTAGCTAGTGCATTGTTGACATCACTAAAATTATCGAGACACGACCAATCATACGTGAAAAGGTCATTGTACAATTGTCGGAAATCAGCTTTACGAAAATTATAGCGTACATTACTATTTGAAAGAAACTTAGGTATATTTGTATTGTGAATATTAAAATCAAAAAATAATGACGGATGATAATTATCTTCCCGTACTAGAGAGGAATATGCTTTATTAACAACAATAGGTTCATAAAGATTGGACAATACTAAATCTAACATTTTTCCCAGAATATTGGAGACATTATTATAATTTCTAAGTCCCAGAAAATTGCAAAAATTAGCGAGACAAGAAGTTTTTTGAGAATTTATCTGTTTATCAGCAAAATTAGGAACGTTAAAGTCACCCACAAATAAAATATTTTCACCAGAGAGAGATTCTTCAAGTGATTCAAAAAATGTCACGAAATGAGTAGTATTTATATCGGGTGGAATGTAAATAGCACAGAGAATAAATTGATAATGACCTATGTAACACCTACATGCAATAAAATCAATAAGTTCGCATGTATTTATGAGAAATTCTGTGTTAAGAACTTCAAACTGTATAAAATTGGACAACGCAACAAGAATACCATCACCTTTAGATTTGTGAACATCATTAATGTTACGGTCACATCGGAGAATATTATAATGTTCTGGAAACAACAGTTAAGATAAAATTCATTAATTTTTGTATTTAAACCCCTGCAATTTTGATAGTAGACCTTAATATTAATTGGATTACTGTTGGGAATAGTTAGTTTTCCGAGATAATTTTTGGAATATTATTAAAATATTTAATTTTTATATTATTTTCCCCTTTTGCTATACGTGTATCCAACTTTTTTTGATAGATTTGTAGTAGTTAATTTGCATCGGAGTTCTATCTCGTGATACTGATATTGTACTCCATTTATCCATAGATTTTATTGCCTTGAATTTATTAAAAAATTTAGTTACGTTGTCTGAAGAAGGCAATTGTAATTTAATAGGACGTGGAATATTTTTCGTACCATCAAAACGACCAAGGCGTATAGGTTTGATATTAAAATTATTGATTTCTATTTCACACGTAGTTAGGAGTTCTTTTACTAATTTAGTATCATCTATTAGCTGTTGCTCTTTAGATATATTGTTTTCGGCACATTTATAAATCATTAAATTTCGTGATCGTTTTTCACGCTCTATAATTTCGTGAATAATTGTTTCTGTCACAACAGGAGGGGGAGACTGTTTAATTGATGGGGATTCCTCACATTTGTTTTTTAGTGCAATAATATCATTCTGAAGACCCACTATTAAAGTTTTAAGACTATTTATGTCGTTGCAGAGACCTTCGCATTTAGTGCAATTCCACTTCAGGCCTTGTTTAGTGGAGTATCTTCTAGCTTCAGAAGGCGTTATGTCAACACAATCAATATTAAAGTTGTTTTTGCAAATTATGCATGTAACTAATCTGTGCTCGTCAGTCTTTTTATTGCAACAATGGCATAGAGAAGCCATTACAATATATATGAAACACTTAAAAAAAACAATAAATAAAAAAAGTAACGAGAAGAGAGAAACACCTTGTATATATGAATTAAGCAAACACTCCGTATAACATTGTCAGCTGAAGACAGGTGAACGAACTTAATGAGTAAACACGCACAGACACAATATTCAACCACGCCTTTTTATAAATAAAGAAAAAAAAACTATAATAGAAAAATGAAGAAAACTCACCCCTAGTAATGTAGTTCACAAAAACATATAGACACATACAAAACCAAAAACAAAACCTATGGTATGGTACCAAATTCAATTGAAGAAGTCAAAAATAAACCACAAAAATCGATCAAAAATTGCAGAGCAAAGAATAAACGTCCGTCTATACAAAGATGTATTCAATCATTATGAAGTTTATGAAAATAAAAAAAGTCAAAAACGCAAAAGAATGTACGTAAAAAAGAATATAAAAGGAATTTGCGAAAAAAATACGAATATAAAGAAAAAGAAAAGGAAAGTAGGAAAAGAAAATTTCAGGATATTGAATATAAAGAAAATGTATGTATTGTACATAATTTATATTAAAATATCAAATAGATTTTGCAAATATATGTGAGAATTATTTTGTAGTGAGACATGAATATATGTATCAGATTTTTTATTACGTGTTTGAAATGTAAATAATAATAATTCTTTATTGTATTTGACTTATTACAAAGTATTACAATTGATATTTGATGAGGGTGAATCAGTTTTTACCTTATATATTTTTTGCGTTGCGTTGATGGAGATGAGATGATAGGACAGTCACAAACATCCAAGCCCCTGGTGGGAATCGAACCCACGACCCCAAGAACCGAGCGGTGATGGTCGCTTCGAGCGCTGCAGAAGCACGCTGTCTCAACTCACTCGGTCACCGAGGCGGCTTTGAAATGTAAAACCAAACATGATACTAATTTTATAAATAAAGGGCTGTGTGCTGTGAAGTTAAATAAGTAAGTTACAAGTGCTATAATATTTTGATTCATATATCAAACTAGATATAAAGAAGTTGTAGCTATACCTTTATGGCTGAAGGTCACGTGACAACATTTGTTCCAAAATAATGTCAAAATTATATTTCAATATTCCATAATTCATCAAAACTATATTCCATATTTGACAGATGATGACAGGTATATGACATTTGATTATATCATTGCCGTATGTTGATTCATTTGATATTTGTTTCACATACCTTCGGGCTTTTAATGAAGAGTGTGACAAATTTCTTCTCTGTACAATGTGAGAACAGAGAAACATATGTTTGGTCAAGAGTGATCAAAAATTGCTGAAGCGTGCCGCTTCATACGATTTTGACATTTGCCGCTTAATTAGTACGACAGCATTACTACTTTCATGGGCGTACCTTTCGAATTTTGCTAGCTGTTATAAGAATAATCCTAAGAGCCGTCTTCTTTACGCTCGCCCGAACAAAAGTATGGTGCAAGAATAAATTTGCCACACTCTACATTAAAATCCGTACTGAAAAGAAATTACTTAAATATTTTTCACTAAGGTATGCAAAACAAATATTAAATGAATCATTGTACGGCAATGATATGAATCAAATGTCATGCATCTGTCATCATCTGTCTTATATAGAAAATAGTTTTGATGAATTATGGAAAATTTGACATTATTTTGGAACAAAAGTTATCACGTGACCTTCAGCCATTTCTGATCACCCTGTACAATTTTAATAGTCAAATTGTCAATTTGAAATTCATTTTTTCTGATATTATTGCAAAATAATATTGCCATTCGCCGTTTTCTAATTTATTTTTATTTCTAGAATAAGGTTAAAAAAGAAATGCTTTGATTTCAGATTAGAATAGACTTGGTGGCGCTGTTGCGCCAGTCTGTTTTAGGCACATAATAGTACATTAAAACACAAGTATCATAAGGCAATCTGTTAACGTACGAGTCCAAGTTTGGAAAACGAGCCGCCAGGCGAGTTTTACAAAGGACGAGTGCGTCAACAGGCCTTATGATACATGTTTTTTATACTATTTTTTCTATTGAGGTAATTTTACAATTAGATTTTAAAAAAAGGACTTGTCAAAAGTATGAGTTGGTGTTTTTTTATCAGTTATGTTGGTAGCGCTTCCCGCTAAAAATTGAAATATCACATTTTGACAGTTTGTGTATCTTGTGATTTTGTCTGATTGTTTACATTAAAACATTGTATCAAGCATTATACAATTATGAAAGAGGAAAACCAATACATACAATGAACTCCAAGGTTTATTAATGAACCATCCTGATTTGAGATATCGGTGGTTCGTGTTGGTTACTATCATAAATAAAACTTAAATATGGGATTGAAGGACGTTACGTGGACCATCAAGCCTTTTTATAGAGAAAACGAAATATAAATAAAACTCTTTAAATAATGGAATACTTTAATGAACAATTTATTATTTATTAATTACTTTCCACTATTTTGTCAACACTCACTGCTCAGTTGCACAGATAACGGCAACATCTGTTCTTACACTTTTTAATACAAAACATATATGGCATATATTCGATAGTTCGCCACAACGTGGAACTGGAAATCATGGATTAAAACGTCAACTTTTCATATTTGTTTGCTAGTAGCCGCCACAAATTGAGTAGACAGTGTTAACATTTTCAAGTAACGTGCATCATACATTTCATAACTTGCCTGGAATAACAATACATTAAATTCAAAATTGCATTACCATAAATTTAAATTGTAATAAATAAAACTTACCGTTTTAATTATTTTGACAAAGTAAACCTGAGCGCATTGTTTCTTGTTTCATAATTTTTTAGTTGAAATTTTAACTTCACATATTCTTATTCTTTCTTAACTAACACAGCTATAGCTATAAATTTCTTTTCTTTCTAGTCCTATCACCTAGAGAAAGGATAAAAATCCACAATTAGAAGTAATATTTCAACATAAACAATTTACCATTTTAAGGTTATCTGTCAGGTACGAAAGCATGACAGCATGACTACCACCCCTAGAACATGAAAGGCGCCAAAAACAGTACGTTTATAGATTTTCTAAACGTCGTGTTTTCAGTGATAAACAGTGCTTTTATAGAAACATAAGAACACCGAAATAGAAAAAACTTATTATTAACTAGTTTTCGTTTCGTGTATGACATACTTGATAGCTCGAACCCTCAAAATTTGATTATTTTTAAATATTCTGTAAATAAACAGTTACTTAAAATTGTTACATAAGGCATTTTCGAAAATTCTACCGGTGAACTATTACCGGTGAACTGTTACCGGTATATATTGGTAAACAGCTGTTTACCAGGTTATAGTTACCGGAATCGATATTTTAAGAACGCAAGTGGTAAACCGAGTAGATTTATAACCTATGAAAAACATTTGAAAGATTAAAACAGATTCAAAATTTGACGTAATTAACAAAGAGCGCAGTCTACTTCCGATTCCCACATTGAATACATTTTCACTTTTACGTGCGCTTCGCTTTGTATCACTATCTTTTTTGAGGTTAAATTCTTCATTTACCGCATTTACCGGTTGAATTACTCGATACACAAATCATGGATCCGGTATATGGATCTGGTAGATATGGTACAATTTTCGAACAAGGTAACTATTAACCATTCGTGTTTTCGAACGCAATCGGTAGATGCGGTATCTATCGGTAGAATTTTAGTAAATGCCTATATATTATAAAGTCAAAATGGAATAAATAATATACCTGCTTTACATATTGCTATTGCAAACTTCATTTGCGTTTAGACCAATTAGAAAGCTGGAATCGTAAGTCCTATTTTACTCGTAAGTCTATTCTTATCTGAAATACGGTATAGATAAAATTATTAACAATATTGTCAAATTGTCATTTACTTTTAAATTGATATACGTTTATTCTTTGTTCATAGCCTACTCCGAGTTAGTTTTTTTTTCTGAGCACACTGTATAATAATGTCATTTTATTAAATATCTTTTATTTATTATATGTACATTAAGTAAGGTACATTTGAAAACATAAAAAGAACATTTTAAATAAATATTTGACACAAAAATAGTTTATAACAATATGTTATGAGAAATATCACAAATATAAGTATAATGCTTATCAAATTATACATAAATTGATTGTTAAAGTCTAAAAAGAAGACAAGATTAATTTATTTGAAATTCTATCAAAAAATAAAGAAACAAGAATATTATTTGTGTTTTCATCTAAGCACATTTTGTTTTAATGTCCTCCAATTGAGTTTTAATTTCATCCATTGCTACATTGTAACATATCTTTATTCCAGATCCCATTTCACTGA